>BSBM01000055.1:36505000-36927500 GCA_027924585.1 Larix kaempferi | reverse complement strand
ATGTGGGACCAACACTCTAGACATTACTTTGATCATATTGTGGAGAGCGAAACACAAATTGGGATGAAGAATTCAATAATAAACACTCAATAAAGATAAAACTCATCTTATCTGTCCCCTAAACCACAAACCCCTGCCTTCGAGGTGCGAGAACAGGCACATGGATTCTCCATATTTCCTTTGTTGTCCTCTTCCTGATAAATACGACATTCAGCTAGTGTAGCATCTTCACTCTCCATGGGTGTTTTATGTTTGAAAAAAAAATGATATAAACATTACTAGGAACTCAAGATGCTCTTCAAAACATTAAAAAAAAACTAATATCAAAGAAAAATGCCCATCTATGCAAATACGAACAAGTTCCCCCTCTTCACCTTTCTCTCTTGGAGTTTTTGTTAGGTTCTCTCAGTCTAGTCTTCAATTTCTACTTAGTCTGATAGGAATTATGGTCACTAGACAATCTGCTGCAGGTAAGAGTTATACTTAAACTGCTTACTTTGGCTCTAGAACCGGTGCATATTCTCATTCTGGTTTCAAACCATCTGATTCAACTTTATTGGTGGACTACAGATCGATCAACCTTTTATGGCCTACCCACCTGAAATTTTTAACCATCAAAATTAACCCGATAGAGTCACAGGGGTATTATTTCTCAAATTCATTTAAGCAGGTTGAGTGGAGTATTTCAGTCTTTTTAGGACTCGGACCAGCTAGTTGGTCGAGCCTGCTTGCACATCATCAATATCTTGGTCCAAAATTTATGTGATTTTAAACAGATGAGCATGAGCGCATTTGAACTAGGAACAGGTAAAATGAGGTAGGTTGAGGGCAATAAATGCTGTATTTTTTCACACAATCTAATAGAAAATGGCCACAGAATTGGGAGGGATAACTCCCTCCAAACAATAGCCAACAAAGATCTACAAAATATGGTTGAGGGCGGGAAACAAATTTTAAAACAGGTAATAATATTTCCTTTATACAGAGTATAAATTATTGCTACATGGAAGCTTCTCGTAAATTGAGATCATATTGGTAGCCTCCCCTATTAATTTGTATGATGTTGCAAGGATTTTGTAATGTGACAAGGTTTTTCTCTATGCTCCAAACATGGAAGCCATTAACTAATTAATGTCGTCGTTAAATGCAGGGTAAGCATCCCTATAATGCCATAAAGGAAAGAGTTCATCATTTAAATCATCAATGTACCGGATGTTCAGCCATCGTCCAAGTGGCTTGCGTATGCATCTAGAGTTTAATTTTAATCATTCATGTCACGTCCAATTGAATTTAATGGGCCAATTGAATTTTAATGGAGTTTGGGTTCCCATGCTCCCGTCGAATTAGGCCCATCACTGAATGAAATGAAGCTATCTAAGGTGTTGAATTTAAATCATTCATGTCATGTCTGATTGAATTTGAATGGAGTCAGTGAAGCTATCTAATGCGACCATTGATGGTTATTCTATGGAAGTCAAATTAGACCCATGACTAAATGAATCTATCTAATTCTATGGCAGTCAAATTAGACCCATCACTAAATGAAGTTATCTAATGCAATAGTTGTTGGCTAATCTTCATCATCATCATATTTCTCTCGCCCCCTTTATCTCCATCGAACACTTGAAAATATAAATTTGTGAAGATAATAACGTGCACGCGTTATGTATATAAAGAATGCACGAGCATTTTGTAAAGACAAAACACGCTCGCGTTTATTATAACATTGGTGCAAAAACAAAAAAAAATGAATTTAACTATAACGCGCGAGCGTTATTTGAATTTAAACATAACGCGCACGGGTTCCTGAGCTCCTAATCACTCACTCCTCCCGCGCCCACATGTCATCCACAGTCCTATGTGGTTGGTTCAGACTTACCAAACTTGTGCTATGGAATTTACTAAACCATAGCTAATTAGACATTTCCACCATTTTTCTCAATAAGCCTGTTTTTCACCGCTCTCTACCACATGACATACATGACCATTATTGACGAAATTTTAGGCATAGATAGAATTTTTTATGCACATTCCAAATATGTAATTTTTTAAAAAAAATATTGATATTTTCTATTTATTTCCTAATTTTCTTGTGTCATCACTCCTTAAGTCAAAAAAATATTGTTAGTGTTTATTCTGTAACTTTTTCATTTCACAACCATTTTTAAAAGAAATTGTATGCTGCACTAGTAGACATCGACCTCTACATGCTATAAAAAATCCAAGTCGAAATAACTGCATTAATACCTTCAAAGGCTGCACCCACATTTGACGTACTGTTCTTGAGGTTTGATCATTTACATAATTAAAAAAAAAAATTAAACATTTAATTTTGGAAAAATAGTGTTGCACTAGTGCTACGGGTTCTATACATGTATACCAATTTTTGTAGCCTGAAACCGTCATTTAGGCAGTGAAAGGTTGCACCCATAAAAACATATACCTTATCATTTGCCAAAAAAAAAGTGACTATTAGAAAAAATGAAATTTGACATAGTTATGTAAATTTTCATTACTTAAAACTTATATATTCAAAAACGTGACTCAATTTCCTATGTTTCATATTTTTTACTCGATGCAAGATATCTTGTTTAAGTATCTCAAAACACCAAGTAAGTTGATGGATGTCTGATTTTTCAGTTTTTTATTGCATCTAACACGCCAAAAATGACCCTCATTAGCTTGCACATGCCCTTCAATTATATTGACATGACTAAACTTTAAACGCAAGTTAAAAATGTTTGTCATATATATATAAACCTGCATTTTTCGAGCATAAAATCTTTATGCATCTTGAAATGAGAGGACCTTATGTATCTCTGTTCTTCATAACAATGAAATTGGACAAGAATTTTAACAAAATTGCTCTAAATATTCCCTTTTAGCAAAATTAAGAAATAAATAATTGTAGATTTAGATGAGAAAGAAAAATTCATAAAACTTTTTAAACCTTTGTGTACAGAACAAATTTCAACGAAGTCACGCTTGCACATATCTACCTTATAAACTGTACATATATATATGTTGTATGTCGTCATCTGTTAGATTACCACAAGTTCACAACAATGTGGCATGCATGCACATAGCTCCACTTATTTCCTACATGGTTAAACAATCTCACAAGAAATCTCACTAAATGGTGATCTCATAATGAATGAAGATCACCCACCCTGCATTTCCCCAATACGAAACAGAAATAAAACTCGAACCCTAATCGTACATAGAAAACCTGAAACCCGAACCCTAATCGTGCATAGAAAATCTGAAACCAATCCCATTGCAGGAACCTGTGATCAATATATACAGTACGGAAAGAGATGGAAGAGAATAAGAGGAGGCTGCACCACCAGCTTGAGGACTCGGGGATGGAATGTCGGAAGCGGCTGCTCCACTCAGAAGATCAAGCTTCAATACAATCAATTGAGCTCTCCTTCTCTAGACAAAGCAAGAGACAATCGATTGGGCTCTCTTCTCCAGCGTGGCATACTTCTTGGATCCCAAACATTAGCCAGCCGATCGAGTTCCAGTGCGGCAAGTTATCACACTAAACAAAGTAACGTTTGATTAAGAAATTCATATCCAAACGCCAATTCAATCATAGCCTTCCAATTGATGTGCTCGATGAATCTAATCAAGGAATATCCGCTTGATATTAAATCTGGGTCATCCATCACTAATTAGTGATTAAAAGGTTGCAACCCTCCATATGTGCATTTGTTCATTGTAGTTCCTTTGGAGTAATATCAATGTCTTCACGGATCCAACTTAACTTGAGGCCTTTGTTCCATGGGAAGCCACAATAGTTCCAAGAGAGGATTCGAGGTGTGACGAATAACTATTTAGTGGTATCATTTTGGTTTCATTCCCAAATGGCAGCTTTTCTATTTCTAATGATTGCTTTGCTCATTTACCTTGTTTCCTGACTTCTTTTACCTTTTGAACCTCCATTTTTAATTCATCTTGGTCACTTTTGGAATGAGATCTTGAGAGAGGTTGTTTCAATTTGTAACTTGTCATGTAGCTATTCCTTCACCACATATAGTGTATCTTCTTTTTTCTCCCTTCAAATCGAAAATTACAAGGTTCAAGTCCTTTTTGTTACTCATGGTCTAACTCTATATATCAACGTGTTCATTTCATCTTTAACTAATTTTCCTTCTAAGATTATATTGTTATTCACCCTTTCTCCTGTCTCTTTAATCTGGTCCTTCATCTAAAGATTTTCAAAAGTGTCTATCCCTCCTTGATGGGTTGATTTTGCTTCTTGGCTTTCCTTTTCCACGGTAATTAGTCTCCATGTATTCTAGTTTATTCTACAAAATTTGTATCTTATTGTTTATTTGGTTTTTAATCCTATCTTCCAAGGATGGAAATTTATTCTCAAGCACAGTTTCTCACTCTTTTTGGAATTTAACACCGTTTCAAGCATAGGTTTTCACTCTTTTTGGAATTTAACATCGTTTCTTCTAAGATTTTCTTAAATAATAGTATGCAATCATAATTTCCAAAAAAATTGTTTTAAATTTAATTAATAAAATTTTAACTTTAACTTTATGTTTTTAAAATAAATTCTAAATTTCATTATTAAAATTTTAATTTTAAATTTTGTCTTTTGAAATTTTAAATTCATTTTAAGAAAATAAATTATTTATACGAAGAAAATTTTGAAAAAAACAAAACTATATCTATCTTAAAGTGAAGAAATACAAATTCCTTACAAATATTAAATTTTGAAAAAAACAATACTATATCTATCTATCTATCTTAAAGTGAAGAAATACAAATTCCTTACAAATATTAAATTTTGAAAAAAACAATACTATATCTATCTATCTAGCTTAACTCATTTGAATAAGGAATAACTATAATAAAAAAAAAATCAAAATCCCCTTATATATTTCATAAAAAATGCTTAAAATTAAAAAGAGCTTAACTCCATAAAGAATAAGGAATGACTGTAATAAAAAAAAGTGCTTACCACTTAGCAAATCGGCTGCCACAATGGTAAAATCTTGATCCACGATTGCTGTGAATCCACCCTGACAAGAAAATTGAATTTGGAGTTGGCTTTCCCGAGTGGTAATTATAATGAATTTGTTATGATCCAATGGCTATAATGTTTGTTAGAATCCAACGCGTCTTTCAAAAACTTCAAAATTCAAATCGCCGGTTGGAAAAAACTTCAAAATCCAAATTGCCCGTTGGAATGAATTCGCCCGTTGGAAAAAACCATAAATTCTTATGGGATGGTTATTGGATGTTGAAAGAGGTAACAGGTAAATAAATTTAATATTTGTATTGAATTTTTATTTCTTCACTTTAAGATAGATATAGTTTTGTTTTTTTCAAAATTTTCTTCATATAAATAATTTATTTTCATAAAATGAATTTAAAATTTCAAAAACAAAAATTTAAAGTTCAAATTTTAATAATTAAATTTAGAATTTATTTAAAAAACATAAAGTTAAAGTCAAAATTTTACTAATTAAATTTATAAAAATTTAAAAAAAATTTATTGAAAATTATGATTGCATACAATTATTAGAGAAAAGCCTAGAAGAAACGATGTTAAATTCCAAAATGAGTGAGAAACTATGCTTCAAACGATGTTAAATTCCAAAAAGAGTGAGAAACTATGCTTGAGAATAAATTTCCATCCTTGGAAGATAGGATTAAAAACTAAATAAACAAGATGATACAAATTTTGTAGAATAAATTAAAATAAATGGAGACTAATTATAGTGGAAAAGCAAAGCCAAGAAGCAAAACTAACCCATCACGAGGGATAGACACTTTAGAAAATATTTAGATGAAGGACCACATTAAAGAGACACAAGAAAAAGGAAAAATAGTTAAAGATGAAATGAACAAGTTGATAGAGTTAGAGCATGAGTAACAAAAATGACTTAAACCTTGTAATTTTTCGGTTTGAAGGAAGAGACAAAAGAAGATACACTATCCGTGGTGAAGGCATAGCTACATGATAAGTTACAAATTGAAACAACCTCTTTCACGGAAGCATAGAGGTTGAGAAAACTAATTGAAAATAAAAATAGACTAATCAGGGTTAATATTAGTTCTAATGACCATAAACTTGGGATACTTAGGGTTAATATTAGCTATAATGATGTTATAGTCGTTATGCACATGGATGCGCATTTGTCGTTGTTATGTGTTTTGTTGCACGTGGATGCAATTGTTATGTCTTTGTATGCCCATGGAGGCATTTTTTATGTAAATGATATGCATGTGGATGCATTGTTATGATGGATTTTTTTTGTTGTTTCTATGGTTTTAGATGCTTATATGATGTTATGATATTGCATGGTTATTGTCGTACATGTTTTGGTTGATGTGCCAATCTAGGATGTTGTTAGCCATTTGGTCTGTTGCACTATTTTAATTTCTTGGGACATGAGTGAATGTAATGGATTCGAATTGTCTAATCATTTGTTTAGTGTGCAGAAAATTTCTAAAGAGGCAGGGATCGTGTACCTGATAACAATTGTTGATTTGGGCGACAAAAAGATGGGAGTCTAAGAAGACACTAAGGTAACTTATACCCATCTGGAGGGTAGCAGTCAGGAGACCGGTCATAGCATCGTACTCAGCCTGGTTATTAGTAGCAGCACCTATGCACACTCCGTCAAGGTGGATCAACTCATGTGAAGGAGAATAGAGTACCCAAGCTGAGGAGGCGAGATTTGGAGACCAACGACTTTCACCGTTGGCAAAGCCAACATAGTAAAGTGGAACAGGATCCATCTATAGTCATGCAGGAGAAAACAAAATGTAAGGTTTTTCGAAGATGAAAGCGAAAAAAGAATCAAAGCTTTACAACATGGACCGTGTCCAAAAAGTGTTATGGGTAAAAGCGTTTAAGGTACAACCCATTACGGGGGTTGCGCAGGAAGTTACCTTATGAATCGATCAGAATGTATTCCCCGTGTCCAATGCAAGTGTGTATGATATATGGGCCTTGCCAGATGGATTCAAACTTTCCTTTACCTGTTTTATCATGGGCTTGGTCGTAAACGAGTACAAGGTCCCCTTCATGGAATGCTCGTACGTGAACATGTTTATCTTAGCCGACTTTGGAGCGGCTCTTCGTGGCTTCAATGGTTTGAAGGGTTGCACGGAAATCTTCGCCAGCTTGCTCCAACAGGATTAAGCATTGTTCGAGCGGTGATGTGTCTGGAAGGAGTTCAATAGTGATGTGCAATGCTAGGATCTGACACTCGATGGGGAGCACTGATTCTACGCCGTGAACCAAATGAAAAGGGGTGAAACTGGTGGCGGTTTTAGTGGATGTGCGGTAAGCCCATAGTGCGGGGAAAATCATATGATGCCAATTGGACTTATGCCGGTCGAAGGTGCATTGAAGAATGGTCTTCAATTTTTTTTTAATGGCCTCGACTTGGCCATTCCCTTGGGGGTAATAGGGGGAGGCATATTGATGTTTGAATTTGAGGAGGGTTGACCATTCTTGCCAGATAGAGTCCTCAAAATGCGAGCCATGGTCGGAGACGAGTTGCTTAGGGACTCCAAAACGAGTAATGACGTGGTTAAAGAAGAAGCGGGGCTACAATGTCAGCTTTGCAGTTGAAGGTAGGCATGGCGTCTGCCCATTTGGTAAAGTAGTCAACAACCACAATGATGTATTTGTGGCCACCGACAGAGGGAGGATTACATTCCATGAAATCAATGGCCCATTTTCAAAAAGGGCCAATGGTGATGATTGAATGAAGGGGGGTGGGGGGCGTCCTTGTCTTGGTGGCAAAGAGCTCGAAGTTGTGGCAACGTTTGCCCGATGTGATGCAATCAGTAAATAGTGAGGGACAAAAATAACCTACGTGGATCACCTTTTGGGAAGTGGCCATTCCAGATAAATGGTTGCTGCAGGCACCGCTATGACAGTTATTGAGAACTTGTTCTGCTTCCTCTCGTGTGAGGCAACGTCATAGGATAGTGTCGATACCGTATTGATATATAATATCGCCTAAGAGGAGATAGAGGGAAGCATGGAGACGGATGCAACGACGTCCATCATGGTCAATATCGGGTCGAAACTTTTGTGTGCGGAAGTAAACCAAGATGTCCTCGTAACAAGGGTCCTTTGATGAGATGGTAAACAAATGGTCGTCAGTTAGACTAGTAGTGACTGAGGATGACAACGAGAGGGATGGTAAATCCATCATGAGTTGTGCGAGTGCAAGGGATTTAGTACTCTTGGGAGTCATGAAAGTTAGGTCATACTCTTGTAGGATAATAACCCACTTAGTGACTCAACCTTGAAGAAGGCGACCGTTCAAGAGATAGACCATGGGGTTGGAGTTTGCGACAACTGTAGTGTGGCTTATGATGATGCAATGTCGTAACTTTTGAACTGAAAAGATGACGATGAGGGCCAGTTTCTCTTCGTACAGCTAACGTAGCGGTGGGCCTGATAATGTCTGTCTCACATAATAAATAACATGCTCGTGATGAGCAGAATCTTCTGGAATAAGAATCCCAGAAATGGCATAGTCGGATGCCAAAATGTAAAGGATGAAGTATTTTGAGAAATTCAGAGGAGAGATCAATGGGGCATGTGTGAGAGCTTTCTTCAGGTCTTCGAAATCTCCTTGCGCTTGGTCGTCCCAAACAAAAGGGATGTGAGTGTGGATCAAACGAAGGAAATGATGAACCGTTGTGGTATAATCTGGGACGAAACGATGGAGAAAATTGGCCCTCCCCTGAAGGCTTTGTAGTTGTTGAAGCGTACGTGGTGATGGGAGGTCTAGGATGGCTAGGATGTTTAATGGATCCACAACAATTCCTTTTTGTAAAATGATAAAACCTAACAACCAGCCTGCTCGAACGCAAAATACACACTTGAGTGGGTTCAAGTGGATTTGATACTTGCGACAACGCAGAAACACTTGCCGAAGGTCGTTCAGATGGTTATACCGTTTCTTGGATCGGGCCGTGAGGTCGTCGAGGTAGACCAAAATGATGTTAACCAAGTCATGAAAACAATAGGTCATGGCCCGCTGAAAGGTGGAGCTAGCATTTTTAAGACCGAAAGGAATAACACGATAAGAAAAGGTGCTCCATGGGGTGGTGAAAGCAGTCTTGTACTAATCTTATTTGTGGATCTGAATTTGATTATACCCATAGAAACCATCCATGAAACATAGTGTCTCATGCCCCACACATGCATCGATAAGCTGGTCTATAAAAGGTGTGGGGAAGTCATCTTTGGGGCAAGCTTGCTTTAAGTCACAAAAATTGGTACAGACACGAATAATGCCTTGCTTTTTGTTGACTGGTACCGGGTTGGAAACCCAGGTGGTATAAGCGATGGGGTAAATGAACGTAGTTGTACAAAGCTTCTCAATTTTAGCTTTGACGGCAGGAAGCTTAGATGGGTGGATGGAGCATTGTTTTGGAAAACGGGTGGTACGTTGGGCCAAGTGTCAATGTGGTGTTCTACGATAGCGGGTTCAAGACCAGGCATCTCAGTGTAGGACCATGCAAAGATGTCGGGAAAATCTTGGAAGAGATTCTTGTAAGCTTGAACCCCATCCTCAGTGCCTTATGCGCCCAAAGAAATAAGTTCAGGAATTCCGGGCATGTTAGAGATGTCAACTTTTATGATGGGTGAAATATTGGCCATATTGCCTTCCTCAAAGGCATCAGGAGCTGGGATGTGATCTTTAAACCAGTCAACCTTGGTTGGAAGGAAATATTTGGATTCGACAGAGAATTGGGTTTCCATGGAGGTTGTAGACGCTTCAGCGATGAAGTATGATCGATGGTGCATATCATCCCAGGGGTATTCAGGTGTGGTAAGTGCTTCAAGGATTTTCTTGTCACTGCGGAAGCACTGTGTCATCAAATCAGTTGACCAAGGCACACTTGTAGATGAAATAATATAAATGGTATTGATCTCTTTTGAGGGAGGGGATTCTAGGGGGTGAATCTCCTTGATAGTGGTGATCAATGACTCTCGGGGATCGTTGGTTAACTCATGGAGGACCAATCTGTATTCATGGAGATCTGGGCAGTGATGTGAGTAATGGCTGTAAATACTGCATATCGTGCAAGGGTGATTTGTACATAGCGATTTATCATGAGGCTTAGGGGTTGGGTCAAGTTGGATGACTGGGATGTTGGGATCATATTCCAATGTTTGCATGTGCTCTTGAAGTGCAGGTAGGTGCGGAAATTGATGGGTAGCATGGCCCAAATAATCGCACAAAGATCATAGGGGGGGAGTTCAAAATGTCAGAGGATTCTTTGGTGGCTTTGGTGTAGGTGGGGCGGTGTAGGTTACGGGTAAAGCAGTGTAGGTTTGAGGGCCTCTGCTTGCAGTGTGACGAGGCGGAGGAGGTGCATTAATAGATGTTGATGCAGTTGTCACTCCTGGAGGTGGTCGGTTAGTCACGGTGATAAGTTGGACACTGTAATGTCCCCATTCAAATAATCGCATAGCAGGCAATCCCATCAATCCTACCAAGTTCCCTAGGTTGAATGGGTACATTTGGAATTGTAATAAGGGATAAAATGAATGATGTTTATACATTATGATAGTTCAAGTATTTAATAAATAGTTTGAATAAATAAATCCAAGATAAATTATAGGTGGCAAATGGTTTTGAAGACATATGAAGGATGTGGGACCCACACTAGCTTGGTTTCTCACTGCCACATGGCATATCTCTCTTTTCATTTCGAATCCATGGGAAGGAAATCATTATGGAGTGAGTTGGTGAGTCATACACATGGCATTGATCATATTAGGTTGAAATGAGATGGAATGGTAAGCTCCATGGAAGAGGAAGAGTCAAATTGCAAGCTTGTGGACACTTGGGCTAGATTCCCTAGCTCTATGACAACAATGATGAAGCATATATGACATTTATGACAAAATTCAGATCTGAATTCTGACATCTGACCATTATGAAATGTCAGCCCCAAAAAGAGGCTCAAAGAAGGTGCTCATGGGTGTTGGAGAAGGCCAAGAGACCCCTACTCGAATTGGGAGGAGAAGGAAGGTTGGGAATTAGGAGACAAGTGGCAAATGTGGAATATTTCCTAAGTGCAAATATCTATAAGCTAATGGGAGGAATTCGAAGCATAGGAGGCTAATGTTGGTTATAAAATATAGAAATCAAGTATGAGAATGGATTTTGATCATTTGGAGAAAAATTGCATTTGTGAAGAGAGAGCTAGTGGATGACTAGTTTCTTGCCTTAGCCAATTTCGAGGGTGAAAGATTCCCATCAAAGTTGGTGTTTGGAGAGGCCACTAAGGTCTTTCATGGAGCTTTAATGGAGTTTTTATTTTCAATTTTCAGCTACAGGTCAGCTTGTGGTTTTGTTTAGTGCAGCACCATCTCTCAACCATTTCCAGTTTTGAAGGTATATTCATGCTCCTTGAGGGATTGTGCTTTGGGTGAGTTCTTGTACTTCTTGGGAGAGCTTCTCATGATGTATTTATGATTGTAATAATCTTTATATACTTTTTTATTCATCTTCAAAAAGTCTCAGGTCGAAATACCAAGTGGTTGTATGTAAAAATTATGATTAATGAGCAAACAATGACCATTTCCCCACTACATTGATGTATGCCATTATAATGCTGATGATTTCGAATAAAAGAATGTTCATATGATATATTTGTGATGAATGGAATTCAATTTATTTTTATTACAAGTTTCATCTTTAGAACTTGAGCATTTGAATTCGTTATACTCAGTTTATTTGCATTTGAAGAAGATTTGGTGCCATTTCCCCAAGGGTCGAATTAGTGGTTTTTGCTGTTGTTTGGGAGAGGGTTGGAACAGACTTAATAACTAATTAATGGTTCATTTGGGACCTTAATAACATCCTTGAGACATCCCCTACCTATGTTCAGAAATTTGAGTGGTTTTGGAGGCATTTGGGAAGCCATTTTCAGTATTTATGCCAGGGGGATTTGAACCCTAAATTACTAGTAAAATTGCATACTTGGTCCAGAATCTTAAGAGAGTTTGAAGAAGTCTTTTGGTGGAAATATATCATCCCTAAACATCATATTCAAGTCCTAATATTAGTCACTTACCTTCTCAGAATATTTGGGATCATTTGGGGCAAATTTGGGACCTAGGCATCAAAACTAGTCAAAGGTCGAAATTGGGGAAAAAGTGAAAAATTGGGCATTTTTATAAAAAAATTAAAAAGGGACATTACAAGTGGTATCAGATCATGTTCTTGGAACCTGATGGTCTTAAAAAGAAGTCAAAATAATAAACATCCACCCTTTGAACCAGTAGTTGAAGAGGTTTTTGTTGAAGAAGAGGTAATAGAAGAATAATAGTCTTTTGTTAAGACCATGGGTAGAGAGGAGGATGAAAACTTTCGATGGGTATGCAAGACATGAGTAGACAGTTGATGAAAGGGTTGGAATTGTTGGGTAGCCAACTTGCAAGCAAAGGGATGGTAGGAGATAACAATGGTTCACACTCAGAAGGGAAGAAGAACATGGGTGAGCATATTTTCTCAAGCACATGACCTCATAATAAACCTGATGAATTTCAACACACACAAAGGCATACTGCACCTAAATTTATTATACCCAACGAAGAGTCTGATATTCAGGTGGATTTTAGTAAACTAGCAATCGAATGGAATGAGTTGAGTGAAGATTGTAAAAGAGGTTTACCATTTAGTCAATACATTGATGTTGTACATAAAATGAAAAGGAAGGAGGACAATGGGATTCCATTCCAAAACAAATAATTAAATGGTGCTATTAGGAAAATGTCACTTCCTACTTTTGATGGTTCATCTCAAAATTCTGCTAACACTTGGGTGCAAAAATTAAATGTGTATTTTCAGCCGAATCCTATGTTGGAAGAGGATGCATTAAAAATGGCCATTTTTCACTTGGAAGGAGATGCCAATGAATGGTGGTTCCATGGACTGAAAACCTTGGGTCATGATCAGGTTAAAAAATATGGAGAATTTGTTGATAGGGTACTAGAGAGATTTGAACAAAAAGATCCAGATTTGCCTTTCAAAGAACTAGCTCAATTGAAGCAAAATGGGACCCCTACTGAATATATGTTGGAATTTAAAAAATTATCAGTGAAGGTGGATGATGTGTCTATGGGAAGGTTGGTATTGTTGTTCACTAAAGCTTTGGATGAACCCTTAAAACTTTTGGTCAAATCCCACAAGCCAACTACATTAAAACATGCAATGAGCTTGACTTAGGATCTCCAAAATGTGCTTCCTAGAACGAGATTTCCTCCCAAGCCTAATTTGAAATTTGAAAAGAAACCTTGGAAAAGGGATGCATATGATAAGAAACCTTGGAAAAGAGATTCATTTGAAAAGAATAAAAAAGAAGGACTAAACAGGGATGAACTTCAAAAAAGAAATTGTGCTTCACATGCTTCCAACCATGGACACCGGGGCACAAATGTACTAAAGGAAAGGCTCAATACATAGAAGTATTTTATGATAATGAGGGATATGATGGGGGCATGGATGAATATGGACATATTTCATATCAAGAGGAGGAATATGATACAACAGTAGAATATGAAAGACAAGAAGAAAATCAGCCTTCACCATACAAAGCAATAATGGGAGTACTTTCAGCAGTACCTCGCTATCATACTATCTGATGCAAGGGTGTGGTACTAAGACAAAGAACTTAAGTTTTGGTAGATGGAGGGGCCACACATAACTTCATTGATGCAGAGATGGTGGAGAAAAGGAAGATAGCTATTGAAAAATTCAATGGCTTCACAGTTGTCGTTCTCAGTCACAACACAATGCAATGCAAAACATGAGTGCCGAAGCTGCAAGTCATTGTAGGTAACTATGCTTTAACTATAGGGTGAATCCACAAATGTGGTTCACCAGTTTTGGCGGATTGCATGGGGAAAATTCATTTTCTGGACCCTTGATCGAGGTTTTAGATGCTCGATCGAGGGTTTAAAAATACCTCGATCGAGGGCTCTAACATACCTCGATCGAGGATGTTTTAAACCCTTGATCAAGGGTCTAACCAAACCCTCGATCGAGGTTTGGCTCGATCGAGGGTTTGGTTAGACCCTCGATCGAGGGTTTGTTTGATCCATCAGAAAAAAAACAAAACAGGGCCCGGGCGGTCGTGCAGTGGCTTGACAGATCCTTGATCGAGAAATCCCTCGATCGGGGGTTTGAACCTCGATCGAGGGTATGTGATAGAGAAAAAAAAACAAAACAGGGCCCGGTCGGCCCTGTTTTTGTGCAGTGTCGTGATAGAGATAGAGCAACAGCGATCAACAACCTCGACCGAGCACACTCCCAATGCCACGTCCCCATAGCGACGCCACCTCCCCACAGCAACGCCATCATGTCATCTATTCCACCAGGTGGGTAGAATTCCACCATTTGTTTTGTTATTTAAAAAATATATATATTTTGTATTTTATGTATAAACTTGTGTTTTTTATCAAATCTAGTTTTAATTTGGTTTTCTAGAAATGGTTAGGATGTAGGCATTGAAACTAAACCGCCATTGAAACCGAAAACAGCCATTGAAACCAAACTAATTGAAAAAAAAAACCATTTGATTTAACTAAAACAAAAACCTATTTCAAACCAAAACAAAAATCCATTTCAGAATAGAATTTGAAAGAAAAATAGAATTAGAAATTGAAATGTGATGCAGATAGTCCTGAAGAGAGAGATTTAGTTCTTCGTGCTGCATGAAGCACGAGAGGATCTGATGTCGCCCGACAGGGCGACCATCGGCAATGCTCCCGTTCACTGAGGAGTGATGCCAGGCCGTGGTCGGCTGCCATTGGTGGCGGCAGCAGGAGAGATAGTGTGTTGGTTCATCCCGACTACATATATGTGGATCCCCAGGAGGAGGATGTGCAACAAGACATGAGTGCATCAGGTGTGTATTTTTTGTTAGCACATTTTTCAGTAAATTTTTAGTATATAATGCATTGAATTTCAAAGCTGCAAGTTATAATATATAATTTTAGTAACATTTGTGTTTTGGTTTGGATCGCAGGTGCCCCATCAGGGGGATCGTATGATGATGAGGTCGCACAGATCACTCTCGCTAACATCATTTCCCAGTGAGAGTGGGTGAGCTCATGTGTGAGCACTTTGAGGGAGGATTCTCCCACATGGTGATCTTTGTTGATGATGTTATCAGCAGTTAATGAGATGTTGACCCTCTAAAGGAGGGTAGGACCTCTTAGTGACATTTGGCGACATTCATGCCAGAGGAGGAGAGATGGTGTCGTTGGGATCCACAAATGGGAGGATGTCAAAGTCACCATAAGAGGGCATGACATCAAGGGTGCTTTATTTGACATCCCTCATGACCGCGCTCTCGGTCAACCGCTTAGACTCAGGGAGTTTAAGTTGGAGGTTACTGCACCACATATATATGATAGATTTGTGGGAGCGTGGGGCATGTTCCCCCACCATGACCAGGTCCCATTGTACTTTGCAAAACATGTTTATGCAGAGTTTGTTTTGGACATGCACCCGGATTACACTAGCACAGGGTCCCAGTTCTATGGGGCTGGTAGGGGACACTCCTACCAATGTCTTGGATCTCGGAGAGACCTTTCCTTCGTGGCAGCCGCTCCGAGGTTGGTACCATTTCCAGACAGGATGGTTATCAGGTCAAGGGATGTGGCACAAGCATCCCAGCTTGCTTTAGAGTCTAGACAGGACCTTACAGAGTCATTTTTCACTGCCATGGGTAGTACTATTGTTGGTTTGCATGGAGAGGTATCTAGACCACCCCCTCCACCTGTAGAGCCAGAGATAGAGCATGTATCTAGTGACATGCTCAGGAGTTTCGATCGCGAGACCCTACTGCGGTATGCCAAGTCAGCGCGAGATGCATACTTTCAGTTATATCGTAGATGCGTCGCTACACGACAGGTATACTTTTGTACAATTATGTATATATGTTCTTCATGTTACATCATATCAATGTCGCAAATTGAATGGTCAATAATACTTAATGGAGTTGTATTCTATTGATCCATGCAGGGGACCCCATTCATGGATCAACTCTTTGGTAGCGAGCCATCGGTTGGTCCATCCGCTCGTCCCCACCCACAGACGACAGTAGTCAAGGTAAGTTATAATTTATGTTCCAATTTAATTTGTGTTTGAATATTATTTCTCAGTTTAAATAATTTGTGTTTTATTTCTTAATTTTCGAGATTTTATGTTGTAGATCACTTCAGATGAATTTCAAATTGTACAGGGAAACGGAAAGGCAGTAGATCCTAATTATGGACATGAGGACCACGAAGGTCCTGACAAGCCGGGTTTAGAGACACATGTGAGTTTTCATTTATGTTCCAATTCATGTTATTTAGTCACATTTAGTAATTGATTTTTGTACTTTATGTTTCAATTTTTTACGGATAGCTTTTAAATTATGTTAAATTTATTTTTAATTTTTAATAAATCTAACTTATTACATGTAATGGCATATTACATAGGCATCGCAACAGGCGGGTGTCAATGCTGCAATGGATTTCACACATGGTTGGGATGTAGCTTGAGTACATTATCCTGATGAAGGGCCATCTACCCGTATTCCTACCCAGATCCCGGATATCACCATTGACATGACAAATATGGCGCAATTCCTTGAGGGTTTAGAGTCTCAGAGACAGCAGTAGGCTGCTGCACACGAGGGCAGTCAGAGGGACAATCACAGGCCTCATGGGGGTAGTGGCCGATGAGTTGATGATCTATACATTTCTATGTTTTGGATATTTTCATATTTTATATATTTTCATGTTCTGGATGATCTATATATATGTTATCATGTTTTGGATATGGATTTATATCATTTATACATGGACTTTTATCATATATGGACTTTGGATATTTTCTATATTTTATCATATTGATGTTTTCATGTGTATTTTGTATATGATTTGAAATCGATTGTTTTTTATATTAGATCCGGACATAGTTATTACAACTTTACAAATTTATGTTTTGTCGTTTCAAATGCAAATTTAATGTGTAGTTACAATTTAGTTCAATTTAAAATGCAAATTTTCGACTACATTAGAGAACATCTTCCAAAATTTAGAATTGAATACATACATTACGTTTTAAAATTGAAATTACAATTCCAATTCAATTACAATGTAAAGTTTTCAATTTAATGTGTAATTTCAATTCCAATTCAATTGCAATTTTAAAGCTCATTTTCAACTACATTACAATTGCAGAAATGAAATCAACATATAAAATTAGAATACATTTGAAATTAATAATTGAAATTTTGATTACATTATGTTGTCTACACATTACAATTCAATTCCAATTTACACATTCCAATTCAATTACAATTTAAAATTAAAATCTCAAATTTAATGTGTAATTTCAATTGAGAATACAATGTGTTGTTCCAATTTACAAGTTCAATTTCAATTACATTACAATTGCATTTGAAATAAATTTTTTAAATTATGATACATTGTACAATCTAAAATTTAAATTTTACAATTTTACATTGTATATAGATGTATTTTAAATTATCAATTTTGTATTCGAAATCAAAATTTAAAATTAGAATACATTTGAAATTGAAAATTGAAATTGACATTTTGCATTATGTTGTCTACACATTACAATTCACTTACAGTTTCCACATTCCAATTCAATTACAATTTAAAATTAAAATCTCAAATTTAATGTGTAATTTCAATTGAGAATACAATGTGTTGTTCCAATGTACAAGTTCAATTTCAATTACATTACAATTGCATTTGAAATAAAATTTTTAAATTATGATACATTGTACAATCTAAAATTTAAATTTTACAATTTTACATTGTATATAGATGTATTTTAAATTCTAAATTTTGTATTTGAAATCAAAATTTAAAATTAGAATACATTTGAAATTGAAAATTGAAATTGACATTTTGCATTATGTTGTCTACACATTACAATTCACTTACAGTTTCCACATTCCAATTCAATTACATGGAAAATTTAATGTGTAATTTCAATTGAAAATTCAATGTGTTGTTGTATATAAGAATGTTTTTGTCCATTGAGAGTGTGAAATATCCCTTGAGACAAAATTATATAATTACAAGTTATATAGTATGTAGGTAATATTTTTGTTATTTTCTTTTAAGTGTGTGCTCTAATCTAAAGTCATAAAGGTATGGTTTGTTTTCTTGGCAATGGGCATAACCACCTAGTTAATATAAGAAATGGAAATATGTTGATAGCATATGCTTATACAACTATGGTAGAAACTATGCTTGTACAACTATTTCATATGATTTATGTTTTGATGACAAATGGAGATAATGACACCATTTGATCCAACTAGGTAAGTTGCATATATGAAGGCATGTACAAGCTATTACCTTTCCATGTACTATGCTTGTATGTTGAATGTTCACATCAACATGTACAAAATAACTTTTTATTGAATGCGAGTATGTAAAGTTAATGAATGCTTACATCAACAAACAAAATAATGTTTTGTGAGACCATGCTTCCCAACTACTTATGACAAAACCTTACAAATCATTTTGATGATATGGACGATGTAATCCTCATCTCATCATGGCTTGCACTTGATGCCATCAAGAACATAGCTCACCATGATACAAGGTTATAACAAATGAAGTCAAGAATTATGTGAATTATAACAAGTGTCAAGCAAAGGGATTTTCAACCACCAAATCACCATAACTAAATGTCACCCATGAATGTAAAAAATCTACTAGCAAGGTCAATCTAATTATTAATCAATTGCTTTGGAAGGAAATCAAATTGAAGGAGTGTTTTGGTGCCCTTCATTTTCCTTAGTAAGCAAAATTAAAAACTATGAATTGATTGCGGTCACGTCACAAAAAATATAGCTAAGGAAGAGTCACATATATACCACACATGGGTATGTATGAGACCTTTGGTTGAAGCTTCAATGATAGACTATGAACAATCAAGGGAAACACAATAGTCCTAAATAGCAAAAATTCTAGGTTATCAATACAAGAATGTGTGGTCCAAACAATAATTATAATGCCCAAAATTTTCTAAATTCATATATTAAAGAATGTTGCACAAAATGGTAATCGATCACCAAATTCAATTTCAAGGTAGGTGACAACATTGAGTATCTAATAGAGCATTGTCACATATGAATACAAGGGACATAGAAGAGTCTAGAGGTTTAAGGATCAAGTCTAGAGCCATATAAATTTCCCTGAAGGTGTGGGAACTCTCAATTGCATAAACAATGTATGCCTTAATCATCATACTCCTAAATTGAATTAAGTGAGCATGCATTGCATGCTAACCACGGTAGTTATCTCTCAATTCCTTTTTGCTTGTGTTTTCAAGGTACTTATGATAGTTATGTGTTTTCAAGGTACCCAAACTCATTTCAAATGATTTCCATTCTTATAAATATGAAAATAGAAATTAAGTTTTGGCCATCATGAATTTTACTTAGTTGAAGCAATTATTTAGTGACCTAAAACCTAAAATACATAAGTTTATTGATTTTGGTCTAACCTGGATTATAATGTATAAAATTTTGCAAGTTTGAAATCAAAATTTAAAATTAGAATACATTGTACAATTCAAAATTTAAATTTTACCATTCCACATTGTATAGATGTCTTTTAAATTCTCAATTACATTACAATTGTATTTGAAATCAAAATCTAAAATTAGAACATGTACATGTTCAAGTGTATTCACATTGGAGCACCATGGCCCAAATTTCACAAAAGCCTCCCATCTGGTATTTGTATTCTTGACATTAAAGCATCTACAAAAATACATTTATAAAACAACCTCCACAAAAATCTCCAAAAAAATATTAGACAAGACAACATGAAAACTATGCCAATGATGCAAGTGGCATAGATGTAACTCATTCATCTGGCATAGGAATGCAAGTCTCCATAATACGATCATGGTCAGCTTCTGTCATCTTCCATCTCTTTGGATCACCTCTCTTCACCTTGATTTCTGTTAGAGGTATCTGAGATGCAACCACCAAATGACTGTATTGACATAATATATATTCAGGCATAAAATCTCTGTAAATAATGTGAGCACCCTGTTTTTTCACTTTTTCAAAAAAGTGTCCCATTAGAACCATGTATCCAACCTGGTATGTGAAGTCCCCATCTTGGTAGGGTCACACCAATCTACTCTTTATTTGCGCGCGCCGCATCAAATAGCATGCAACATTTTCTTGGTTGTGGAGGGGTGCAATGACAACGAATACATCACCTGCAAGATACATTACAAATATTATTCAAATGTCCTACGTGCAAATTTCTACAACATTTGTATATGTGTAAGATATAATGAACAAATTAACTTAATGAAGACTCTTGTACCTTCCCTAACCATATCGGAAACTCGATCATGATCTAATGAGACCATTGCCTCTTCAGTGTGCATCTCTTGCCATGTTGGAATTGGATGTGGGCCCTTTGGATTAAGAGATACATATTTCCATGGTTTGACATATAAATCATTTTCATAGTGATCAAGCCCGCATCCATTTGCATCAATGCAAAAATCGCAAAAGCAGACATACTTCCTCGTTTCAATGGAAAATATGTCCCCCATATCATTACCTCGAACATAATGCAATTCCCTCGTACTAGGGATGGTGTCACAATACCATGGCATGGATCTATTAACATCTCCAAGGGAAACATCCCAGAAGAACCTGCATGGAATTCATTTTTTCATATGTAAATTCCTATCGAGTACATGTGTTCTTTTGGAAATGTTGATATTGAATGTTATTAGCTTATTAATTGAGTTTGTAGTTTATTACCTGCACACCAGCCTTGCTTGTTCGTGACCCTGATGTCCCAAATGATGTGTGCACCAATCAACTCCTTTAGTGGAGCATTTGAGTCAGGTTGCACAATGACTCATCTGGTACCTCCGAAGTGCTCGTTTCACACATGCACCTACACCATCATGTTCACCCTTCCCATGCTCTATCTCAAAAAAGCTCCAGGTGTGTTGGATTCCTATCTGTTTGTGCAGGTGACTCAACCAATAAAATGAGTGTGCCGATTTGAATTTCCCTGCACACCCATTTGACCAAATCCAGTGTTCAGTAAATGATACGCCTCTCTGCCTGAATGAATCATAAATCAACCCAAAGTAGTGTTGAATGAACAATGTGTCATGCTCACGATCATCACTAACATAAAAATGGTACTCCTTGATCACTTCACGTGACTGGTGAGTGCTATCCTTACAATCAATGTTTTTTTTAGCATGTCTGTACAATACATGTACGAAGATAGACACCTAGTCGGAGTGATAGTACTCACTCTGTATCTCTCTCTGAGGAGCAAAGGTCTAGTTCTCCGCAAAGTCTACCACTGATAAGATTGTGCCCGGCTCAAATACCTCACGGGAATGTTTGAATTTTGAAGCTTGCCACCTGGACCTATGGGAGTGCTTTATGTATTTATAAATCTGACTTTGAAACTTCTCCATGAAATCTGAAACAACAATCTCATCATCGATCAAGTCGATCCTCTTGGATGGCATAAATGAAGAAGGTGTTGGATTCATGGTGACGTACTCGTACCTCTTCCACCTAACGGTGATATCTGACAATCCATGGTGTGTTGGATCGATAGGAAAGATTTTATGGAACAATGTCAAATCACCGCATTCATGGCATTTTCTCCCACCTACACACCTCTTATTGAAAAACACGTGTTCAGAATTCCTGTTGCATAGTATCATACAAATAAAATCTCGCACTGTGTGAGGAGCTAGTACACCGTTCCAGTGCCTTTTGCAAAAATCCAGAAATGTGTCATAGTATAGTTGAAATTCAACGTGGTACCGACAGCAACAAGTGTTGTGAATCGTATTCGGCCTAATATACCATGGTTTCAATTTGTTGAACATGCTAAATGATATTTGAACACCAGGATTGGTTTCTTGGAATTCCTCGTAAAGTGCAACTCTCGTCATCTCCATCACATGCTTACAATGCTCCTGATAAATGCCTTTAGATAAACGTTGTCGTAGGACATGCTTTCGATCTGGAATAGCACGAGAATGGCTATCCAAAAACTCTATCACCTTCTCTCTAATGCTTGTTGCCGTCCTACCTCGATAGGGTTCCCTACAAATAAGAGCCCAACAAGCATCTTCATCATTTTCATCTATCCGGACCTTGAATTTAGTATATTTGAGAATGCTTTTTGAAACATTGAGCAATGATGCCATTGTTGATACCATTTGATTTCTTGAGGTGCTTTGTGCCACAATAGCCGTAATTGCCTTACGAGCAGCTCGGGTATCATTGTTTCTTGATTTTCCAAATGAAGATAATGCAGTTCTTACATTTTCTATTGCATTTTTGCATGTCTTTTTTGTTTTAACATCTTGAAAACCCAACAACTTTGTGGCACGTTTCAATTTTTTGTGTTTTATCAACCCATGTAGGATTTGAGCTTGTGCCATCGTTGAATGTTGTTCAAAATATGACTTGATTATGTTATTGACATGCTCTCTAACTCTCTGACCAGTGATCGAGTTCCCAATCTCTTCTTGTGCAGAAACAACTGCACAATCCTCTAGAAAATTTCCACCCCTTCCAACCCCACTGCAACTCCCAATTATATTTTCAATGTGAGAGGGAAAGGTTTCATGTGATGGCTGATCAGGATCATGAGGGGGCACAGGGTCATGTGATTCTTGATCACCATGATGTGATGTCTGACCATAATCTCTCCCTGCATAACATGTAAATTAACAAACTGAAAATTGGTTACTTGATAGTTGTGCATTGAACTTTAAAATTGCTAGTAACTTGAAATTTGATGTGGAAATTGAAAAATTGAAAAATTAAAAATTGCATGTGAATTGAATTTTCCAACTAATACATTTAGCTTGAGAATTGTTCTAAGTAAAAATCGAAATTGCTAGTAACTTGAAATTTGAAATTGCTCTTGAGTAACTTGAAATTGCTAATAACTTGAAATTCAAAATTTCTCAAGTGATACGAACCGTTACACCAAAACCCCGAGGTGTTAGTGAAATGGTGCGAAAGTGATCGACAACAGTTCAACTGAAAACAGATATGGACCCTAGGTATGTTCGGCTTCCTAAAAGTTCAGGTGTTTCACTCGGCCACCAATGTTGTCTGACGGCTTGCGTATTGGGGCAGTACCCCTCACTCCACGACTCAGGTAAAAATGATAACCGCTTGGCCACAAACGACAACTCTTGGTTTACCGCACAAGAAAAAATTATCCAATTAGGTAGGGGTCGTTGCCCTTTTCATTGGCAGGTCCTCTCAATGCACCAGCTACTTTGGGGTTCCTGTGGTACTCCTCATAATGAGTTTTAGGGCTTATGCCCAAGTACTTCCCACAGTTAAGTGGACATGGATTATTCCTAGATCCGAACTTGCAACAGATGCTTGTAATTGCTAACTTAATTAAACTTGATAATTGTTCTAGAAGTAAAGTTTGAAATTCCTAGTAAAATTTGAAATTGCTTATAACTTGAAATTGGTAGTAACTTGTACATTTAACTTTAAAATTGCTAGTAACTTGAAAATCAACTATATATATTTAAGTCAAGATAATTATTAATAACTTGATAAAAATTATTGTGGGCATACAAATTAATATCATTTACAATCATCACATTATATAATTGTGGGCAAATTTTCTTTATGCAATTTATGTCCATTTTACTTTTACATTACAAGAAAAATGTTATTTTAACTTTATGGTATAATTTATAAATAAATAAATATTTAAAATACAAGTTGCAAATCACCATGCAAAGAATAAATGATTACAACACTTCTACCCTAGAATTTCAAGGACAACATCATGCATCCCATATTGTATATACATGAAATAAAAATTTAAGATTGATTTTCTACCCATGATAACATACCTATTATACTCTAAATGTGGGGAAAAAAACATTGATTTAGAGATGAATACGATATTTAATTAAAAACATTACATAGTGATATGATTGAGGAGAAATTCATAATTTTTAATGCAAAATAACATTTTCATTAGTTGATGATTTTGCAATTTCAACAATAGACAATTAAATGGAAATTGTAATTTTATCATAAATTGCAATTTAAAGATTTTTATCAATAATGCTTCACATATCAATGCAAGGTTGCAAAGATTGCAAATTTAATTATTTCCAATATGTCCTAACAGAATATATGATTCTAATCATTAATCTTATCATGGTGATATGTCATGTTAAATATAAGTTGTACATTTAACTTTAAAATTGCTAGTAACTTGAAATTTGTTGTACATGTAAATTAACAAATTGAAAATTGCTAGTGACTTGAGAAAAATGTACAAGTATTGAAAATACATTAAAATAAGAAAATTGTTTGTACAACTTAATTTCAAAACAACTAAATATGTACATGCAATTTGAAATTGTACATTTAGTTTGATAATTACTAGTAAAGTTTGAAAATCAAGTATATATATTTAACTCAAGATAATTATTAATAACTTGATAAAAATTATTGTGGGCATAAAAATTAATATCATTTATAATCATCACATTACATAATTGTGGGCAAATTTTCTTTATGCAATTTATGTCCATTTTACTTAAATACATTACAAGAAAAATGTTATTTTAACTTTATGGTATAAAATAAACAAATAAATATTTAAAATACAAGTTGCAAATCACCACAAAGAATAAATGATTACAACACTTCTACCCTAGAATTTCAATAGTTGATGATTTTGCAATTTCAACAATAAACAATTATGGAAATTGTAATTTTTATCATAAGTTACAATTTAATGATTTTTTTATCAATAATGTTTCACATATCAATGCAAGGTTATAAACATTGCAAATAATTATTTCCAATTTTTCCTAACAAAATACATTATTCTAATAATTAATCTTATCATGGTGACATGTCTTGTTATATGTAAATAAAAGTACATGTGATTAACGAATTTTTTTTAAAGTAAACAATATAATTAAATAGCTCTTTGGACATTCATTTGTATTCAAATATTCATTACTATGAAAATATTGCCAACCACCATAACTATGAAAATATTCATTCATTTGTTTTCAAATTGAATAAATTCTAACTAATACATAACTATCACAACATGTTCATTTCAAAATATTCATTCATTTGTTTTGAAATTGGATTTTCTAACAAAACAAAAATTGAAATTATAATTAACTTGAAATTGTTAGTAACTTAAAAAATTGCAATTAGTTAAATATGTACAATTTAACTTGAAAATAATGTCCAAGTGTACATTTAATTTGAAAATTATTCTAATAACATTGAAAATTGTTAGTAAAGTTTATAAATTTGAAAATAGTAAATATGTACATACATTTTAATTTGAAAATAGAATCTACTTGTGTATAAATTTCATTTGAAAATTGTTGGACAATAAAATTGAAATTTGTTAGCAACTTTGAAATAATTTGAAAATAGTTAAAAATATGTTCATATCTTAACATGAAAGTAGAATATAAATTTATATGTTTCATTTCATTTGAAAATTGTTCTAATTTAACATTTGTTTAAAGCCACTTGAAAATTGTTCATTTAACATAAAAATTGTTGCAAATTTTAAAATTTAAATAACAAATTGATGAAATAAATAACAATATCATTAGAAATAAATATGAAACAAATTAAATTATAAAATTTAGTTAAATTTATTGAAAAATTGTTACTAATTTTGTAAATTATGTAGCATGATATTTAAATTATGATAGCATGTAATTCAATAATTTACCTTGGTTGTGCTCCATTGGAATTTGTTGCACCAAATGTGCATCTTCTTCTTCTCTCAACCTTGCTCTTTGTTGTCTCATTCGTTCTCTACTCTTCTCACGTTCGTCATTGGCATTTTGTTGTCTAGCATGTTTTCATTGTCTTTTTTTTTTATTCCCCATCAATTTACAATGAAAACAAACAATTTTGTTTCAAAATGTTATAACAAACAACAATATGTTAGTATGAAATCGTCAAATATGCCTACAAAGAAATCTTACATGAATCAATTTATAATGAAAATAAACGATTTTTTTTCAAATTGTTATAACAAACAACAAAATGTTAGTATGAAATCTTGAATTATGCCTACAAAGAAATCTTACATGTCTAATGAGATCTAATTTAGCAATATGAAAATTACAAATCTCTAATTCAACAAGCTCAAATTGACAAAGCTTTGATGGAGAAAAAAATAGCAATGAGGTAAATTGTTGTTTGTTGGTTATATATATGTTCGTTCATGTTTTTACGAGGGAAGGGGAGTTGGCAACATTAATTGTTTCCAACTCCTTTCGTGGTTTTGCCTCGGTTGGTTTATAGATTTTTTTTACATACACCAACCCTCAATCGAGGGTTTAACAAGACCTCGATCGAGGGTTTAACAAGACCTCGATCGAGGTTTTGTCAAACCCTCGATAGAGGTATTGTTAAACCCTCAATGGAGGTTCTGTTAAGCCCTCGATCGAGGTATTGAAAAAAGCTCGATCTAACAAATAGTTCGATTGAGGGCTTAAAATACAGGCTGAGAGCCATTTTCCCTGCAGAATGGTTTTTTTGTCTACCTTCCATAGAGTTAAACCATGTCATTAAATACTCATTAATGAGTGGACTTGATACCATTGGATTCGTCAACGAATCTTCTATCCAGATAGATAAAATTTACGAATTTTTATTTTCATATGTCTTTTGTTTTTAAATTTCTACTAAAACTTGCTCTAAAAAACCATGCCGAGAACTTCGATTGAGCTCAAAGATAAATCCACAAAATTCAAACTACACATCCAAAAAATTTGAAAAAATACGCACGCCCTAGATAAACGCGTCCTCTTCAAAAGGGTATTTTTATTTTTTCAAATTATGTAAAAACTTAAAAGATTTGGTTCACGGAAACACATGTGTGCAAAATGCAACTACAATATTCATTGGTCATTTTCGAAAAATAATAATAAATATATTTTTTCGAGAAAAAACAAAATATGTAAGCCCTAGTGCAGTCTGTGTAGATCATGTTCACATATTTCATTTTTTTAATTATTACTTTAACATTAAATTATCATGCACGAACACAAACTACTTGTTAATTGCTCTTCAAATTTTTAAGTACACACGTTTCATTAAATGAAAATTCGACATGATAAATGACATTGGAATATTTAAAAAAAAATATCATTGGAAAGCCAACATAATTCTCTACATTTCGGTTTTCAACTGCATGTCAAAATTCATTTGGAAAATATGATTTTCAACGGCTTCAGTTTAATACATGGATAAAATTTCCGTTTTTCACCGTCATATTTGGCCAAAAAGAGTTACCCATCTTCATGGAATCACCCTATACTTTTGGCTATATTTTTTATGTGGTTGATGTTGCTAATACTAATGTGGTTTTGGGAGTGCAATGGTTGTATTCTATAGGAGAAAATACAGTAAATTATCAAATTCCTGAAATGAAATTCCAAGATTCAAAAGGAGTACTAAGGGTTGTGAGAGGGAAGCACACTTATCCCAATCAAGTAGTAACTTGCAATAGTATGAGATCTATATTAAGGCATGGAGATATAGAATGGGATGTTGAATGTCATATTACATCTCCCAAGCCAAACATCAAGGTTGTTGAACACCTAAAGGAGATAGAGAGACTCTTGCAAAAATATGAATTTTTTTTTAGAGATCTTCCACATGGTAGACCACTAGATAGGGGGGTTGAGCACAGCATTGTTTTAGAAGAGGGCACTTCACCCATTCAGATACCACCTTATAGACATCCTAAAATTTTTAGAAGTGAGATTTAAAAATCTATCCAAGAACTCCTAGAGTTGGGACTCATTAGACCAAGCTCTAGTCCTTATGCTTCTCCAGTAGTGCTAGTGAAGAAAAAAGATGGAACATTGAGAATGTGCATAGACTTTAGAGCCTTGAACATAAATACTATCAAGAATAGGTATCATATTCCTAGGATTGATGAGCTCATGGATGAGCTACACGGGCCCAAATACTTCTCCAAAATTGACCTTAGATCAAAATATCATCAAATTCGAATGAAAGATGAAGATGTGCAAAAGACTGCTTTTCGATGTCATTATGGCCACTTGGAATTTCTTGTCATGCCTTTTGGGTTAACTAATACTCTAGCTACATTTCAAGCATGCATGAATAGGATATTTTGCCAAAAACTAAGAAGATTTGTTTCGGTTTTCTTTGATGTCATTCTCATTTACAGTAAAACATGGGAAGAGCACTTGCAACAATTAGAGATTGTGTTAACATTTTTGCAAGAAGAGTCCTTATATGCTAAGTTATCAAAATGTGAATTTGGGATGAAAGCACTACTGTACCTTGGACACATTATTGGGAAAGAAGAAGTGAAGGTACACTTGAAAAAAATTAGGGCTATCTTAGAATGGCCATCACCAAAAAATATTATAGAATTGAGAGGCTTCATTGGGATATGCACCTATTACAGAAAATTTGTGAAAGGGTTCTCCAAGTTAACTTTTCGCTCACTAATTTGACTAAGAAGGATGCTTTCAAGTGGGATCAAGAGGCTGAAAAGGCCTTCCAAAAAATGAGATAGGTAATGAGTTGTTGTCCCATACTTGCACTTTCTGATTTTACTAAAATTTTTGTTGTGGAATGTGATGCTTCAGGTGGAGGAATAGGGGTTGTCCTAAAGAAAGGCCAACACCCCATCGCCTTTGAGAGCAGAAAGTTTAAACCTCATGAAAAACTTTACTCCATCTATGACAAAGAAATGATGGCCATTATGCATGCATTGGCCAAATTCAGACAATACTTGGTGGGTAGCAAGTTTGTGGCGAAAACTAACCACAATAGTCTAAGACACTTTCTCACCCAAAAAGATCTAAATGGAAGACAACAAAAGTGGGTAAGCAAGATTCAAGCTTATGATTTTGATATTGAATATGTCAAAGGAAAGAATAATATAGTAGCAGATTCTTTATCTAGAAGACCTTTTTCTCTCATGGACATTGCTAAGGATTGGAAAAATATGCTAATAGTTGAATATGTCAAAGACAAATTTGCTTATGATGTGTTAGATGGGATCAAGGGGGATGATAAATACAGGATTTTTAATGGGATGATATATTATAAGGGCATAATTTATTTGGTTCAGAACTCAAAGCTCAAGTACCGAATTTTGCAAGATGCACGTGATTCCCCACTAGCGGGCCATCCGGGGATCTTCAAAACTTATAAACAGTTGAGGCAAAGGTTCTTTTGGAAGGGGCTGAAGGAAGATGTTCAGAAATATGTGAATGAATGTAAAGTATTCCAACAAAAAAAATCAAAACTTACATGTCCAGCTGGCTTATTACAACCATTTCCCATTCCAGAGCAAAAATGGGACAGTATCTCCATGGATTTCATCACCGGTTTACCTAAATATTTGGGTAAGGATTGCATATATGTGGTAGTGGATAGGTTGAAAAAATTTGCTCATTTATTTGTTGTTACATAATCTTTTAGTGCCGCACAAGTGGCTGATATTTTTTTCAAAGAAATCTTCAGATTGCATGGGCTCCCCAAGAGCATTGTCAGTGATAGAGATAGTAGATTCATGGGTGCTATTTGGAAAGAAATTTTTAGATTGGTGGGCACTAAATTAACTCCAATTACCAACTATCATCCACAAACTGATGGAAAAATAGAGAGGAAGAATCAATGGTTGGAAGGGTGCCTCATAAACTGTGTGGGAGAGCAGCAAAAAGCATGGGAAAAATGGCTACACTTGGGTGAGTTTCGCTGCAACACCACTTATCATATGTCAATAGGGATGTCTCATTTCAAATAATTATATGGTTATGATGCACTTACATTTGCTGAAATCATATTTGGTGATAGTATAGCCGCAAAGGATAAATATTGGGTGGAAGAGAGCCAAGAAATTTTAAAGCTTTTGAAAAACAATTTGCAGGTTGCTCAAAATCGGCAAAAACAATATGCTGATAGACATAGAGAAGAAAGGACCTTTTAGGTTAATTATTTAGTATATTTGAGGTTGCATCCATGTAAAAAAACATCTCTAAAAAAGAATGGAGCGGAAAAATTAAAACCAAGGTACTATGGACCATACAAGCTAGTGCAAAAGGTTGGAGAAGTAGCATATGAACTAGAAATTTTGGAAGGGAGTAAAATCCATAATGTCTTTCATGTTTCTTGTCTCAAAAAGGCTCTTGGTTAGCAAATTATCACTTCATAAATACTTCCTCCTTTGTATGATGAAGGTCAGCTCACACTTGTTCCGGAAAAGATTTTAAAGACACGGGAAAGGAGGTTGAGGAGTAGAATTATCAAAGAATATTTAGTGCAATGGAAGGACTTACCAAATGAAGATGCCACATGGGAAGAGGAAAATTTTTTGTAGCATCCAAATCTGAAATTGCTTGAGGACAAGCAATCTTGGGTGGGGAGGACTGTAATGTCCCCATTCAAATAATTGCATAGCAGACAATCCCATCAATCCTACCAAGTTCCCTAGGTTGAATGGGTACATTTGGAATTGTAATAAGGGAGAAAATGAATGATGTTTATACATTATGATAGTTGAAGTATTTAATAAATAGGTTGAATAAATAAATCCAAGAGAAATTATAGGTGGCAAATGGTTTTGAAGACATATGGAGGATGTGGGACCCACACTAGCTTGGTTTCTTACTGCCACATGGCATATCTCTCTTTCCATTTCGAATCCATGGGAAGGAAAGCATTAGGGAGTGAGTTGGTGAGTCATACACATGGCATTGAGCATATTAGGTTGAAATGGGATGGAATGGTAACCTCCATGGAAGAGGAAGAGTCAAATTGGAAGCTTGTGGATACTTGGGCTAGATTCCTTAGCTCTATGACAACAATGATGAAGCATATATGACATTTATGACAAAATTCAGATATGACTTCTGACATATGACCATTATAACATGTCATCCCCAAAAATGGTCTCAAAGAAGGTGCTCATGGGTGTTGGAGAAGGCCAAGAGACCCCTACTTGAATTGGGAGGAGATGGAAGGTTGGGAATGAGGAGACACGTGGAAAATGTGGAATATTTCCTAAGTGGAAATATCTAGAAGATAATGGTAGGAATTAAAACCATAGGAGGATAATGTTGGTTATAAAATATAGAAATAAAGTATGAGAATGGATTTTGATCATTTGGAAAAAAATTGCATTTGTGGAGAGAGAGCTAGTGGATGACTAGTTTCTTGCCTTAGACAATTTTGAGGGTGAAAGATTCCCATGCAAGTTGGTGTTTGGAGAGGCCACTCAGGTCTTTCATTGATATTTAATGAATTTTTTCTTAGTGCAGCACCATCTCTCAACCATTTCCATTTTTGAAGACATATTCATGCTCCTTGAGGGATTGGGATTTGGGTGAGCTCTTGTACTTCTTGGGAGATCTTCTCATGATGTATTTATGATTTTAATGAGATTTATATACTCTATTATTCATCTTCAGAAAATATTAGGTCGAAATACCAAGTGGTTGTATGTAAAAATGATGATTAATCAGTAAACAATGACCATTTCCCCACTCCATTGATGTATGCCATCATAATGATGATGATTTCGAATAAAAGAATGTTCCTATGATATATTTGTGATTGATGGAATTCAATTGATTTTTATTACAAGTTTCATATTCAGCACTTGAGCATTTGAAGTCATTATAATCAGTTTATTTTCATTTGAAGAAGATTTGGTGCGATTTCCCCAAGGGTCGAATTAGTGGTTTTTGTTGTTGTTTGGGAGAGGGTTGGAATAGACTTAATAAATAATTAATGGTGCATTTAGAACCTTAATAACATCCTTGAGACATCCCCTACCTCTGTTCAGAAATTCGAGTGGTTTTGGAGGCATTTGGGAAGCCATTTTCAGTACTTACCCCAGGGGGATTTGAACCCCAAATTACTAGTAAAATTGCATACTTGGTCCAAAAACTTAAGAGAGTTTGAAGAAGTATTTTGGTGGCCATATTTCATCCCTGAACATCATATTCAAGTCCTAATATCATTCACCTACCTTCTCGGAATATTTGGGATCATTTGGAGCAAATTTGGGACCTAGGCATCAAAATTAGTTAAAGGTCAAAATTGGGGAAAAAGTGAAAAATTGAGCATTTTTATAAAAAAATTAAAAAGGGACATTATAGACAGGTTGTAAAATGACATTTGGTGTTAGGGGAGGATTTTGTGTGGGAAGGTACCACGCAGGTAGTCCTAACGTTAACCCAGGAATATTGAGCGTAGCCATTAATAGGGTGCTCACTGCTCCTGAACGGGGAAATATGAACAGGATCGTGTGGATTGGTGTGGCTCTGACATGACTAGGCACTGAGGGTGCTTGCGACAGTAAAGGGGGCTATTGTTTGGGTTCTTGTGAGAGGGTTCACATATCAGATATTTTAGTTGTCCGTAAAGGTGGTGGAATGGATTGGAACGTAGAAGTCATGGGTGTATCTAAGTATATCCCGGGTCTGACTGTGGAAATGAACGATGTAGGTGCGTTGTGAATGGGTTGTTCAATCATAGGGAGAATTTTTTCGGGTGCGGAGGGTGCGGTAGGATCATAGTACGTCAGTTGATCGATCTTGATCACACGTCCCTCATGGGGGAACATCCTGGTGCGGAAGACGGATGAAGCGAAAACCTTCATGGCATACATGTAACTGCGTCCAAGTAAGAGGTTGTAATCAAACTGGGCATTGATGACCTCTATGTCGATAAGGATCATTTTTCCAGCTAATTGAACAGGTACGTTGGCCAAAAGGCCTTGTGGTTGAGCTTAGCAACCATCATAAGCTCGTAATGCGGTTATGGATGGCTGTAGTGTAGGGGATTCGAGCTTCTACCATAAAAATGTGGACATCACGCAAGTAGAGGCACCTTCATCGATGATGCATTGATGAATCACTAGGTTCCGAATGGATACAAAAACTTGAAATGCTAATGTAGAGGGAAAACGTGGTTCGACTTGGTCCAAGTCGAATGCCATCATTTGTGAGTCAGAAGGGTCTATCGTACCAATGGCGGATAACAATATTTTTCGCTGTATAGGACAGGTTTTTAGGACTTCAAGAGCAGAGATAGCAGCGGGGGACTGGGCTAAGTAATCCACAATGTTATAAGTCGACGCGGCATGAGCATTAGGATTATTATTGATTCGACGTAGTGGGAAGCGAGGGGCTTTAGGGCCCCCATCTAACGGTGCAGTTGGTATGCATAATGGCTGATCAGTGGGAAGAGTGTTGGTGTCTTTATCGGCAGGAATGGCTTCCGAGGTGGAGCCATATTGGTTTTGGCATTTTTGGAGGTGGACATCAACCGATGACATCATTAACAGATGGTGAGTACCTGAGTCCATATGTTGGTGATCAATTGCAGCATAAGTGATTTGCTGATGTGGTGTCGTGGTTCCTTGTGGGGTATCTAATGGACGAGTGTTCACCACTCCTTATGTGGGTAAAGGATTCTGTAGCACCATGGGTTGTGGTTGAGGAGGTGGTCCCGGCTGTGCCGCGTGCCCCTGGCATTGGGCATCATCTGTCCAAAGTTGGCGCGCTCGCTCCAAATGGGGGCAAGTGTGTGTATAATGGCCATATACCATACATATGGAACATGGGTGGTTTGTTCATAAATTGGGGTTCTTACCTTGTTTCGGTGGTCGATTAGGGTTTTGGTTGGCGGGGGAAGCATTGTTATTATTTGGAGGATTGGGTGGTTGAACTCCTTGGTTCCGAGGTTGGTTGTCTCCACGGTTTCATCCTCTTCCGTGGTTTTGATGGCCTTGTTGATTGTGTTGGGTATTCTGGTTTTGCGGCAGATTCTGCTGTGCATACACTTTCCCTTGGGAAATAGGGAGATTTTGAGGTTTCCTAGGTGCTGGAGTAGGCTGCGGTGGATAGTATGAGGGAGGGGCTAGAGGTGGTCCAGGTGTTGGTGCTAATTTTGGTTGTTGGTAAGTCTAAGCGATTGGCAGTTGTGGTGCTACAGGCGCTTCCTGTGGTGGGTAATAAGTTGTTTGGGCTTGTGAGTGGATAGGAGCATGAATGGTCTACTGGTGATAATGTGTAGGAGGTGCAACTGAAGGTGCATAGGCTGAAGGTGCATGAATGTAACACTGTGGTGGACATGAGGGTCCATGAGTGTGGTCGGGGTGTGTCATGGGAGCATACGGAGTGATAGCTCCGGAGTGAGATGTGGCCCGCGAAAGGTCAGGGCCAGTATTATTGCTTGTAATAGAAAAGGGTTGATTGTGTGATACAACATGACCAATGATGCCATCGGTGGCGTGGGATCCCCCTAGCGCGTCATTTCAGGAGGAATCGTCGTGGGGGGCGTCAAGTAAAATGGTATACAAGTAGCTAGAATGGGCGTAGATTAGATCAAATTGCAGGGCTTTCAAAATGGATTCTTCTTCAGATTGGAGTCATTCAGATGCCACATCTTTGGCAATGGCTGGAAGGAGAGATTTCAAAAACCAATCTAGGAAGATACAGTCATCTAACTTAATATTTCATAAGATTCAGCGTTTACGCCACTCATGAATGTTATCAGTGATGTGGGTGGCCATGTTTTGCCTAGAAGATAGTAGGATCTCTACTCCCGCGTTGTAACGGACAGGTAATTGAAAGAGCTGCAAAATGGTCGAGGTGAGAGATGTAAAAGTGGAGTGGGTCCCGTGAGGCTGCTCGATATACCACTTAGTTGCAGAGCCAGTGAGGGTCCGTTGCAACAAGCATAGGCGGATGGATTCATCCACTTTGGAGTTGGAGGAACACCATATATGGAAAGACATGATGTGATTTTGGGGATCTTCCCCAGCCTTTCCCTCAAACTTAGGAATGTCTGACAAGAGTTTGGTAGGCATATGAGGCCAAGTGGGATCATGCTGGATGGGATCGTTTGTCAATCTTACTAGGTTAGGGAGGTTCATAATATCCATAAATGGAAAAATGGCAGAAGGATGTGACATGGTCGCTCGGGCGTATGTGCTAGTGGTAGCATTGTTGAGCAGGCCACTGCCCACAACGTGTGAAGCAGGAATATGAGCCGTGACGGGTATGTGACCCCGAAACAGAGATGTGGGGATGGTGTGGGAGGGGCCTGCGCCTCCAAGTGTAACGTGGGTCACGAATGGGGCGAGATTGGGTCCAGTAGCCATTGGAATTGGAATAGTGAAGGGGATGGTAGGTGTGGGCCCCATAGAGGGCATACACTAGCACAAAATGAGAGATAAGTGACCAGGCAACCAAACAATTTGGTCACTAAATATTTTTCAAGGGATAAATGACCAAAATTGAGAAATTTTAAGCGAAGTGACTAAAAATGACCAAGATAAATGACCAATTTGGTCATGGGATAAGAACTAAACTAAAATGACCAATTTGGTCAGGAGATAAGAACTAAACCAAAAATGACCACATAACAATTGGTCATTTATGTGGTCATTTTTAGTTGTGTCATTCCGGCGATGGAAAATTATAATTTTGATAATGAACTTGTACAATTTACTAAATTTTAACATTGTAGATGGATTTAGAGACCCCTTTCCTAGCGGGTCTTTTAGAGACCCCTTTTCTAGCGGCTCTCTGAATCCATCTGCAGTGTTAAAATTTAGTAAATTGTAACATTAATAATATACAACTTGGATTATTTTTCAATACATGTCTTCTAAGGGATCATTTCTTTGAGGCCATCTCGATACCTATTGTGTTAGATGATAGGAGAATCATTGAGATGCTCATTTAGGGGTTTCTCTACTAATTAGTGCCTTGGGTGTGGTCATGAGTTGATATGTTGATAATACATCATGTCTTGCATATAGTTTATCAAGTGATAGATGATTTCTTCCAGTACATGTGGTTGAGTCAATTCTTAGATATTTGTCGTCTTTCCCTTTTGGAATTGTCGTGTCTTGAAGTTAGTGTCACTCCCTTCAGCTTGTTGTACTGGTTGTGTTCATATTTTGTTTCAACAAAACCATGGTCGTTTGACCATCTCGATAGTCTATTAAAGTTTCGACAAGTTCATGTATTTTGTGTCATGTTAGCTAAAAATTGTCAATTTCAACCTCCATTAATTCTCCATATGCATTCATTCACCATGGTTCTCTTTGAACCTAAGTTTGAAAATATTTAAAGTCCCCGTGGGTCCCTCCCTTACAAGAAATAGCCAATATCCTCCATTTTGAAGAAAAAATAATTCCTCCATTTTTGTAAAAATCCATTTGTTTCCATCTCCTTGAATAATAATAATAATAATAAATACCCCCATAATCTCAGCTAATCCCTTCTCCTTTCACATATAAAATAAATAAATGATCAAAAACCTATTTTCCCTGTATCTTTTCACCCATATATAATATTAATATATTGTATAGTTATTATATATATATTAATATAATTAATATATGACGTAACTAGTATTAAAAAATTAAGGAAAAGAAGAATATAAACAAAACAAATGTAACAGATAGAGGGAAACTCAAAAAAAGTGGAAAGTGAATGAGTAGTAAATTAGAAAATAGAAAATAGATTGAGAGGGAAAATAAAAGAAAATAGGGCCTCCAATAGATCTGATTTCTGAGAGAAAGCAAAGTTCTGCATATGGTTGCAAGGATCTATGTGATCTCCACGAATTGCGCATAGGAAGAAAAGGTCTCCATATGGTTGCGAGGATCTCTATATGATAATTTTCTTGATTTTGCTTCAGATCATCTATTCGCCATCAATTTTTTCAACAATCTTTGGGGTGGGTTCGAAACTCTAGCTCAACTACTGTAGCACAATCATGCTTCAAGGTAACAATTCCTACCCTTATCACTTTGGTTCCATTGTATTTATGAGATTTCTTTCATCCTTGAATTCATGGTTTAATGATCTCAATATGCAGATATAGAAACTCATTCTGCAACATTGTTGTTTTCTCCTTAAGTTCTTTTTTTATGATCTATGATTGCGCCAAAGAGGCTTACAGCTTACCGATGGTGGATTCCAACATTCCTTCAAGAATCTTGCATCCCTGCAGAAGTAGCTCCAACCACAATGATGAAATAGATCTCAGGTATATTGGAATCATATAGAGTCTCCCACTGTTGTAGATATGCAAGAGATCTAGAAGATCGAGGAAGAAAAAGAGATGGTTGCCCTAGAGATTGCGTCCAAGGATTCTGCAATGTGCTCCTTTGTAAATAAATTGCGGGACACCTAGCAGGGTTTGGAACAAACCATAGAAGTTTAGGAGGGTTACAGGAAATGTGAGCATCCAAAAGCCTCGAATTCAACTTTGGATGGTGCTGTTGGGGTCGGTGATTTGGATTTGTCTGAAATTTTGACCTACGCCTATAAAATAAGCTACATGACATTACGACACTGTTGGAGTTCGGTGCTAGGGCGCTCCGTGGTTTAAAGGTTAGCTACGTCAGGAGTTTTATGTAATATATAATGCTAATTTTGTTAAAGGTTAGCTCTCTCATGGCTACATTATTTTGTTTAGTAGAAACCTGTCAGAATCATTTCTCTTTTAGACGAAGCCTGGTGCTTTCAGTTTTGTTGTATCATGTTCTGTATATTTCTTTATTTTCTCATCAAAGATTGGTTTTCATTAGAGTGATATAGTTGTCTTTATTTCCATTTGGTCAATTAATTTTCTTGATTATTCACCGACTCTTATGATGCATTCAGTATTTTTAATTAATAACTGGCATTGATGACTGGAAATTTGGATATTCCTTATTAATTACAGGTATTCAGTGCTTTTCATTAATAACTTGTGTTGATGATTGTTATTCTTGTAACAAAAAAAAAATCAATGCATGTCCATTAACAATATTATATGGATAAATTTAGGATGTTCCTTGAAAAATACATGCTCGTATGCGTTATATGTGGAATTTTTGGATATTCCTAAATTTAATAAATACATGCATTCAACGCTTTTCATTAATAACTGGTATTAATGAATGTTATTCTTGTAACAAAACAAAATTTTACTGCATGTCCATCAACCTTGTTATATTGGGAAAGTTTGGATATTCGTTGAAAATTACACACTTGTATGTAAGGGATAAAATGCATTTCTCTTCTTATTGTGGGAAAATTTTTGCTTGCTTGAGCATTTTTTCGGCCTTCTTCTTTGTGTACCAGAGTTAATGAAATGTTCAAGATGGAAGCATTTCTAAAAGGAATAGGATATGTTACAGAGATAAAAAACAAATGGGAAATATTTTCATCATGTTTTAAGTTTAAGATTCAAAATATTGTGTATTTTCATCATGTTTTAAGGTTAATTGTGCAGGTTATTCATTCGCTTGTGCAGTTCACGATGGACGGCCAAGAATTTGAATTTAAAAAGAGGATGCAATTTATCCTGAACCTGTCATGTTATTGCTCATGAATAGATGGAGGCACACTATAAAGATATCGTAGAAATAAATCATTATCTCAAATGGCATATAGATAGGTATTTAGTATTTTGATGGCTTTGCAGAAGCTCCTTCACTTTATCTTTATCTCCTTTCTAAATCTAGTATTGTAAATTTTGATCAAATTGAGAGTGAGAGGCAGAGCATAACAGGGGAAACAGAGTATGCGGTGGACAAAAACAGATACAGGGGCAGAATTTCTAAATGGAGCTCCGCCGCTCTTCCATTATCATTCTCTGAACTAAAATGAACACCAAAATACATTGAACATACCGATGCCTCTTCACCCAAGGCACATTAACTTCTTTACCTAATACATTAACTCTTTGTACAGCGGTAGGTGGATTTAAACACTTGGTGGGAGGAATTATCTCCAACACTCCCCCATAATTCCGACCATAAACAAACTACTAACATCTAAAGCATACATGCAATGCCTTTATGGGATTTCAACAAAAAAAAACATAAAACATTAATGCTTGCTGGTCTAAGTCTCAGCTAGGCTTACATTCATAGATCCAAAAAATTGATTTACATGGTTGTAGGATATGAAACATGTTTACTTTTTCTTCTTTCTACTCCACACTTTGAACTCAGCGTTCTTCTTCATCTTCTTCTTCATTCTCACCTTCTTCTTCATGTTTTCTTTAAGCTCCTAGGGCTTGAATCTTCCATCAATGTCTACAAGTTATTCAATGGCTTTATGCCTTGTGTCTTCATCTTCAATCAGGTTCATAATGCCCTCAACATCATGGGCTAATAATTCAGATTTCTGCATTTTCAATTGCTGGGGTATGGGAATGTTTGGATCCCATATGCATTTTTTTAACTTGTTTTCATCAACCTCTTCAGTGACCAACTGCCACACTAACAACTGATAGTAATGCCTGATCTCTTCAGGACTCCATTTCATAAAAATTTCTTCAACTGATTCAACTTCTTCCTCTGCATCTTCAATGCAGATTTCTTCATGGATGGTGCTGCTAAGCACTCTTGGCATGTCACAATGCCCATCATTACTGAATTAAAATGCTTCATCTTCCATGCAGCTTTCGATAATCTTGTCAAACTCTACAATAAAATTACAGACTTCATCGTGCTTGGGATTTGCTAGCCACTCTTCAATAAATTTCAAATCTTCATCAAAATGTCTTGTTACTTTGACTACATGCTCTTGTTCTTTTTCTTCAGCTATTGTAGGATGATTCTTGCTCTCAATACCTGCACACTCACAAACAACAAAAATGTTATGAAAATATTTTTCCCTCATGTGCATGCTCTTCATGAGCTCATCTTCTTCTTCACATTCCGCCTCTACTAGCTGTCCTGCAACTGCTTGAGTTGCTAATTCACCATTTTCTGTTGCTGCTATGGCAGCTTCATCTTCAACACCATCTTTGTCATCTTTATCCACTTGTGGCTCTGCACAGTGGGCTTCGTTGTTCTCAAACATATCTGGCTCTGCTTGGCTGATAAATTCCTCAACCATTTCATCCGAACATTCAACTTCTACTTCAGCAGCTTTGACTAAGACTGCTGCATCCTTTTCAACTATTACAACAATTTCATCTTCATTTGTGTTTGAGGAAAGTGCTTCTACTGGTATAGCAGGTTCTTCAACTTCATTATCCACAACTATGTGGGGTTCACCGAATTTCTCAACAGCTTCTATGGCTGGATTTTCTACTGCTGCGATGGCAGTTCTATCTTCATATTCATCCACAAGTGCCTCTACACCGTGGGATTCACTAACAGCTTGGCTGTCTTCTGCTTCAACTGTAGGATTCTCAACTGCAGAATTATCTTCTGCTACTTCTTCAACAGGCTGTGACACAGTTGGATGCTTGCACATGTCACTTGCCTTTACTTCAAATTCAAGTTTTAAAGTTTCCCAAGCTTCCTTGGATGTTTTAGTTGTTGCTACCTTCAAAAATATGTTTTCATCCAAGGCCTGCTGAATGAAATACAAAGCTAATTCATGCTTCTGCAATTTTTGGTCTTCTGTGAGGGCCTCAAAAGCCTCTAGATCTAGGGGATGCACACATTCATTTTGAACTAAATACCACAAATCCTCTGCTCTAAGAAAATTTCTCATCTTAATAGCCCAAAACTCATAATTTTTACCTGAAAAATGTGGGGGGTACTAGGAGAACACCGCTGCTCCAATTATCCTGGTTCTCCTCTTGGACTTCAACTGTGTTAATAAGCTCCTCTGCAATGGGAACTTCTCCATATCTATGTGAAAAATACTTTTCCTCTGCCCTTGCATTTCTTCTTTTGATCTGCTTGAGTCTGCTTTGGTAACCCATTTCTTCTCTTCTTTATTGGCATGTTCTATGCTAACACTTGTCTTCTTCTTGCAAGTATCCTACTTGCTTCTTCTTCCCTTATCGCCCCCTAAAAAAAATATGAGATTTATTGCTAGCTACAAGACACTGTCAATAACGCCCCCTTAATGCAAAAACACTCTATGTCTTTTGTTTTCTTGGATTTTCTATGCCAGGGGCATTTTCATTTCAATTTATGGTTCTATGACAGACAGAGACAGAGCAAAGTATTTGCATTCATAGCGTTTGCTAGCATTCAGCCTCTGTTTTCCTGTTGTCTACCTGGTTCGTGGATCTGGTGGGTTTTGTTGGTGGAGGCGAAGCAACTGCAGGAAGTCATCTATGTTCGAGGTCTGGGAGCATGAACTAACATGATGAGAATGGAGGAGAGGGGATACACATGCAGCTTCGGCTGGGACAGACAAAGACAAAATGCAGCTGCTACCATAACATAGCGCTGGATCCTTTTCAGTGGGAGGTACTAAAATATAAACAAGTTAAAAAAGAGTCATGGCAAATTTGTAATGAAATGCCCGTCCCTTCTCACCATGGCATGTTCTGACTGGATTTCCTTGAAAGCCTCCAGGGCCTTCTCCGCATTACTCTCTTTCCAGATGCCGACGGTGGCATTGACAATCAAAATCAAGAAAATAACCAGTGGCTCGACGAAAGCAGTGATATCCATTTCACCTCCTTCATTGCCATCAATCCAAACAAGAAAAAATGAAACAACAGTGGCCACCAGTAAAATTATTACCAGCGTGTCATTAAATTGATCCATGATTAGCTTCCAAACTGAGGGCACTAGTGCTTGTCCCATTGGGGATCGAACCCTTGCCGGGCCCTTCCATTCTAATATCAAATCGTTTCTTCTTTCCTATGCTGAGGGCCCTCAAGATTTCCTCTGAAATGTCTTCAGAAATCTCTAGGTGGAAGTTTGTCCCACTGTCAAACTCTTCTATGTGGAAATCTTCACGCCAGCACTACTGAATGCAGTTATTGTTCCTCAGAATGGGCATGGAAATGCCCCAACTTAGACAGGTCAGAAATCTCTAGCTTGAGGCTAAATTTCATGCGAGCTTTAAATTCGAGGTGGTTCTCATTAGGAAAACCTTCACATCTTTCTTCTTCGGTGATGTTCTTTCCACATGCGGCCAAGGTCTTTGCATGCACAAGCTATAAGTGATACGCAAATCAGAACGATATTACATTTGTTTCAATCGATGCAGCTTCACACTCCAACAATCTTTCTTCACAGCTTTTCAACCTCGGCAGTCACCTATTCTACACAACGACCTGCAACTGGATCTACTGAATTCGAATTTCTGAGTCGCAGTTCATATTCTCAAATCGACGATTGTACAGTTGTACCCACAACTGTACCCTTCTTTTGTTAAAACTCTGTGCGAACCAGCATTTCACTTCAGCTGTGGCCGACAGTTTTTTCTCCAACAGATTTCCTTGCTGAGGCTAGCTTTCTGAAAAGCTCTTCCAGCAACTGTGGCTGGGGTTTACTGGAGACGGCTGCTCCTACTCCTTTCTCTGCAACAGGTTGGCTCGGCTGACCAACACTGGTTGTAATCCTACAACACTCAGATCCTTCACATGGCTGGTGAAGGAGGATTCATAACCCTACGCTCTGATACCATGATCAAATTGAGAGTGAGAGGCAGAGCATAACAGGGGAAACATAGTATGCGGTGGACAAAAACAGAGACAGGGGCAGAATTTCTGAATGGAGCTCTGCCGCTCTTCCATTATCATTCTCCGAACTAAAATGAACACCAAAATACATTGAAGATACCGATGCCTCTTCACCCGAGGCACATTAACTTCTTTACCTAATACATTAACTCTTTGTACAGCGGTAGGTGGATTTAAACACTTGGCAGGAGGAATTATCTCCAACAAATTTATCTATTCAACTTAGATTTTAAATAAAATATATCCTTGCAATGGAGAAGTGGATAGTTTTTCTTAATGATTCTTAAATGATTTTTGCATGGTTAAATATAAATTAACCATTCTCAAATGAATTTTGCATAGTTAATTATAAATTAAGTTTAGTTGTGCAAAGAAATTTCCACACCTTGTGTAAGTAAATAAATTATGCAAAATTAAATATAAAGTTGTGTGATTGATAATATGTAATGCTTATTTTAATATATAATTAACAAATTCCAAGGGTATGTAGAAATACCAAGATTATCTAACTACTAAAGAATATTTTTTTTACATCCTCTGTTTAACAGAAAGTGCTTCGATACAACGCAATATTTATTTAAAACTTACATCCTCTGTTTAACATAAAGTTCTTCATCATATTTACTATATATTCTGTACAAAATAGAAGTGTATAAGTTTAAATAAAAAATTTCTTTGAGTCTTTGAAAAGAAGAAAAATTGGCTGAACGTACAATCAACATTTCCTATTCGTGAAAAAAATCTCCTAACATTTGTCACTAGTTAGTATAGTCAAGTTCAGTCGGTGGATACAATTTTGAAATGCTCAAGTAGAAATGTTCTTTTAGCATAACTCATAAGTGGTTGTGTAATCTAGATTCAGTTGATTACAGTGAATAGAGTCTACTATGAACTTAGTTCACGGTCTATAAGAAGTTTATTGTTATTTGTTCAGAATGCAGCAATATCACTTTCAATGGCAATGTGTGTTTCTAGTTAAATAGTTTAGTCGTTGGGGTAGAATTATGAGTGTCTCGTTATATTCCTCTCATTTAACATGATTCGTACATCATGTTTCCCAAATCAACACATGAAAAATTTGCCACCAAGCTATTCCAAAGCTTCAAAAATCATAGTCGTTTCAGGAAACCAAAGCTTGCTCTTACAGACTTCACAATTTGTCATTATGCTGGCGAGGTATGAAAAGATTGGATTTTAGGTTTCCTGTCTTACTAAAATCTCTGCACTTTGTAACATTTTCCTTGTTGATTTCCTGTTTTAGATATTGTGATTTGTTGCAATACTTGTCTGAATTGTTGTATACATTGTGCAGGTAAACTATCAAACAGATCTTTTTCTCTAAAAAATAGGGACTACATCATCATTGAACATCATTCATTATTGTCATCCTCAAAGTGCCCTTTTATTGCTGGTATTTTTCCTCTTTCACCTGAGGATACTTTGAAGTATTCTTACAAATTTTCCTCAGTTGCCACATGGTTTAAGGTATATATTATATTCCATGTCAGCTAACAAGGCCTACTGATGTACTTTCTCTATTTCTTTTGTCTGAATTTTGGAATGCTAAGATGAGGCTTCTACTGCATTGTGGCTTCATTACTTTACTTCGAATATATCATATAAAAATCAAATATTTACTGCATTTAATTCCTTATTTCTCTTAGTGCCAAAATATTGTAGCTAAAAAATTTGTTTAATTGACATACATAGCAACAAATTCAAGCTCTGATGGAGACTCTGAATTTAATAGAACCACATTATGTTCGATGTGTGAAACCGAATTCGGATAATAGGCCTGGAAACTTTGAGAACTTAAGTGTGCTTCACCAACAATGCTGCGGTTTAGGTTTTCTACCCAATTTGAGGCTTTTTTTATTAAGCTCTGTGATTGGTTTCTGTTAATACATTTTTGAAGAGTATCCTTTCCTACATCCATGCTTATTAGTTGGCAATTTTTCATTTTATAGATTCTCCTTTGCATCCCTGTCAAATAATGTTATTTAGTATGGTGTTTTATTGGTTTAAGCTTCTAATGGTCTGGTAGTAATTAAATCCCTTTTGTTAAGGGGGTTTGGAAGCTGTGCAGGCTATCCAACACGATGCACATATGACGAGTTTTTGGATCATTTTGGTCTACTAGCACCAAAATTTGTTGATACACAGTATGCACATTATATCTGTATTGATTTGAGAAAACACTTTTAGCAATTACATCTTGAAGTTTAAATGGAAAAGTGTTTGGTTTTAATGGTAGAATACACAGAGCGCTAACAATTTTTATATGGTCTATGTAAAAATATACTGAACTTGAATTCTTACATTTTATGGTAGAATTCAATGAAGCAAGATGTATGGTGAAGCTAAGTGGAGATCCATTCTCCATATTTAGTTGCATTGGCACACATTCTACTTTATTGGAATAATATTATAAGTGTTTTCAAATTCAATTAAGAACCTGTGTTATATAGTGATTATTGAAGTTACTTTATCTATGTCTTTAATGTTTTTCCAATTGTTTATGGTTTTACTAGAGAAATAATGAGAGAGCATATGCGGAAGAGTTGCTCCAGAGATTGAATCTCAACAATTACCAAGTATGCATATTATCTTAAATCAATTAAAACCAAATAGTTAGTTAAATTTCTTTATTTAGTTAGCTCTTCCCAAATGTATTATGCTAGAAATGTCAATTTCATGTGGGTTTGGTCTGTATTGAATCATGCTTTTGTGGAGACATTACTGTACTGAAATTTTGATTGTAAAAATTTTTCTTTGTTATATTTTGGATTCTGTTTATTTTATATCATAGTATTGGAAGGTTGATTCCCTTGATGTTTTTCTATTGGCTGTGAAAATTATTATTCTCCTTTAAAATGTCTTGTGTTAAATGTTTGCAGTTGGGAAAACAAAGGTTTTCCTTAGGGAAGGTAAGATGGATGAGTTGGATGCTCGAAGATCGGAGGATTTGAATAATCGAGCTAAAGTTATTCAAGGGAAATTTCATACATTCATTGCTCGGAAAGAATTTAATAGAAAGTGTAGGGCTGCTTTGAGAATCCAATGTTATTGGGTAATCTGGTTTCTTTAGATAAACATTTAGTTGACCATTAGCACTCTACTAATTTGTTTTCAACAAACTACTTTGGAAGACATGTTTATCATCCAATTACTTTGGAAGACATGTTCACCATGTGACACATGACAAACATAGATTTACTCAGGATATAGGATGTGAGCTTATTTATGAAGTTGCCCTAGAATTATCTTGAAGTCAAATTGAAATTTAAACATTTGTCAAAAAGTATGTTCAAAATCTTAACATACAATTTTTAAAATCTTGGATACATTCTTAAACAATGTCAATCTTAAATGTGGTGGTCATGCATGCTTGTAGCCTTTAATAAGATTTCTCATGCATGGTGAAGAAATAATAGAAGGAAAAACAAAATATTATAAGTGTATACATAATATAATTAAATGAAAAATAATACAAAGAAAAACAGAATCTTGCAAGTGTTATATACAAAACATAATTAAATATAACAAGCAGGAAGTATAGGTGTTCTTGGAATGCATATCTCTAAAGCGGGGTAGCACCTCACTACTTTCGTCCATCCCTCACTATTTGTGATTGTTTCCATTACAATCACAAATAGTTATCATTCAGAAACCCACTTATTGTGGTGTGAACACTAACATGTTTTCGGCCATGCGATGGAGGAAGAATGGCCAAAAACAATAGTCCTCAGTCTGTTGTAGTAGAGTTCAACACTTTTTATTCTTCAAATTTTAAATGAAACCATGGTTCCTTTTGTGAGTTGGTAATTAGTGCTTCATGCTGCTCACAATGAAACCAAAAGATCCAAAAAGGATAAGTGAAAGATAAGGGGAATAAAAAATACCATGTTGAAATGGCCCAATGCAAAATTATATACTGTTTATGTGTGAAGCCCCAAACCATTTGATTTTTCTAGTACCATAGTGTCTTGTTACAATTTATGCATGCATGCATGTATGATAACTCTAGCAAAGATGTCATTCTGGTTTGGAAATATGTTTGAATTATGTGTTAGGAGGCCTACGACTAATTTCCCTATGATCCTCCAAGCACCCAGCCAGGCCCTTTCAGCCCAAGGCACTCCTGAGTCCCCAGAAGACATTATCAGGTGTTGCACTTTAAATTCCACTATTGCTTACAAGGATAAATGCAATAGTTTGTGGTTTGTTCTATGATACCTCTATGAGATTCTACCTTTGAAATTTTTATGCGTCACCTTCAACTTTGACAGTCTCGTTATGTACAATGGAAGGGGTTTTGTATTAGGTTGTAGTTTTCCTACTTGAAATAGAATATTCCTGCCGCTATTATGTTGCCATGACTTCTTAACCCTTTTCCCAACATAGAGAACATAATGTGAAGGTTCTTGAAGTCAATGAGTTTTGCTTGAATTACCAACTGATTTCTTTCAATAGAATTTACCTACTGGGAATTTTGTTTCTTTTCGTATGATGTGGTTCCCGAGGAAAAAAATTACATTCAACCTAGATGAAGTTGACCAAAAAGCAGACGAATTCATTGTCAAATTTCATCAGCAAATAAGACTTGACAAGATGCATTCCTATCAAGAGAGGCTTGGAGACGCCATCTAATTTTGTATGTTTCCATGTATTTGAATTTAAAGGATTTTACATATTTGTTTTTCTCATCTTGATTGATTGTTTGTGAGTTTTCTTGGGCAAGTTTAGTGTAGTTTACTAATACTTTGTTATTAAAGAGATCGGGTTCAATCCACACAGAGAGAATTTATCTGCATTAGGGGAAATAATCTGGATCAGTCAAAATGATAAATTGAAATAAAAAGAAAGTAGACTACAAACTGTTGAGAAGCTTAGCTCTAAGCTAGATGTCCTTTTCAATTAGTTATGGTGTGAAGTTTGAAGATAAGTGTGCTTATTTACCCGGTACATGTTTTGTTGGAGGTTTGGAACAATGATATAATTTCGTTTGAACTAGAGAGAAACTGTATGGGATTCTTTATTTACATATATTAGTTAGATATTTGTATATCATAAATTTGCTAATTTGCCTATCTTGAATTACCGACTGATTTCTTTCAATAGAATTTAGCTACTGGGATTTGTGTTTCTTTTCGTATTGAAGGTGACTAAGTCTATGGAAATATATAATTATGAAAATATCATATTAGAAGGATTATGTGTATATAAATTTGTTGCATTAGAGTTGTCCTTGCTATTACGCATTCTATGAAATATTAACTGAGTTACTAAAACAATTAAATAAGTGGATTTCCATAACTTAGAATGTTCAAATACTTATCTATTGCTTTAATAGATTTGCAGCTAAATTGGACTACAAATCCATTTGAGGCAGTCATTTTTTGTATGTGAGGTTTTTCAAACATCATATTTTGTATACCTTATATCTGACTTGCATGAGCTGTTAGTTCAATACTCTATTTGAATATTAGTACTTTATGCTTCTTGATGCCTTCATTAATTTAAGTTCCACCAAGGTTTGTGGACAGGGGATGAGATATATGGATGGTGAAAAGGAATGCATCATTTAAAACCGCATACATTTGTACATATATAGTGAAAATTACATTCATAAGTCAATTAGTAGATAATGATTCAAGAAAATTGAAATAGGTGAAACATTGCTTTTCTCATCAGAGGTTACTGGAATTCAATTACGCCAAAGAAGGTAGACATACCATCAGGAACTTCCCTTTGAGGGTACTTCCATGAAGAGGGTTTGATTGTAGATTGTATAAGTATCGAGTGCAAGACTCTCCTATTGAACATCAACAAGATGGATACATTGCTTTCCCCAACAATGATTATGCCTATGATGTACAAGAAAAAATGATCTTATTTGACAATTTTAACGGGCAGAATCATAATTCAAAGGTACATATTTGAACTGAACTTACTATACAACTACATTCTTGATTTTTGAGAGATTTTGGCAAAATAAGTTTATCATTAACATGACCCTTTTTGGTGACTATTGGGTAATCTTTGTTTCTTACCTAGGTATGTGACCTTTTTCCATAATTTTGCAATATGGTGTTAACTATTGGAAATTTTATTCTCATATCAATCCATAAGGAATTCTATTTAAGGGTGTTAAATCAATGGTAGAGCACCTGCCTTATAGGAAGGAGGTTGGTGGTTCGATTCCTCCGTGCCCTATATATATTCTGAAACCACTAAAAAGAGATAAATGACTAAAAAAATGACCAAAATTTGCATATAAACGACCACTAGTACAACATGAGAGATAAGTGACCAAAAAAATTACCAAAATATGGATATAAATGACCACTTTTGAGTTGGTGATCATTGGTAGCAAATTAATGATCATTTATCATGTGACAAAAAACGTGGTCATAAATTTGGTCATTAATTGTGACAATTAATGACCAAATATATGACCAAATTAATGACCAAATATACGACCAAATAGATGACCAAAAGATAAGCTATAAATGACCAAGCTGAATATGACCACTTTTTGGGTCGCATGATAAATGACCGCTAATTTGCTACCAGTGGTTACCAACTCAAAAGTGGTCATTTATATGTGGATTTTGGTCATTTTTTTGGTCATTTATCTTTCATTTTGTACTAGTGATATCCAGGATAGGTGTTGTAGTGGTGGCTATTGTAGTGGCTAGGGTAGTGGTGGATGCTCCACCAATAGTCCCTACGAAGAATGGGTTGGAATTCATGCCAACCATGGGGCTAATCGGAGCTGTGTATGTAGGGTTTTCTGATTCTGCCTCAGAGTCAGATGTGAAATGAGGGGAGTTGGAGTCGGGTGACAAGGCTCTACATTGGTGACGAGTGGGGTCAATTGACAAGTCTCTACACCTGTGACGAGTGGTGTCAAGTGAACCATGCTGCGAGGGTTCTCTTTGAAAGCGCTGAGAACGCCTTGGGGACTCAATGGTGACAGACGGATAATAAAACTAGTAGGTAATGGTGAGTGAAAATCTCAAAAACCCTAAATGCAACCGAGTGTGCAGAAGGGGAGCAAAACAAATATGGCACTCAGGCCAACAATAAACTCAAAACACTCACTGTAATAGCTATGCTACAGTAAGAAGAGTGACCAGAAAAGGAGATCAGAATACCAACAAGCAAATGACTCCTAAAATAAAAATGGTGTACCCACTAAACCAGAGGGAGGTAAGAGAGCATGAAAATGCCTAATTAAAAGGTATGCTAGATCAAACAAGACATATCCTCTGCAAGGTGATGAAATCCAAGTCAGACAATACGAAAAGTAGAACCAAATGGATAAATGTCCCCCTACCAGGAGGGACACCGGGTAAAGGAATCCTAGAAGAATGGCTACTAAGATACCCCGTTCATGACACGTCTAGAAAGGTAAATCCATAGCTCCTGTTCTATCACCGTCATACTCCCACCAGGGTAGTACAATGAGAACAATGAGTAGGTAGCCTTCAGTTACTGAATGGATTGCGGTATTCCACTCAGGCCTCCGGAACTAGACTGGCTACTACCACAAGTTTGTCAAGGATTATGGGAATATTGCAGCTCCATTAACTGCTCTATTGAAAAAGAATGATTTTACATGGACACATGCTACTGAGTGTGCATTTGAAAAACTAAAATAAGCTATGTGTACTACACCTATTCTAGCTATGCTCAATTTTTCCAAGCCCTTCACTATTGAAAGTGATACTTGCGACAATGGACTTGGTGTTGTTCTTCTTCAATATGAACATCCCATTGCGTTCACCAGCAAATCCCTTTCAGGTAATAATTTAGCTTCCTCTACATATGAGAAAGAAATGATGGCTATTTTGCATCTAGTACAGAAGTGGCGAACATACCTATTAGGGAATCAATTTTGCATCAAGACTGATCACCTGAGTCTGAAATATTTTCTGGAACATTGTGTATCCTCCCTAGCACAACCGAAATGGGTTAGCAAACTCATGGGTTATGACTATGAGATCCCTTATAGGAAGGGTAAGGCCAATGATGTGGTGGATGCTCTTTCCCACACATTTGATGACCAAGTTTCTCTTTCAACTATTCCTATTCTTGTTCCAAATTGGTTGCAATATGTTCAACAGGGCTATGTCAATGACTCTTCATTATCTCAAATCATCCAACACTTTTCCAACAACCCTTCTGTTGTACCACATTAATATTGGGATGGTGCTTCCCTGAGATACAAGGGTCGTCTGGTGCTTACCCAGAGCACAGATCTTCACGAGGCTATCTTCTATGAACTCCATGCTTCTCCATCGGCAGGGCACTCTGGGTTCCTCAAATGTATGAGCGAGCATGACATAACTTCTTCTAGCGGGGAATGAAAAGGAAAATTCAACAGAAGGTGGATCAATGTGATACCTACCACCGCAATAAGGGTGAAACGACACTCCTTCCAGAATTTCTCAAACCCTTTCCCATCCCTACATAATTTTGGACATATATTTCTATGGATTTCATTGAAGGGATCCCTAAATATGGAGGGAAGATAGTGATTTTGGTTGTGGTTGATCGCCTCTCCAAATATAGTCATTTTTGTGCTCTTAGCCATCCCTATAAAGCCTCCTCAGTCTCTCAAAGTTCCCTTGACCAAATCTTTCATCTTCATGGAATCCCTTCTTCCATTGTCTCGGATTGTGATGCGACTTTCACTAGTCATTTTTGGCAAGAACTATTTCTCTACACTGGAACCAAACTGAACATGACTTCAGGGTATCACTCACAAACAGATGGTCAGAATGAAATTATCAATAAATGCTTGGAAACTTATCTTCGTTTGTTCACCTCTGAACAACAACATCAGTGGGAAAATTGGCTCCCTCTCGCTGAATGGTGGTACAATACCTCTTACCACACCACCTCTAAAATTACTCCATATGAAGCAGTCTATTGTCAGGAATCGCGAGTTCTTCTTCCATACACCCCCAACATTTCACCAGTTTTGGCAGTTGACATGGTCCTTCGAAACCGTGATCAGATTCTTCGCATTTTGTGGGACAATATTCACATGGAAAGAAATCGAATGAAGCAACAAGACAATCAACACTATTCTTAGCGCACTTTTCAAGCAAGTGATATGGTTTTTCTTCAACTATAGCCTTACAAGCAATCCTCCCTAAAACTCAAAGGCTATCATAAGCTCGCTCCAAAGTTCTATGGGCCATATAGGATTCTTCAGAAGATTGGGTCCATTGCTTATAAATTGGAACTTCCTCCTTCTTCCCGCATTCATCCAGTATTTCATGTCTCTTGTCTGAAGAAAGTTCTCGACACCAACATCAGAGGACAAACTATTTTACCAAAACTGGATAATGAAGGATCCATCCTTTTGGAGCCGGAGGTCGTCATCAATAGGTGGAATCATTAGCTTCACTCTCTCTCTATCACAGAAGTCTTAATCTAGTGGCATGGCATGCAACGAGAGGATGCTACATGGGAACCACTCCATATTCAGCAACAATTTCCACATTTAAAGCTTTGAGGGCAATGCTTTTTTAAGGGGGAGGGGATGTTAGGAACCCATGTCAACCCTTCTCTTTACTTTGTTAGTATATTGTTGTTGGATGCATATGCTTTGTAAGTTGTCCCATAGTATTTGTTGATCCATAGTTTGTATTATTGTTGTTGGACGCATATGCTTTGTAATTTGTCCCATAGTATTTGTTGACCCATAGTTTGTATTAGCCCATGGTATTGACCCATAGTATTGGTGCCTAGACTTCGTATATAAGTTTGTGTTGAGGCCAATGAAGGCACCGTGAAGTTATTTTGTATTGAGATTCTCAAAGGAGTTTTCCCCCTCGAAGTGGCCTGCGATCAATAAAAATATTATGTTATCTAATATATTGTGTATTTCATCAATTAATTGTTGCAGGTTCTTCATAAACAGATTCTCTATGTTGCTTTCCAAAAATGCATCCTTCGCATATTCTTTCTGGTTTTTCAATTAGTGGAAAACCTTTCACCATATTATTCATGTGCAATAGATTTAGCCCACCAAAATTCATATGTACAAATCTGAAATGCCACAGCCAAGATTCATCTCAAACCTCTGATTGAGCTTGAATTTATTTACCATTGTATTTTTCTTACTTTGAGTAGGGCTTGTCTGCTTCTTTGATTTATGCTTTGAATGGAGCTCATAAATCTTCATTCTTTGCTTCATGAACAACTTGAGTTTTCTTTCCCTTCATATAAGGCCTTATCTTCAAAGAAAAAAAGCGATTGCTTTTCATTTTCATTTGAGCTATCAGTTGCTTTCTTGGATACTTGTCCAAAATCACATAATGATTGTTTATCCATGTAAACTCTGTAGAATTTTTGTATCAATTGTCCAATGCTCATTAAATTATGTTTTAGACCTTTGAAATAATAAACATGAGGCATATTTTTTTCTCTCCCTGTCTAGTCAGAATACCAATAGTTCCTTTTCCCAAAACAGTGACTTGGATATTGTTTCCAAGTGTAACATCAGTTTGAACTAGTTTATCTAGACTAGAAAACAAATCTAAATTTCCAAACATATGATTGTTGCAGCCTAAATATAAATACCATATGTCACATGGGATTTCATGTGCAATATTACATTCAACTGGGGATGCACATGCCAAAAACCTTGTGTTGGTGGAAGTGTTAGTGTTACCTAATTGGCTTTGGCCTTGCTTGCTCTGGTCATTCCGTTTCTCCCTATATTCATATGCAAAATGTCCAAATTTCTTACAATAATGACATTGTATTTTTTATTTATAAAATATTTGGCTACTTCGCTCTCTAGAATTTTGATTTTGACTTCTAACTACAACATTTGCAAGGTTGCTACTACGTATTCCTGTAGAATAATTTCTTCTTCTGCTTCTAAAATTAGATCTCCCCATTCCTCTTCCATGACTTACGGATGAATTTGCTGCAAATGCACCTTATAATTATGTATGTGATCTATTTATTCTATGTTCATGATTGATGAGAGAGGCTTGCAATTCATCAATTCTAAAATTGCTGAAGTCTTTGTTTTCTTCCAAAGTCAAAACTATTTAGATCCAAATTTGGGGGGAAGGCTCCTAAGAACCTTCTCAAAAACTTTCCTATCATCTATAGCTTCTCGATGAGATTTCATTTGCTTTATCAGTCCAATAAATCAAGTATAAAATGATTCTACTAAATCTGTATCTTTCATTTATAGAGATTCAAAATTGCTTCTAAGAATCTACAATTTAGCAGTCTTAAATTTGTCCAAACTTTGATAGGTACTTTGCAGTGTATCCCAAGTCTCTTCGGTTGTTTTTTCTTTTTTTACTCTTGGGAGTATGATTTCATGCAATGCTTGATGTCTATAAAACATGGCTTTTCCACCATTCTCCATTTTTTCCTTCAATATATCCTTCTCATCTTGTGTGAGAGCATTATATGTTGCCTAATTTGCTAGTTCAACATAGCCATTTTCAACTATCTCCCATACATCTTGTGTAAGGGAAAAACCTTACATGATGGAATCTTAATTTATAGATATATATATTTTGACAATTGAATGATGAATAATAGTACAATAATGAGGTGTATATATACACCATAATGTGATAAGTTGCGATCATTTATTAAGTGATCGTGACTATCCTAAATTATATATATTAACCCTAATAAATAGTAAACAAACTAATAATGCTAATGTATTTTTTGGTATATTACAAGTCATCCTACCTTGAAAATATTCATCCATGACTCTCAGATTCTGCTTAATTAATTGTGACATTAGGGAAGCTCCCAAGATTGATGAAAAATAATCCTTCTTTAGCGATTTGTTTCGGATAATAGTACAACGATTTAGTAGTTCTTGAAACAGTCGGTCACATTTCCATTCAATTCTATTTATGCATATGATTTTGTAGATAAAAAAATAATGATTATAGGGGGTATTCTTCTAAGTTTCCAATCTGATGTCATCATGAAGAAATTGTGTCGCCGCATTGATTTCTGATATTTTTGCATGCTTTGGTGTACTAACATTTATTTATATTTGACATATAACTTATTTAGTGTTGATCAATGGATCTTCAAACATGGTTGGATCTTTAGTTACATTTGTTATGGTCCCCTTAGCTATAGTGGAAACAACTAACAACTTACTTAATTCAATCCGATTGGTTAAGGTGTCCTCTGTTGCAGTTTGTCATGCAGTGTTAAGGGTGAAAAGCCATTTAATGTTTTTGTTTCATTAATTTAGGTTTGATTAAGATTTTTTAACTTGTTTATTTCCTTTTATTTAATTGACAAGCTTGACTACCATTGTTCCTTGAGAAACTTTTGATCTTGATTTTCTTGAACATTTTGAATTGCGACAACCTATAGAACATTTATATTTTCGTGTGTTGAAGAATCTTATGGGTTTTCTTCTTCTATGTTATCATGATTAGGATCATCTTCAGTGCTTTTATTTTCAATATCATTGTATCCTTAAACAAATTAAATTCTCTCATAATTATCATTAACATCGACTTCATATTCATGAGTGTTTGTTCCTTTATAATTACAATCTATGAGATCGTCATTTTCTTTACAATTGATTTTGACATCATGATTGTCAATATCTAATGTATCTATCTCTTTGTCATTGTTATTCTCAACTAATTTTTCTTCATGTTCATATTGATCTTCCATACTTTGGACTTTATCCTTGTCCACTACATCTTTTGTTTCATCACCCTTGTTATCATCTTCTTTATTGTTTCCTTTGCTTCGGTTTGAACTTTGGATTCCAAGCGGGGTTTCCAATTTGACTTTGTTTTGGAGTTTTACAAACCATTTCCACTGATTTTATATTTGATGGACTATTTATGTGATTCTTTTTTGTTCCTTGAATGAAGCTATAGAAAATTTCTGGCATATGTGTATGTTTATGGTCAGGCATTGTTTTTTGCGTCTTGTATTTCGAACCGTGGTTCATTTCTGGCATATGTGTATGTTTATGGATAGGAAAATCTTTTTGCGTCTTGTATTTTGAATGGTGGTTCATTTCTGGCATATTTGCATGTTTATGACTAGGCATTTATTTTTGTGTCTTGAATTTTGAACGATGGTTATTATCCTTTGTTGTGTCTGATGCCCTAGACCTTCTCTGAGGGGGAATGTATGGTGTCAATGTATGTGATTTTCGTACTTCTTCTATCATGGGAGCATAAGCAGTTTCCAACTCTTCCTTACTTGAAAATTCAGGGGTTGTAACCACTTCTTCTGTCATAGGTGTAGTGGCAGTTTCCTACTCTTCTTGACTTGAGAATTCGGGGATTGTAACCGCCACTTCTTCTTCTTCTTTCCTCTTAGATATTTCTTCTTTTATTTGTAATAATATTGTTTTTAGTTCTGCATAGATTTCGTTTTCTTCAAGTTGGCAGCTTCTTTTTATGTCTTCAACTTCAAAATTTTCATTATTTTGAGGTTTTTGGAAGGGAATAATAATGATCTTATTAAAAGAAGGAAACATAGTGATTCCAGCTTAAAAGTTTTCCAGAATAAATTTAAATTTTTTTCCTTGGACTTCACTTTTTGTCTTCTCTTTTACCATTTTTTTAATCATAATAATTATTACTATTATTATTAAAATTTAATAATAATAATAATAAATATAATATATTACCAATTATTATTAAAAATAATAATATAACATATTTTTATATTTTTATTTTTATTTTTGAATAGACAAAGAGGTTTTTTTTAATATATATATATATATTTTATGAATATTTTTATTATAAAGTATCAACTTTACATGATGAAATTTTGATTGATAAATATATATTTTTTGAATGATGTGGGAATTAGGCTTTATGGGAAGGAGCCATGGGTGGTAAGAAGAGTGAGCCGAGAGGTGTTTAGATTCGTTAACTCCCAAAAGGGAGAAGGTGGATGGCGCACGAGAGGAAGGAGGGGACGTAGGTGGAGAGGATGAAGGAGAAAGGGAGAGCGCAGACGTAGATGGATAGGGCAATTGCCATCTTCTAATTATCATAAGGCAATTGTAAATGACCAACGCCCAAGAGGTAATTAATTAGCACCAATGAAAGGCTGGAAATTAGCTCAACTAAAAAGGAGATTAGCTTTGGGATCTATGATCATAATCTATCATGAGAAAAGCCATTCAATATTATAATAAAAGGAATATTAACTATATTTCAAAAAAAATAATTAGAGTTTGAAAAATAATAGAGTGAGTATATGTTTAGCAATATAATACTATAAACTAAGGAAATTTTAAAATAAATATTTTAAAAGGTTGTTACTAAATAATTAGTAAAAAATATGATAAATATGATGATTATAGAATAAGTTCACAAAATAAAATTCATTAAATAGTTAGTATTAATAAAGAGTAATCTGATTTAATGTTTAATATGTAATTAACATATGATTATGATTAAAGTTTATTAGCTAGTTATATATAAAGATGTAATGCTTTGTTATATTCAGATTCCAATATCATTATAACATATAATTAAAAATATCTATGTATATTTTTAAATCTCTAAATAATCCATAAAAACACAATAAATATTATAACATTTATGATTATAGAATACAAAATAGTTTTCTAGGTTTTTGAAAAAAATATCACAAAATTAATCATTTACAATAATTTTCAAATATCCTGGAAAATATATATATGCAGCTTATAAAAAAAGTATATTAAATTCCAAAAACTCCTCATTCCAATGGTTCATATAAAGTAAAACATGCATCAAAATCCCCTTATATATTTCATAAAAAAATGCTTAAAATTAAAAGGAGCTTAAGCCATTTGAATATTCAGTTCTCTGGTTTCAGGTTGCCATATCCTGGAAGCAATGATTTATTAGTTGGAAGAGCATATCCAATTACTAGATGTATGCCATTATCGCTCATTACTCAATTTAGGAAGTGATGTATTGTGCACATCTTAAAAGTAAGGATGGCGCTTTGCTCCGTTTGCATGTATTCTCTTGCTAGGATGATAGTGCAGCATTTGCTGCAACATTATACAACAAAAAATTAGAATTATGTTATTTATATTTACATTTAAAGTAAAACTTTTACACTTGAATTAATGTTTATTAAAAAATGAAATAAAAAAAAGTTACATATAAGAAATCTAGAGCTTGTTTATCCATATCTGGTACTATCCTTGTTAAATTGACAGGTTTCCATTGAGGAAATTCATGCCAATATTTGAGTTGTATGACCTTGGGCCATATATTTTCATCCGGAGTTCCTAGAATTCTGAAACAATAATAACCTAACATGAAATAATATTTATATCAACAAAAGAACAACTTAATGATTTCACTTACAGTTTAATCTTGGTCACACTTTTTGTTGATGGTTTTATTATGTTTTAAGAATAACACAAATAATTAAAAGAGATTTTATTATTATTTTAACAAAAAAAAATTATAAAGAAAACAAAACATTAATATTTGGAGTTGTTTTATGACTTTATGTTAATCATTAATTAAGCTTTCTAAAAAATGATAGATAAAATTTATACTAGCACACTCACAAGTAAAGTGGTTGGTGAACATGGATAGGCACAGCCAACCACTTAGTTTTGAGATGGTTGACTCTTAAACAAAGACTAAACATTAAATTAATTAATATAAACATTAAACTAACATAAACATTAAACAAATTAATATAAACATAAAATAAATACTATTTAATAAACATAATTTCTTCTTAACCACAATCTTAATCAAAATGCATTTAATCATAATTAGATATGACTACCATGAAATGAATTCTAACTATACACTTGTTACACTTGGTTAATCTTGTTGATCTGCTCAAGGAAATCTTAAATCTTAAATAATATCTAAACACCTATAGGTCTAATTAAATCTAATTAGAAATCTCACTTGAATATTGCATGAATCTGCAGATCACTGGAACTTTTGAAGAAAGGACGCTTCATATACAACTCAGCTGTAATCAACAATATTTGCTATAAGTTAAAATTATATTAATAACAAATAAAACTTTGAGAAAAAGATGCATAGATATGCTATTCATAAATACCAAAAATGCAACCAACAACCCACATATCAACGGAATAAGTGTAGTGTGTGGCGCCCAATAACATTTCAGGAGCTCTGTACCATGGAGTCACCACCTGCATTATACCAAACAATTCATAGTAATAATTATTTACTAAGAGAGTATAACTATCATAAAGATAGGAATAACCATGGATATAATTAGAAATTCAACTAGAAAAAAGAGAGAATAAGTAACATATAACTTATTTATTCATTGTACTTTTCTGTGGTGTTCACCAGCCACAAGTTAAGTAGCTATGCTAGTTAATAATGAGAGAGTCCCCGAAATCACCTATTTTTAGATTTTCACTTCCCAAGCTTATCAACACATTGGAAGGCTTTAGGTTCCTACAGTAATAAACCTTCAAAAATGCCTAAAACAACCAAACAAAATTAGAATAAATGTTTAAATGTTGCATATCTCTGATCTGATAAATAACACTACCTGTGTAGTACTCCTTTTGTGTGGCAGTAATCGAGGCCACTGAGCAGCTGGTACATGAGCTTCCGATGCCAAAATTAAAACCAAAAAACTTATAAACATCAATGCTACTTAACATTAATTCCCACTAAATGAGTGTATTCTACTCAAATGTAGTAAATTCCATGCACCATTTAAGAACTTCAACCTTTATTCTTATGAGCAGGATATCGGAAGACAATACTGAACCTTGATTCTCCTGGGGGGATATTGGAAGAACATAAATTCATGTAAGTGCGTAGATCCAAATCCATATGCTCATACATAAGACATTGGACAGGCTTCAGATATTTTAGCTTCTCAATTTCCATATCAAATAGTTTTTGATTCTCCTCTTCCATATCAAATGGAAGATATTGGACAGGCTTCAGATATTTTTGCTTCTCCTCTTCCATATCAAATAGCCTGTAGGGAATAAGAAGTAATTTATAAGACTGTAAATACAAAATCATTTAGATCATAAAGAATAAAGTATTCTAATCACCTAATTCGAATAATTCACGAACTCAAATATGTGATAAATAGTTAAATGTGTTAAGCTCTCTGATTATAGAGAATTAAAACTCTCCTCTGGTGGATAGATATATGAATCATGTAATATAATTGATGAATGTTAACCGTTACATGATAACGTTGGGGTGACAAAGCTTCTTCCGGTGGTCGATCTCCTCGAGAGTTGTGGAGGGTATTCCTTTTTTAGCAGAACGTTTCAGATAACGGGTTTCTTTGATGGCGAAAATGTAGGGAAATAAAAAATGGCTTTCGTAGGGTGAAAGTATTATGTGGAAAATGATTCTAATATGCCATAGTCATAATAACTGAAATTGAAAATTAAGATTAAAAATAGATATATAGCACCATGAATTAGATAATAACTGAAATTGAAAATTAAGATTAAAAATAGATATATAGCACCATGAATTAGACAGGAACATGTCATAGACATAATAACTGAAATTCAAGATTAAAAATAGATATATCGCACCATGAATTAGACAGGAACAAAAGAAAAGGAAGGCCAACGGTCACCCTCAAGGGCCTTTAAAATGCTTTCTACGTGCTCCTGCATCACCCGAGGCTTTTCTTGAAGTGGAAATCAGCTGAGTTTGTAATTTTGCAGCAGCAACATGAATAGTGATAAGAAGTCCAAGTATAAGAAGGTGAAGGAGTTAGACGAGGATGTGGAAGGAACGATTTGCAAGGGCGTAGTGCGGGAAACAGGCGAGGAGGTGACTCTCAAGGTCGCTTGCATTGACTGTGCTCGAGGAATTCCTGTCACTTCTCTCAGAGAGATCTCACTTTTACAGATGCTGTCCCAGAGCGCCTGCAACGTCGTCGAGTATACTTATTATTATTATTGTTGTTAGCAGAATTCATTTACTCTTTCTGTCATTCTTGGCAGTGCGGTCTTTAATTTTTGTTTGCTCATTTATCGACATTAATGTCTGCAGCTTACGCGATGTGGAACACTGCAAGAAGAAACTCGGCGGGCTTAAACTTAAGATTGTATTTGACGATATGAAGTCGAATCTTAATTTATTTATCAACCAATACCGGGCCAAGTCGCTCACAATACCGCCCCTGGTTATCAAGGTGCGGCTAATTTGTTGATTCCTTCTTGGAGATTTAGATTTAAAGCTTTAGGTGAGCTTGTCAAAATTGTGGTTTTGAGGGTTAATGGTTTGATATTTTGCAGAAAATTATGTACGAGCTGGTGAAAGGCGTTTCTTCCATCCACGGTCATGGAGTCATGCACAGGTTATTTCGGCTCTCCAAACTGTTACAATGAATTTGCCTTTGTCTTTTTGTTTGCGTGATTGGGATTGAAATTGCTTCCGTATCTCAGGTTGGGGATTGAAATTGCTTCTTTGAATTTTAAATTGAATATAGTGAAAGTTAAAAATGGGATCAAATTAATTGTTTAATTAAAATATTATTGATAATCTAACTTAATGAGAATTTCTAGACTCTTTTAAATCTTTTGCTGACGTTACAATGAATCTGTCCCGGTTCTTTTAAAGTCACTAGTAAGGTAATTTTGTCTCGGCTCCTTCAAATCTTTATTGAAATTATTGCAGTGAATTTGACCCGGCTCTTGAAGATCTTAAATTTATTATTACAGTGGATTTGTTTCATATCATTGAATCTTCAGTTTTAGGTGAAACTAATTTGTCTCGGCTCTGTATAATCTTTAAGAAAATTGTTACGATTTGTCTTGGCGTTTTAAAACATAAAATATTGTTGCACTGAGTTAAAATATTTATTTAAGTTGTTACAATGAAATTGTCTCGATCCTTTGAAATCTTTTGTCCGTGTCTTAAAAACTTAAACTTTATTGATGCAATGACTTTGTCTCGATTCTTTAAAACTTAAATTTATTGATGCAGTGAATTTGTCTCGGCCCTTTAAAACCTTGCATTTATTTTTATCGTGAATTTGTCAAAGCTTTTCAAAACCCTTTTTTTGTTATGGTGAATATCTCCGGCATTATTTGTATTGCTTATTTGAATTTGTCTTGCATTCTCTTCTCGGTTCATAGAAACTTTGTACTTCTATTCTTGCATTATCTTCTCGGTTCATAGAAACTTTGTACTTCTATTCTTGCATTATCTTCTCGGTTCATAGAAACTTTGTACTTCTATTCTTGCAGTTAATTAGCCTATGATTATTATTATTGTGAATTTGTCTGGCATTATTGTTATGACTGTTACAGTGAATTTGTCTGGCATTATTGTTATGACTCTTACAGTGAATTTGTCTAGCATTTTGCAGAGGCCTGAATCCCAGGGGTATATGGATGGAAACAGCGGAGGAGGAATTTCTGTCCCTGAAAATTGCAAGGTTTGGGCTTGGAAGAGCTCCTGATTTATCTTCGAAGGCTTATACGCCCAGGGTAAGGAGCTGATTGCATAAAAATAATAAGTGCAGGTAAGCATTTAAATAAATATCAATTAATGACGAATTGAACATTCTTGCAGTTAGGGGTGCGTTGGTACACATCTCCTGAACTGCTGTTGGGTGATGATAGTTACTCTCTTTCTGTTGACATGTGGAATGTCGGTTGCATTTTTGGTAAATTTCTCTTGCTAGTGCTACGTTTTTCTTAGTTATATTTTATTTTTATATAATTTTGTATTTCATAAAACTTAGCGAACCCTTTACGCATAAGGTTAACTTCCCGTTTGAACAATTGAAGGCGGAGGAGTTTTCAATAACCTCTATTGCCTCTCTCCAACTTTAATGGACCGGATTGTGTCCTATTTGGATACAAATGACTTGATTCATGCTGCCTTTATAGAAGGACATTGAATCAAGGATCTCTGTCTGGATTCAAATTGTTTTTCCATGCTGTTATTGGATCCCAATTGTCTGTTACATGCTGCTTCTTGAACTCATGATAAGGACATTGAAGCACGGACTTCATCATGTATGTGTCCCTTGCACTAACAAACATTCTTTAAGAGGATGTGACGACTTTCTGAAGAGGGTGTGACTACCTGTATTTTTGCTCTTGGATCTGTTTTTAATTTTTCTTCTGGATCTGTTTCATAATCTTGGTCTTGAAATTATTTAAAATCTCACATATCTATTCAATTTCGTCCATAAATTAAACATTAATTTGAACACAAATTCTAGCAGGAAACATTATACTAATGTAAGTCCCCAATTTACAACACATTTCAAATGGAATGTCACCCCCCAACTTACAACACATTTCAAATGGAATGTCACCCCAAAAAGGAAGAACCCTCAATTTAATTTTTTTGTATATATTTATTAGATTTATTTAACTTTGGCTTTTTGTATTGGATTAGCTGAATTGTTCAGAAGGGATCCTCTGTTTGTGGAATCCAGCGATTTCGAAATGCTTACCGAAATCTTCAAGTAAGCTTCAAGTCTTCTTTAAGCGTGGAAGTTTTTATATTGTGAAAGATTATTAATACAGAGTGAAAGGTTGGGAACATTGGTGATTACAATTAACATTGTTTGGAATGGTTTCCATCAGATAAAATGTTTTTATTTTTATTTTTAAAGGTTGCTCGGAACTCCAAATGAAGAAGTTTGGCCGGGAGTTTCAAAACTCAGATATTGGCATATTTTTCCTCAATGGAGGCCCACTGATCTCAGAACCAGTGTTCCGGATTTAGATGAGAATGCTTTCGATCTGCTATCGGTAACTCGTCTCCTTTGCTTAAGCTTTTGTAAGCTTAATTATGCTAAATAATAGTTAATTTTATTTACTTTTACAAATCTGTAGTGGCTTTTCTAAACTTTATTTGGTTATTACAGAAAATGCTAGAATATAAGCCTTGGAAGAGAATCTCTGCCAAGCGTGCTCTGTTGCATCCTTATTTCTCTGAGTTGAGTAACACATAGCAGCAATAATCTGTGTAGTGAAACTTTGTGAAAGGTGAAAGAAAAATATAGTTTGAGTGGGTCGTATATTGGTTAAAGTTGCTTGAAGGCGATGAACACTAGTCTACAATGTGGATGTGGCTGCAGCGTTAAGTAGTGCCTTTGAATAATGACTTAATAGGTTGGACTTGTAATGATCACTTAGTATATAATGCGGATGCAGCACTAAGCAATGCCTTTGAATGGTGTGACTTAATATGCTCTAATTTTGCTCATCTCTGGATCATGGGAAGAGCACTTGTTTTGGTATGGGGGTTTAGCTTGTATTGAACGACCATCATTGTTAACATATTTTAATGGATAAATATGCTTATGGTAATATCAATTAAAATGTAGTAGATAAGAATATAATAGTGATTGCATTGAATCAAAATGTAGTAGATAAGAATATAATAGTGATTGCATTGAGAGTATTTGTTAATTTGATAATTAGTAACATAGTTTAATGGATAAATATATTTATGATAATATCAATCAAAATGTAGTAGATAAGAATATAATAGTGCTTGCATTGAGAGTATTTGTTAATTGGATAGCTAGTAGATAAGAATGTAATAGTGATTGCATTGAGAGTATTTATTAATTTGATAACTAGTGCTTACAGGTTGGATGATGTATAAATATACCATTTTTTATTTATTTTATTCATTTATGTGAGAATTTTTTTATTTTCTTTTAGTAATTCATTTATCATAAACATACGATAACCATCTATATATTGTGTTTTATTTTTTGCTTTTATAGTACTTTTTATAATATGAATCTTTCTATGGCACATTATGGTTATGGTTATAGATGGTCATGAAGCTACATAAATGAACCTTTTATAGAATATTACAAGTTATATGTAGCTGCCTCACTATTGGTGTAATCATAACTCTAAATCTATATAAAATTGAAACATCTAAAAAAAGGAAAAAAGAAAAAGGTTAAAGAGTAGTATCATGAGTTTAGAAATTGCATAGATTAAAAGAGTACGATGAGTCAAGGGATTTAAGAGGTCTCAATATTGTGTATAAATGTATATTGGTATAATAAGTTTGCATGGAAAGTAGATAGGTTAAAATTCCAAGTCCAAAGTATGATGAGTCAAGGGATTTGGGAGGTCTTAATATTCGGTATAAATGTATATTGTGGACAAGTTTTGCTTACTTCATTGCTTATTTTTCTCCATGACATTCAATTGCATTTATATGTGTGTCGTAGTATCATGAGTTTCTAGGTTAAGATTGTCATTTTGTTTACATTTCTTTGCATGATGTAAAACAAAAGTAATGGCCAATGAAACTAAAATCTTACATACAATTGATAAAAGAGAGAGTTTGAATAATGACTACACAAACACAAGAATGAACAGAATATTGAAAATTGAAATTGAAGTCATTAGTAAAAAACTAATTGAAAAAAGAACATTGTGGAATGAAAAAAGAAGAGATATGGATGTATGGCCTAGCTACCCTAGCATAGCCCAGCACTACATATATCCTTCAGTAAATCAATTCAGAAGGGGTTTGGCAGAGGAGAGTTTATGTTAAAGAAAATTCTATGCTTTGTGAATTGGTAAATGGTCCATAGAGCAATGAGACTACATTGTAAGTCTGCATATGTCAAGAATAAAGACGAAGCAAGCTATTTCAACATTAGGTTTTTTATTAGGGTTTTCAAGGTAAAAATCGGAGTGTTAATTGTGTGAATGTTATGTGTTTGCATTGTTTTTTTTTATCACTATCTCAAATTGTCTTTACAAATCTGCTCTCTTGCCTACACCAGCTAGTTCCTCTAGACCGTTCAATTCGTATCCATAGGAAACCAATGGTCAAGGAGTTAGTTGTTACTCCTAGCTAATTATGTCACTTGTGTTTAGAATTATATTACTCCTTTCCTTTAGCACTTTGTTTAAAAATCATTGTGCAATGAATTCCTTGAAATAGAGTGTTCCTAGGTAGGGCCTTCTATCTGTCTATTGCATATTATTAACCTACAACCACCCTTTCAAATACACTGCGTGGGATGGATGGTCAAATGCATGGTAACATAATGTTCCAAGTTGGCATTACATTATATAACTACCATGCAAATAATTACATGTTTATTAATTGTCTATTGGTCGATGAAAAAATTAGAGGGAAACGATGTCATTTATAGGAATGCTTCGTTGTGATTGCTTGTAATTAATTCTAGGGAAATGAGAATGCTAGTATGAGCACTCCACACTAATCATTTATTATTATTTTATTGGTAGAGTAAATCATCAACTCACACTCTGTTTGGACGTGTAGAAGTGACAGCCATACATTGCAAACTTTTATTTATGGGTTAGTGCAAACAAAGGTATGAATGGGCAATTGAATTAGGTTGATTTACAGAAATTATGAAAACATATTTGAAATTTCTATGATTTCACATTCAATGCATACAGTATAGTTTCATGTGTTAATGTAAACCAAGTTGGAAGTATTTGGCTACACATTAGAAAATACAAGGACCCAAAAAATTGTTTTCCATTGGTACTGACCTAGGCACTAACGAAGTAGTTATCCAATATTAAATTCCACAAAGCATCCATGTTAATGAATCCCATGGATTATAAATCCTATTAAATTCCACAAAGCATCCATGTTAATGAATCACGTGGGATTTATAAATCCCACCATATCATTGCAACAATAATTCAGTAATCCATGTTAACTCTAACTTGGTACATCATTGCAAGAATAATTCAATATTCCCTTGTTAAAGTAAATTAAATTAGTAAATTCTAGACATGAAATTCACTACAACATTAAATCGAAATAAAATCATTTTGATAAAAGAAAATGAACAAATAGGAACCTCTGAGACACATTTTTCGCAATGAGATTGTACACTTATAAAGTGTTCAAAAAAAGTCCTCAATCATCAAACTATAATGTCCACTGAAAAAACTAATTTAATGAGTTTATCACTATATCATCCATGGAGTATCTTAGTTAGCACGCAACCTCTTGAATTAGATAAAAAAAACTCAAAGTAACATCCATACTCCAAATGTGAAAAGAATTATCATTTTCAAATTCCAATATAGCATCCAAGTTATTGTTCATTTTGTCATTAGATACACATTCAAAACATCAAAAATAAAATTCAAATTTGTATTGAGCAAATGTATGTGAAACATTCTCCATTATTATATCCAAATTGTGCATGACAAATGTCCAATTTCTTGCATTAAAAATACCAATTGTTGTGTCCAAATTCTTCCAAGAGGAATAATATGTAGAATAGCATCAAATTTATTTTAAAAATAAAAATTATTTATATAATTTTTGTATATAGAGATGTTTATTTTCATTTTTTTATTATAAAATATATCTTTTAATATCTATATTAATAATGAATCTATATTGAATATTTTATAACCAAAATAAATGGATAACAATCAAAATTAATATTAAAAAAAAGGAAAATACAAAATTTAATAATAAAAAAAATGAATAACAACCACAACCCATACTACAATCAATAATACAAGAACAAAATACAAAATTGATTAAGATAATACAACAAAATTTCCTATTATCTTAACCAATGCCCTTGGGCAACTTTTACTATTTTTAATTTATTAAATCCATTAGTTGTCACAATTAATAGGATTATGGTTGGTTTTTTAAGTTCAACTATCCCTGGCATTTCACCACTACCTTTCTATGTTGATGGGGGGCATTTCATTAAAAAACATACTTAATGATCAATGGCTAAATCCTATAAAGACACCTTTTTGTGTATCTTGCTATAATTTATCAAATAATATATTAGATCATGACCAATAATGTTTTTATAAATGAAATAAGTATTCAAATTTTTGTAACACTCTTCATTGTGGCCCAGTACTTTTGTTAGACAAAATGGTAATTTTTTTAATATAATGAAAAATTGATTAACCAGGTGTTAGAAAAAAATATTATGCCTAAATGTTAACCATAGATAACTTAATTCTTGTTATGAAGTCCATTAAATAAAAGCATATTTGCTATAACCCTCAACCTAATAATCACAGCCTATAAGATAAGCCCATCGAACTAGATGATAATGAAATAAATAATCTACAAGCCACGTGGTTTGTGAATTAGTTGTAGACATGTTCATGAGACTTTTCAGAACTGGAATAGAAAATGGTGAGTGAGGGGAGATGCATAATTAACAGTTGAACTGATATAAGGTTAATGTTGAAAAGCAAATTAACAATTGAATTAAAATGAAGTTAATGTTGAAAAGCAATCAATATGTTAATATATAACAATTAAATAGTAATTTAAAGTCACAACATAGTCAAATGACAAATTGACATATGAGAATTATTTGTTTGTGGGACAAGGCACCCCTCCATGCTACAATTTTACAGCTTAATCGATGGAGGTGTACATACTCTAGCCCTCCAAACTCAAGCCTATAAATCTCAAGGGGAAATAGACCTTACATTTATTTGTTATTTCTTCTGAAATTAAACTTTAATTAAATATTTGTAGTATGGCATGTCATCCATCCATTTTGCATGGGTGTCCATCTATGCTTTAACTTGTTATTTAAATTTTCATCATAAAGCAAGTTGACGACTCTCATAGATGGCATTCATCTATGATTTCACTTGTTATTTTCATCACAAAGCAAGTTGATGACTCTCACGAATGGTCTTGGATTGCCGTACTCATGATGTTGATGTAGTTGATGATGGATGATTGATGTGTTCATGGTGTTTTGCTTGGGTTACTTGGTTATTCTTAGGTCTACACATACATAAATGGCATCATAGCACTATTGAGTATCATTTTTGGTTGAGTGCCCTCCTTGTTTCTCTCTTGTGGCATGTGTGGTGGCTCTATTGACTTGTAGATGGGGCCATCCCCTTAAGGTGTTGGTTATTGTGGACAGTTGTACTTGAGTTGGAGGCTCCTATTTTTTATTGATGGTATCTCTGGTTCATGGATTAATGGGTTGGCGTGGAGGTTGGGGTTTGATTGTTATATGGGAATTCATTGTAGATATGTTAAAGTTTTTCCCCACTTGATGGATTCACACATACATCAATTTGTTGGTTGAGGAGTTGACCCCTTGATGTACAGAAACAACTTTTGCACTTGTTGACTGGTTCTACATCTATTGGTTTTCCTTGATGAGAGCCAACCCTTTGGAGAGTTGTATTTTTAGGGCATTATAGCTTCAAGAGAAGTTACCATATTTTTTTGTGAGAGGATTTTGGAGAGTTTTGATGGAGAGCATTCAACTTGTTGAGACCTTTTCTTTGGGGTTGTACCTTTGGAAACTAGGTTTGACTTCTTGTCATCATTCACCCTCATTTGATGGATGCCCCCTCTTGGGGACTTATGTATCTTTGACATTGTACATGTGGCATTGTCCACCTCATATTATAGATATTGTTAGAGTTAGGATTTAGTGGAGGTTATTCATTGTTTTCTCCACCCTAGGCTAGATCTAGGATTTCATGATTATTTTGTTGCGAGGAAGTTGAGCTCCTCTCATATGTAAAAGAGTTTTTTTTTTCATTCGTACTCTTGATTGGAATTTTGGAGTTCTTTATCTCGAGCTAAATTTACGTATCTTTTTCTTGAAGCAAATTTTGTCTTGAGGGTTCAATTCTTGTCCATGTGTGGCACACCTCTCTTGTTTAGAGCTTCATGGTTGTAAGTTGTTTTAGGTGTGTTTTACATTGCTAAATCATTTCTATGCTTTGCTTGTGTCATTAAAGGGGTACTATTACCCTATTGGAGAAAGACGTGTTAAGCTCTACTTCATCCTTTCTTGCATTTTATTTATATGGGATTATGTGTTGTATATTTGCCTTAATTTGCATTGTGCATCCACTATAGGGTGCATTGAAAGGAACTGGATACTTACTTCTACCCCTTCTCTTGTAAACCTTAGTTCACCTTCAATCCACCTAGTAGATTGGGGTTATTGAACACAATTCTCTTCTCTTGGTGACCTATTTTAGCAAGTCCCTCTTAGTTGATGATCCTTTGACTCTATTTCCCCTTGATTGGATTGGAACTAATCCTTGGAGTGGTCCCTTTTATCCTCCCATTACTTATATTATATATCTATAGAACAAAAACAAACATTTTGCTAGAACTACTCTTCACATCACATTTAACCTCATTGTCTATAGAGCTACTCTTCACATCACATTTAACCTCATTGTCTATAGAGCTACTCTTCACATCACATTTAACCTCATTGTCTGTTGCTCTATTAACCTATCTTAGGGAAGCCTCCCTTGAGTTTGAAAAGAGTCAACCAAGAATGTGAAGGGGATTGGTGTGGTGACATTGGTCTTTCCTCTTGGTTCCTTTTGGCTAGCTTCCATATTTGAAACTTTAATCACACATACTAGGTTAGAATGGTAACATGACACTTGTTAAGTGCATTGTGATGCTTTATCTATGGATGTGACGATTAATGTGCTTGTTGGACTACTATATTGGAGAAGATAACATTGTCACCAAAATCACAAATATGCTAGGCATAGCTTAGAATCATGATAAATAAAGGCAACATTTATTGTGGTGCAATATCTCTGGATGCAATAATTAATGTGCATTCCTTCTCACTTGTTTCTTGCATTGTGGTGCTTTATCTCGAGATGTGACAATTATCGTGCGAGATCTGACAGTTTGTGTGTATATTAGACTAATATATTTAACAATATAGCAATGTAAGCAAAACAACAAAAATACTAGGCATAAAAAAGGCAACATTTCCCTTTTTTAAGCAACATTTGAAGATGATCATTTAGCAGATTTTCTACTCTCTAGTTTCGGGTCTTGTCGGCTAGTGGATATTGCACCTAACGTCTTGGTATCGACTTGGTCCAATGGATGTTGTGGGGCAGTAGGCATAGCCAAACGTCTTGATCATTTTTACATGTCTGAATTCCTTTGTGATGAGATTGGGAGATACCGTACCTAGTCTTCCTCTTCGAGCATTTCGGATCATAAAGCGATTATTATGAAGTTGGATTTTGATAAGCCCTTTGTCAAATATCCATTTAAATTCAACTCTTGTTGGTTGGAGGTGGATGATTTCAACCAGTTGATTAAAGATAAATGGCTCTCTTTCGCTGTAAGAGACAATTCTTCTTCTTTGCCCATCTTTTTTAAGAAGCTTGTGTTATTAAGGGATGCTGTAATCGTTTGGGAAAGAGAACATAAAAGTTTAAATGCTAAACAACTTACTGAGATTGAAGCTGAGATCCAAACCCTTTCTAGATGTGTGGATGAGGAGTTTTTCTCGGAGGTCAGGAAGGTGAGAATTATTGAGCTCGAAAGTATAAAACATCAGCTCTTGGGGATCTTAGAGAAGACCTAGAGGCAAAAGAGCAGGGCTATTTGGTTGCAAGTAGGTGACATCAATGCAAGCAAGGAGGCGAGACTTACTGAGCTCGAAAGTATAAAACAGAAGCTCTTAGGGCTCTTAGAGAAGACCTAGAGGCAAAAGAGCAAGGCGGTTTGGTTGCGAGTAGGTGACATCAATACGAAGTTTTTCCACAGGTTCAACATAGGTTGACAAATTCGATTTGGGAGATGAAAAATTCAAGGAATGAGATCTGTTATTATGCTCATTCACTAAAAAGTGCGGATGTCGACCATTTCAAGGATATTTATACCAGCTTTGATCCCTCGATTATCGATAAACAATTGAAGACAATTAAAAAGAATTCCAGATTCTTTGGAGCTAAAGACCGTGTGGAAATTGGTAAGGTGATTACTATGGATGAAGTTTTGCAGACTTTGAATTTTTTTGCCAAAAATCAGAGTCCTAGCCTAGATGGGTGGACTGTTGAATTTAATTTACATTTCTTCGATTTGTTGGGGTAGGAGTTGACTGTTGCAATCGATGAAACTAGAAGAAAGCATTGGATTCTTCATACACTGAACTCAACTTTTATTACTCTCATTCCTAAGATTGATCATCCTGTCTCCTTTAATGATTACCACCATATATCGCTATGTAATCTACTTTGCAAGATTAATACTAAGATCATATCGGAAAAAATTACGCCATTTTTGGGAATATCCATTTCTGAGGAACAATTTGGCTTTCTCCCCAACCGAAAAATCCAAGATGCAGTCGGGATAGCACAGGAGGGGATACACTCCATCAAACAGAAGAGATTATCAGCATTCATCCTAAAGATGGACCTCATTAAGGCTTATGACCACATTGATTGGACTTATTTGAGGTTGATTCTTATTCAAATTTATTTGATACCTTAAATCACCATTTGGATCATGGTGTGCATAACTTCTCCCAGGTATGCAATTTTGATCAATGGCTCACCTTCGAATTATTTCTATGGAAATAGGGGAATAAGGCAGGGATGTTCCCTCTCTCCGTATTTATTTTTCCTGGCAATTGAAGGTTTTAGTATTTTGATCAAGGATGCTAGAAAACATAATGACATCAAAGGGATTAAGGTTGCTAGTGCCCTCTTCATTTTTCACCTACTTTTCGTTAATGTTGTCCTTATTTTTGGGGAGGGCGCTCTGAAGGAATGGGATTTTTTTCGATCCATTATATCCCTTTTCTATGATGCTTCAGGCATGATTATTAGTACGCAGAAATCATCTTTTATTTACTCTTGTGACGATCCTTTGATTATTAATCCTATTGCCGAGATTTTTCCCTACAAGATGAATCCTTTGGACAGGGGTATCTGATACTTGGGTTTTAGTCTAAAGCCAAATGCATACTGCACAAAAGATTGGCCTTGGCTTATTCAGAAAATTCAAAGGCGTATCAACTCGTGGTCTTACATATTGTTGTCTCTTGGAGGAAGATTGATTCTTGTTAATCATGTACTCCAGAGCATTACGGTGTACTGGTTTTCTTTATTCCATGTGCCGGTTGGTGTTATCTCTGTGATTAAAAGATAAATGTTCCACTTCCTATGGGCTGGTAGGTTTAATCTTTTTAAATTTCATCTGGCATCATGGGCTAGCATCTCTCTCCCAAAGTCCTATGATGGCTGGGGAATTAAGAATTTAATTTGGTACAACTCTGCCTTATGTGCTACAAGTCTATGGCGAGTTTTGTTTGATAAGGGCCTTTGGGGGAGAGTGATAAAATTCAAATATTTGAAGCGGTTGGATGTGGTGACTTGGTTACGCCGATTGGGTTACAATTGTACATTTGGGTCTTTTATTTGGAGAAGCTTGCTAAAATCTTTCCCGATCATCCATCATCATTTATGTTGGTCCATGGGACGGGGTATTCAAGTCTTTTTAGGGGTGGATCCAATTGTTGGGCTGACAGAGAATTTCTCATTTTCATTGGCTCTATTGGAAGCTATTCACAATAGAGGTGTTTATGTCATCAAACAGGTTGTCAAGGAGTAGAAGGATTCTACTGTGCTATGGAAGTTGTCCAGGGAGATTGGCCTTTCAAGAGGAGTGGCTGATGAATGGGATTGTTTTGTAAGTAGACTGTATCAGTTAGGTATTACATTATCAAACTCGGCCGATGTGCTGGTATGGAATTATAACAATCAGAATGGGATAGTCAAGGCGGATTTGGCCTACAATCTAATTATGGAGAATGAGACTTCTACAACATCGATGTGGTGGACACAGTGGTTCTGGAAGGCTGCTATCCCCTAAAAGTTAAGTGTTTTATGTGGTTCGCTTGTAAAAGGAAGATATTAACTTGGGATGTTTTACAGAGACGCGGTTTTTCTGGGCCTGGAAGGTGTATTATGTGTTGTGCGTGTGAGGAAACGTTGGACCATATTTTTGGTGACTGTATCAGTATTCAACAGGTTTGGTTTGAATTGGGATTTTTATTTCAGTCTGCCTTCAATTGGGTCGCTGGTTCTCTCGAAGATAATTTAAGTAAATGGTTTAAAAGTCAAAGATCTTGTATCGATCTCCCATTACTTACTATTTGGCATTTCTGGAAAGCAAGGAACTATGGTACTTTCGAGGGAACTCCTTTGAAGCCTTTTCAAGTTAGCATAAAAGTGAAGGCGTAGTTTAGTGAATATTCCAGGAAGGACGATGATAGGTGAATAAGGAGGATACAGTTTCTAGTATTGGATCAAAATCTGCCGATTGGTTTCTTCGATGGAGAGGCACAGAATTGTATTTGTGGGGCGGCATGGTTTTGAGACTGGATCCTGACCATTATATTAAACTCAAGATGAAGGTTGGGAGGGGCACAAATACTAGAGCAGAGCTGTTAGCCCTTTGGGGCTTACTCATTTCTTCATTGACTTTGGATCCTTGGTTGTGTAGAACGCGTGACTTGATTCAGGAGTTTCATCAGATCTCATTGAGCATATCTACAGGGAATTCAATGAGGGAGCTGATTCCTTATCAAAGCTTGCCATTGGCATTATGGATGGCTATATCTATTTTGAAGAGATTAGGAATAGTTCTCTCTGGGACTCTGGACATATGGTCCTTTTCTAATTTTCAACTCTTTTCTCACTTTAGCCTCTTAGTTGTTGATAGCGATACTTGCTTAGAATGAGGACTTGTGTCCCAGCCAATGGATGCTTTTTGTATGACTATTTTGGCCTGATTTATCATGAAGATTACAGATCATCTTAGCACCTTTCTGGACATGAGGAAAATATTGACTCAGTTATTTTGATGTATATATTTGACACAACTTTTATTTCAATAAAAAGTTATCTTTCGGTGTGAAAAAAAAATAAAAATTGAAGATGAATAATAATATAGCAACATGCATCTTACAACTAACCACTTCATAAATATGATCTAGAGAAGCATAAAAATATCTGTACCGCCATTTACAAATGGTTGGGAAACCACAACGTTGTACAAAATGAAAGCCAAGGACGTCATGGCTTTAATCGGCACAGAATACTAAATGCATTTACCACTTAAAGCTTTGCCCAACTAGGTCCAAAACCAACAATTAGATGGAATGAACCAGCCAACCATCTGATTGCTACCAAGATCTAATTTGCATCAAATTAGAACCAAAATATACATTGGTAATGATGAAATTGCCAACTTTTCAAATTTCAACACTACCCATTCTTCGGCTTCCACGATGTTCGTTGTGGCCTGTAGTGCCTGGAATCCACTGCTGCTGAAATAGGCTGCCTCCATTCCGAAGTATGTTGTTGTTGCCGGTAATGTTGGTTATCATGTGTGTTTTGCAATTGAGGAGTGTGTGACTGACCCATAGAAACTGTATGTGACGTGGAAGCAACTGTTGGCTGGAAAGGCATACTTCCAGACAAGGAAACACTTCGGCTAAAGTCTGCTGCCAGAGAATTCGGTGACTCAATTTTAGTTGGTATATTGGAAGACGTGTTACCACGTTGTTGTAAAACTATTCCCTTATTTTTGTTACTTTGACCAGGTTTCCCAGATGTATTTGCTGAAATCACTCGAGAGGGTACATTTGCTGAAATTACTCTCGAGAATACAACACTTGGTTTTGGTACAACTGATTTATTATCATATAACATCTCACGAACTTGTATAGAAGTTGCTATATTTCCCTTCCACATTGCTACAAAATATACTTATAAAATATGGTTTTCTTTTTATAATCCAAAGAACAACTAAGTTATGACAAATTAAATAATTCTACTCATCTCGCTTATCCAGTCAGCCATATTACATATATATGGGAATCAAAGAAACAAGAAATATCGATATACTTACCATGAAAGAGGCCGTTGAGCGCCATATCTCTGGCTCTACTGGTTTTGCTATGTAAATAACATGCACATGGAAAGGACACTGTAAATATCCATGACATGCAATTTTTGCCAGTTTAAGATTTAGCCCATGAAATGCTACTGTAAATGCCCACAGGCGATTTGGAGAATATCATATTCATCCACCACTACTCCAATACTATCAAGTTTATCTCTTACCTGAGAGATATTGGAGAAGAAGGAGGCCATTGTCTAATCTGTCTCCATATTTAAGTTTCGAAGATTATTCTTCAATGCCCTCTTTTGACTTGGGGCCTTGTCACCTACCCAAATTTTGAGATTATTTATTTTATTTGCAAAAACATTATGTTAAATTATAATTACAAAGTTTTGTAATTATGACCAAATCTGGTCAAGGATGATTGTAAAGACATATTATTGTTATTTAATAAATTAAAACAAGAGACAAACACCCAAGGGAACTGTTAAATAATTGTTCACTAACCCGCTAGGAGGAATGGAAGTTGTTAGAAGGCATGGGACAAGTGTCAGCATTTGCAGTCCACCACTAGTTGTTGGTTATGGGAAAACTACCCCTAAATTTGTGGCATTATTCCCCAGGTGGGTGGAAGGGAGCTGTTAGCTCATTAATGACCAGGTTAACCACTAAAAAGGCCTAGGAAGCCTAGAGAAGGCAATTCAAATTGGGCAGGGAGCTCTAACATTATTTTCTATAGAAATAATTTCTAAAGTGCATCAGGTGATCACTGAGAGATTTGAATAGGGAAGCTAAGTGGAAGTGCATTGTGAATCTACTGAAATTATTCTGAGAAGGAAACCAGAGGTGTTGGAGTAGGTTTCTTTGACTTCTAAGTCTATATGACTGATGAAATACTTTTTTACTGCAAGTGGATGACCTAAAGCTTCTACAGATTCTTCTTCCTAGTGGTTCAGTGAACTGGCTCGGGGGTCCTAAGGAAAGTAATTTGGCTGCCTTTAGGAGTAGGTTAGGTGGAACAGGATCCTTGGGTTGTTTGTTTCTCCTACATTCATGAGGTTCTACTGTTCTGTCTTCTTTATTTTTAGTTAAATGAATGATGTTGTTTTATAAAAATTTCTAACCATTTTGTCCTGGTTAGATAATGAAAACTTACTGATAAAATTGTTTTAGCTGAATTGTATATTCTGTTAAGTTAGGATGGAAAATAGCATTTCATAATATAAACATTTAAATATTTTTCTTTTACCTACTGTCAGAAAATAAATATTCTAGTTCTGTATAAAAATCTAGGGTTTATACTTTATGACATCTACTTCATTTCAAAATACACTTACTACATTATATTATTATTTCAATTAGAACTATAAAGGAATCTAAGTAAAAACAATTATCATAGCCTCATAACACTTTTCATTTTCTCTCCTTATGGTACTTAGGATTTTTAAAAATAGTTGTAATACCAACTTAGAATACCTATGATATTTAAAAATTATAGTCTTCTATATTATAATACAACATTTTATTTATTTGAATTTATATCTTACATGCATTCCAAATTATTGCAGTAAGAATATTTTTCATGTAATAATCAGAATGTATTATCTTCTTATGAAATCCATTGATACTAATTATATTTTGTAGAAAACATTTATTATTCTGGAAAAGAATTTACCAGATTGATTTCAACAATAGCAGAGTTGCAGACGTTTATAGTTTATCGTTTCTAAAACCCTAAGACTATCATATAGCCAGTTTAAGGACCAAGCACTTTAAACGTAAACATCAAACCCTTTAATCAAGTTCCCAAAACCAAAAACATTACTATTGTTCAACAATTACATTCACGATAGCTATCTATTGTACAATCAAACACAGACAGGGATTTATTATAAATCGTAATATTTATTCAAGTTAGGGTTCGATACAAAACCGAGTTTCATCACCTTTGATTAATTGCTTAAAACATTGAGTTGGATCTCGGCCTTTACCAAACGATAGCATAGTTTTTAGTTAAACACAAAACAAGCAAAACCTACCATTGAAACCTACAGGGTAGGGTTTCGACTGTTTGAAACAAGGTTGAACCCTTTGGCACATAGCCATTTTAAACGCACGATAGTTCAAGTATCAAATTATCACAAGACTGGAGCATGGTGCTAGAATTCTTATCAAAAACATTGTAATATTCATTCAAATATCGATTTATATCAACATAGAAACCACACAAAAACTTTTCTTAAAACACTGTATTTTTTTTCCATTAAATTGACCGAGGGTTCATCCCTTTAGCAGATACATCTGCAATAAGTTTACATTGTCAACAAGAGTTACAGTGAAAACGCTATAGAGCAAAGTATCAAGATAAGCCGAGGGTTCCAACCTTTGGACTCTTGTCTTTGGCTCTCAAAAATTTCAAACGCCAGCCAAAAACCTTGCCAGGAACCAAAAATACCAAAATCTCATCAAACATCAAGCTTCGGCCACAACAGGCCAGGAGAACCTATGAGGGAAAGAACCACCGAGGCTTATTGAGTGGTAGAGCAGCTTTCTCCCACCAAGCTTCAAGCATAGTAATCTTCGATGAAGTAACACCTGCCACAAAAACCCACAGGTGGTTAAATGAAAAACTACAGATATAAGTATCGATGCAATAGACAACATAAACACTTTAAAGTTTGAGACATTACCTTTGTAATGCAGCTTCGGAGCAAGACACACCTTAAGGAAATTAGAACGACGGAACCATCTTCTGAGAAACGGTCTATCCTTGCAAGAGAATCGAACCCAGGTTCTAAGAATACAAAAAAATCTAGATTCTATCCTTAACACTCCATTCAAGACTGCATAATGGCTCGGCTCTACAAGAAAAGCAAAACCTGAAACAAATAAGTTTTCCCATGGGTCCAGGGATTGAATTTGAGGAAGGAGTCCTACGAACCATAAACTACCAAACCCTACATTGTAGCAGGTGGTCTACCTCTCTCCCTTACCACTACTAAACGAAATGAATGTCGAAGAAGCATTTCAAGAATACACATAATGAAAAACTAGGGTTCCAGTTCAAAGCCCCAGATCATATGAGATCAACAATGGATATGATGCCAACCAGGCATGTCAAGAATCGGGCAGCATCCACTTTTAGTACCATATTTATTATCACATCCACCACGATGCCAACTAAGTAGACTAAGGGACAAATCATTCTACAACTCCACATTTTGTTACAAGTTTGTAAACTCCTTCATGTGATATACAGCCACAAAGGAATCCACTAGACTTCCACTCAATACAGAAGGCAGGTAACTTAAATTCCAAGACCGGGTTCGATAGTCTGCCAGCACGACAATATCAAAACATTCAATACCCTGTCATATCACCTGTCAATGCCAATACTTAGGGTTACAACGTATTGTTTATGTAGTACATTCCAAATGTATTGATCAATAAAATATATAGTTATTAGGTTTGTATAGTTACCAAATGAATTCATGTATTTATAGATCACATTCATAAAAGGTATTCAAATACTTAGTGTATAGTTCAAAATCCCATAGTATGCACATCGTAACATTTAAGCACATTGCCATATCTATTTACAAAGTACATAGGATATGATAAAGTATAAACATTAAATTAGAAAGGTCTAAATACTATAATGTTGCAATTTCACAATAGTATCATCATAATTATGATGATAATATTATAATAACCTTTTCTATATTAGTATGATTCTTCATAATTTATAAATTGAAAAATGTATAAGCTAATATAATCTCAAGTTAATCCACATATTTAAAATAATATTTGTTTCATATTTCTATAATATAGAATAATATACAAGTTGAAACATTTATGATATTACTACTCTTGCAAAATGGAGAAATGATGAGAGGATCATAACGGCACTGATACAATGTAATCTAGCATGTAACTGAGATTTCATAGGGTAAGTATCTCTTCTTTGACGATTCACTAAAGAGTTTAGTATATATATTATTTAGTTACAACTTCTGTGACCTGTAAGTATAGTCAAGGTAACACTTACCTAAATAGGACATAGATCCATACCATCAACAACTCTCATGCATGGAAGTTCTTAGAGTTACTGTAAAGTATTGACGGCTAATTGAAAACATAATTAGAATTGCTTGTAACATTTGAAATTGTCGTAATACTCTTACCTGCTTACCTACACAAAGAAACGGGTTCAAATGCTTTAGCTAACATAGCTAAGTAAACCTCAGGGTACCCCATAGGACCCCTTCATCACCATCCAAAAGCAAATTGTCAGTATTATGTTTAGATGATAGTATCGCAAGAAAATTTAAATATAGCATATAGATTACAAATAACATAAGCAAAAACTAATGTCGTATTTCGTGTTAAGAAGTATGAATGATCGTTATCATAATTTTGTTATTAGTTAAGAAGATTACTATTTATTTTATTTCTGCATTAGAAAATACAAAATTTAATGCTACTTTAAAACTTTTAATTTTTGTGAATTTTCGGGATGTTACATGTGGTATCAGAGCTCATGTTCGAACTCTTGGCCTAAAAAGGTTGAAAGAACACGCAAAAGAAATTTTTTATGATAGCAAAAATCTTTACTAATTAAATTATTTTGTATGCAGAAAATTATTTTCTAAATTACAGGTATGGAAGGATCAGCTGAACACGTCGACAGATTTTAACAAAACAGTCATAACAACAATAGCACTGGACAACATTATGAAGAAGAAGTCCAGGGTGAATTGAATGACAATTCATCGGAATTGTTATGTGCATTTCAGGAATTGAAAGCAGAAATAAGATCTGTTAAACAGGATAATGAGAGAATTCTAAGGCACAAGAAGAACTGAACCAAGTACTGTTCGAACAGTGCCCAACTGAAGAATAGGATAAAAGGGTTGAAAATACCTCCAAGACTGAAGACTTATCTCATCATAACAAGGGTAAGAAAGTGAGAACTGATGATGAGAAAAACATTTCAACATCATCAGGAGCTGTAAATAAGATGCGTAAAAAGAAACATAATTATTCAAGTGATAGCAACGAAGGGGATTAAAAACCAAAAAGAAAAATCCATAAAATGTATGAGCAGATTTTTGGGGAGTTCAAGAAGATCAAACCCCCAACCTTCAATGGTGAAACTGAGAAAGGAGAGACAGTTGAAGCATGGTTGTCCGGCATGAAGAAATAATTTCAAATTTATGATTATTCAGAATCATTGAAAGCAAAGATGGCCATATACAACCTGATAGGGAAGGAAGACATTTGGTGGCAAGACATCAAAAGAGTGAAGGGCATCAATGACAAGGATGTGAATCGAAGCACTTTTAAATGGTACTTCAAGAAGAAGTTCCTATTTGAACAATATTACAAAGAAAAGTCCAAAGAATTTTATGATCTAAGACTGGGAACCATGAACTTGAAAGAGCTAAACAACAAATTTTTGAATTTGCTAAGGTATGTGCCATACCTTGTGGAGGAGAAACCAAATATTCAAAGGTATCTGAGTTGTCTACCTTTTAACATCAAGGACAGAATAGAGTATGACAATCCAAAGACCTTAGAAGAAGCCTTGAGGAAAGCAACTTTCTACTATGATCAGAACCGGAAAAGAGAAGGGATATCTAACTGGAAAAATCATAAACCCAACAACTTTGAGCTGAAGAAGAAGAATTTTAGGTTGAATGGAAATTCTGGTTTTCAAAGGAAAACTTTCCAAATCAAAATTTCCAAGGAAATATTTCGAGAAATAATCAACAACATAATTTTATAGCTCCTAGAAATACACCCAGTGGTACCAGAACTAATGACCAGAGGAAACCTATAAAATGTTTTGAGTGTCAAGGTCCTCATTATGCTTCAAACTATTCCAATAATAATCGCAAAACCAATAATATTCACTCCATAGAAGTTGAACCTACTGTGGAAGACTTGGCAAGAGAGATGCCCAGAATTAATGCATCTCTAGACAATAGGCAAGCGGAGCATCAAGTTTTTGTGGTAGAGATTGAAAGTATGCTACAAAGCCACCCTGTTTCTATTTTGATTGATCCAGGCACTAGCTTGAGTTATATATCTCCAGATATTGTAGAAAATTTCAATCTGAAAATAAAGAAATTTAATAAATCTTGGTTAGTTAGACTAGCAATAGGAACAAAAACAAAAGTGTCTTATTTTGTTGAAAGTTGTGTTTTATCTATGAATTAGTTAAAGAAACGAACCAAGTTAAATGTTTTGTCTTTAGGGTCCTATGACATCTTAACTGGAATGGATTGGTTAGAAGAATATCATGTTATTTTTAATTGTTATGAGAAAAGTTTTACCTGTCTAAATGATGTAGGAGAAACAATAGAAGTAAAGGGTATTCCTAGAAAGACATCACTCAGACAGATTTCAGCTATGCAAGTGAAAAGAGCAGTGAGAAAAAGATGTAAGATGTTCACAGTAAATGTAGTACATGAGGAGTTAATTACTAAAGAGGACAAACTGAAACTAGAAGATATACCTATCCTAAAAGAATTTATGGATGTTTTTCCAGAAGAGATTCCAGGATTACCCTCGAAGAGTGATCTAGATTTTACCATTGAACTGATACTGAGTGCAGTACCGAACTCCAAAGCTCCACATAGGATGAATGTATTGGAATTAAATGAGTTAAAATAACAGTTGAAGGAGCTGATTGATAAAAACTATATAAGACCCAGCATATCTCCTTGGGGAGAACCTGTTATTTTTGTTAAGAAGAAGGATGGCACTTTAATACTTTGCATAGATTATCGCCAGCTAAATAAGATGACGATCAAGAATCGATATCCATTGCCCCGCATCGACGATCTATTTGATCAACTGCGTGGAGAAATTATATTTTCAAAGATTGATTTAAGGTCAGGATATCATCAAGTTGGTGTGAAGGATGAGGATATTTTTAAAACAACCTTTAGAACTCATTATGGACACTATGAGTTCGTGGTTATGCCATTTGGGTTGACTAATGCCCAGGCAGTATTTATGTGCTTAATGAATAATATTCTACACAAGTATTTGGATAAGTTCGTCATTGTATTCATAGATGACATTCTAGTATATTCTAAAAGTAAGGAAAAACATGATGAACATCTGCATATTATCTTACAAGTTCTGAGAGATCATCAGTTATATGCTAAGTTTAGTAAGTGTGACTTTCACAAGGATAAGATTTAGTATTTAGGTCACATAATCTCTAAGGAAGGAATTTCGATTGATCCCGATAAAATAAAAGCCATTAATGAATGGCTGGTTCCTAAGGATGTGTCAGACGTACGATCATTTATGGGGATTACAAGATATTATAGAAAATTCATAGAAGGTTTTTCGAAGATTGCAAACCCCATAATCTCCTTACAGAAGAAGGGGAAGAAGTTTGTATGGGATCAAAAGTGTGCAGACAGTTTTAAAAAGTTGAAGTAATTACTAACTACAACACCTATTCTGAGAATTGCATATCCTAATAAGGATTTTATAGTATGCACCGACGCATGTAATGACGGACTTGGTAGAGTCCTAACACAAGAGGGACATGTTGTTGCATATGAGTCTTGAAAGCTGAAAATACATGAGAAAAATTACTCTACATATGATCTGAAATTATTAGCAGTAATACACGCCTTAAAAATGTGGCGTCACCATCTTATTGGCAGAAAATTTACTTTGATGACAGATAACATGGGGCTGAAGTATTTACTAGATCAAATGAACTTGAATGCTAGATAGGCTAGATGGATAACCTTTCTAAGTGAATATGATTTTGAAATTCAGCATATAAAGGGTAAAGAGAATAAGGTTGCTGATGCTTTAAGTCGTAATGCAAAGTTAAATTTTATTTCAGCCATCAGTACATATAGAACATATTTAGAAAATCAGATTTTCGAAGGGATTAAAACAGATGAACAATACAGAAATTTACATGAAAAGACAGCAGAAAGTAATTCTGAAAATTCTATGGCATATTTTAGGTTAAAAGAAAATGGCTTACTACTATACAAAAACAGATTATATGTGCCCAATGTACCAAAGATAAAAATTCTTATTTAAGATGAGATGCACAAAAGTCATTATGTTGGTCATCCAGGTTATTAGAAAACCATAACTATGTTACGGAAAGATTATTATTGGCTTAGAATGAATGATGAAGTAGCAGAATATATAGCTAAATGCATTGACTGTCAAAAAGTGAAGGTTGAACATCAGTATTCGGCTGGACTATTGCAGCCATTACCTATACCTAGTTGGAAATGGGAGATCATAAGAATAGATTTTATTACCGGACTACCCAGGAATCAAAAACAAAATGATTCCATCATGGTGGTAATGGATAAGCTTAGCAAGGCAACACATTTTATACCAGTAAAAACTACTTATAAGGCTCCAGATATTGCAGAAATTTTTATGAAACAGATTTTTCGATTACATGGAATACCAAAAGTGATAGTTTCAGACCGTGATTCTAAGTTTACTAGAAACTTCTGGAGATATTTGTTTAAATGGTTGAATACAACCTCAAAACTCAGCACAACATTTCATCCACAAACGGATGGACAGACGAAAAGTGTAAATCAGATATTGGAAGACATGCTACGGATGTATGTTAAGGACCAGCCTGGTAAGTGGGAGAACTACTTGCATTTAGCAGAATTTGCATATAATAACCATTACCATGCATCAGTCAGGCTTAGACCTTTTGAAATTCTTTATGATAGGAAATGTAATACACTAGTTTCTTGGAATGACCAAGTTAATAGAGTTATTTTAGGACCTGAATTGTTGAAGGAAATAGAACTAATTGTGCAACATGTACAAAGAAATCTTAAAGCTGCCCAAGATAGGCAAAAGATTCAAGCAAATCTTAAAAGGACTCATAAAGAGTTCCAGGTTGGTGAGCATGTTTTCATTAAGGTAAGACCGAAGAAGAGCTCATTAAAATTGGGAAGTTGTGCAAATATGGAACCCAGGTATTGTGGTCCTTTCGAAATTTTGTCAAGGGTCGGACCCGTGGCATATCAACTAGCTTTGCCACCAAATCTTAAAATACATAATGTTTTTCATATTTCAGTTTTAAAGAAATATGTACATGATGCTACTCATGTTATAAATTGGAATGATGTACAGGTGGAAAAACACAGTGATTTTCAGGTGGAACCGGATTGTATCCTTGAAACGAGGGAAACTCTACTCTGAAATTGCACTCTTGGGCAAGTAAAGCTACAATGGAAGCACCTTAGCCCAGAAGAGGAAACCTGGTAGTTGGAGAGTAGTATGCGAGTAGCATACCCAACTTTGTTTCAGGAACACTTTGAAAATGAATGGACAACATCGAGGACGATGTTGAGACTTAAGGGGGGGTGTATGTCACCTACCCAAATTTTGAGATTATTTATTTTATTTGCAAAAACATTATGTTAAATAATAATTACAAAGTTTTGTAATTATGACGAAATTTGGTCAAGGATGATTGTAAAGACATATTATTGTTATTTAATAAATTAAAACATGAGAAAAACACCCAAAGGAATTGTTAAATGAGTGTTCACTGACCCACTAGGAGGAATGGAAGCTGTTAGAAGGCATGGGACAAGTGTCAGCATTTGCAGTCGACCACTAGTTGTTGGTTATGGGACAACTACCCCTAAATTTGTGGCATTATTGCCCAGGTGTGTGGAAGGGAGCTGTTAGCTCATTAATGACCAGGTTAACCACTAAAAAGTCCTCGAAAGCCTAGAGAAGGTAGTTCAAATTGGGCAGAGAGCTTTAACATTATTTTCTGCAGAAATAATTCCTCAAGTGTATCAGGTCATCACTGAGAGATTCGAATAGGGAGGCTAAGTGGAAGTGCATTGTGAGTCTATTGAAATTATTTTGAGAAGGAAACCAGAGGTGCTGGAGCAAGTCTCTTTGATTGCTAAGTCTATATGACTAATGAACTACTTTGTTGCTGCAAGTGGATGACCTAAAGCTTCTACAGATTCTTCTTCTTAGTGGTTCAGTGAACAGGCTCGGGGGTCCTAAGGCAAGTAATTTGGCTGCCTTCAAGAGTAGGTTGGGTGGAACAGGATCCTTGGGTTGTTTGTTTCTCCTACATTCATCTGGTTCTACTGTTCTATCATGTTTATTTTTAGTTAAATGAATGATGTTGTTTTATAAAAACTTCTAACCCTTTTGTCCTGGTTAGATAATGAAAACTTACTGATAAAATTGTTTTAGTTGAATTGTATATTCTGTTAAGTTAGGATGGAAAATAGAATTTCATAATACAGACATTTAAATATTTTTCTTTTACCTATTGTCAGAAAATAAATATTACAGTTATGTATAAAAATCTAGGGTTTATACTTTATGACATCTACTTCATTTCAAAATACACTTACTGCATTATATTATTATTTCTATCGGAACTATAAAGGACTCTAAGTAAAAAAAAATATCATAGCCTCATAACACTTTTCATTTTCTCTCCTTATGGTACTTAGGATTTTGAAAAATAGTTGTAATACCAACTTAGAATACCTATGATATTTCAAAATTATAGTCTTCTATATTATAACACAACATGTTATTTATTTGAATTTATATCTTACATGCATTCCAAATTATTGTAGTAAGAATGTTTTTCATGTAATAATCAAAATGTATTATCTTCATATGAAATCCATAGATACTAATTATATTTTGTAGAAAACATTTATCATTCTGCAAAAGAATTTACTAGATTGATTTCAACAATAGTAGAGTTGGAGACGTTTATAGTTTTTCATTTCTAAAACCCTAAGATTATCATACAGCGAGTTTAAGGACCAAGCACTTAAAATGTAAACATCAAACCCTTATATCAAGTTCCCAAAACCAAAAACATTACTATTGTTCAACAATTACATTCATGATAGCTATCTATTGTACAATCAAACACAGACAAGGATTTATTATAGATCGTAATATTGATTCAAGTTAGGGTTTGATACAAAATCGAGTTTCGTCACCTTTCATTAATTGCTTAAAACATTGAGTTTGCTCTCGGCCTTTACCAAATAATAGCATAGTTTTTAGTTAAACACAGAACAAGCAAACCTACCATTGAAACCTACATGGTAGGGTTTCAACTGTTTGAAACAAGGTTGAACCCTTTCGCACGTATCCATTTTAAACGCACGATAGTTCAAGTATCAAATTATCACAAGAATGGAGCATCGTGCTCGAATTTTAATAAAAGAAACTATAATATTCATTCAAATATCGATTTATATCAACATAGAAACCACACAAAACTATTCTTAAAACATTGTATTTTTTTCCATTAAATTGACCGAGGGTTCATCCCTTTAGTAGATACATCTGCAATAAGTTTACATTGTCAATAAGAGTTATAGCGAAAACGTTGCAAAGTAAAGTATCAAGACAAGTCGAGGGTTCCAACCTCTAGACTCTTGTCTTTGGCTCTCAAAAATTTCAAACACCGGCCAAAAACCTTGCCAGGAACCAAAAATACCAAAATCTAGTCAAACAACAAGCTTCGGCCACAGCACGACAGGAGAACCTACGAGGGAAAAAACCACCGAGGCTTACCGAGTGGTAGAGCAGCTTTCTCCCACCAAGCTTCAAGCATAGTAATCTTCGACGAAGTAACACCTGCCACAAAAAGCCATAGGTGGTTAAACAAGAAACTACAGAGATAAATATCGATGCAATAGACAGCATAAACACTTTAAATTTTGAGACATTACCTGTGTAATGCAGCTTCGGAGCAAGAGACACCTTAAGCAAATGAGAACGATGGAGCCATCTTCTGAGAAATGGTCTATCCTTGCAAAGGAATTGAACCCAGGTTCTAAGAATGTATAAAAATACAGATTCTATCCTTACCACTCCATTCAAGACTACATAATGGCTCGACTCTAAAAGAAAATCAAAACCTGAAACAAATAAGTTTTCCCAAAGGTCCAAGGATTGAATTCGAGGAAGGAGTCCTCCGAACCATAAACTACCAAACCCCACATTGTAGCAGGTGGTCGGCCTCTCTCCATTACCACTTCCAAACGAAATGAATGTCGAAGAAGCACTTCAACAATACACATAACGAAAAACTAGGGTTCGAGTTCAAAGCCCCAAATCAAATGATATCAATGATGGATATGATGCCAACCAGGCACGTCGAGAATCGGGCAGCATCCACTTTTAATACCATATTTATTATCACATCCACCACGATGCCAGCTCAGTAGACTAAGGGACAAATCATTCTACAACTCGACATTTTGTTACAAGTTTGTAAACTCCTTCAGGTGATCTACATCCACGAAGGCATCCACTAGACTTCCACTCAATATAGAAGGCATGTGACTTAAATTCCAAGACCAGGTTCGATAGTCTGTCGGCAAGACGATATCAAAACATTCAATACCCTGTCATATCACCTGTCGGTGCCAAGACGTAGGGTTACAACGTATTGTTTATGTAGTACATTCCAAATATATTGATCAATAGAATATATTGTTATTAGGTTTGTATATTTACCAAATGACTTCTTGTATTTATAGATCGAATTCATAAAAGGTATTCAAATATTTAGTGTGTAGTTCAAAAACCCATAGTATGCACATGGTAACATTTGAGCACATTGCCATATCTATTTACAAATTACATAGCATATTATAAAGTATAAACATTAAATTAGAAAGGTCTAAATACTATAATGTTGCAAATTCACAATAGTATCATCATAATTATGATGATAATATTATAATAACCTTTGCTATATTAGTATGATTCTTCATAATTTATAAATTGAGAAATGTATAAGCTAATATAATCTCAAGTTAATCCACGTATTTAAAATAATATTTGTTTCATATTTCTATAATATAGAATAATATACAAGTTGAAACATTTACAATATTACTACTCTTGCAAAATGGAGAAATGATGAGAGGATCATAATAGCACTAATACATTGTCACCTAGCACGTAACTAAGATTTCATAGGGTAAGTATCTCTTCTTTGACGATTCACTAGAGAGTTTAGTATCGATATTATTTAGTTACGACTTCTGCGACCTGTAAGTATAGTCAAGGTAACACTTACAGAAATATGACAGAGATCCATACCATCAACAACCCTCATGCATGGAAGTTCTTAGAGTTACTATAAAGTATTGACGGCTAATTGAAAACATAATTAGAATTGCTTGTAACATTTGAACTTGTTGTAATACTCTTACATGCTTACGTGCACAAAGAAACGGGTTCAAATTCTTTAGATAACATCGTTAAGTAAACCTTCGGGTACCCCGTAGGACCCCTTCATCATCATCCAAAAGAAAAATGTCAGTATTATGTCTAGATGATAGTATCGCAAGAAAATTTAAATATAGCATATAGATTACAATTAACATAAGCAAAAACTAATGTCGTATTTTGTGTTAAGAAGTATGAATGATCGTTATCATAATTTTGTTATTAGTTAAGAAGATTAGTATTTATTTTATTTCCGCATTAGAAAATACAGCATTTAATGCTACTTTAAAATTTTTAATTTTTGTGAATTTTCGGGATGTTAGAGGCCTTTTTCTTATATAGATTAGTCAATGTATCATAACATTTTTTCGCGGTCTTCAGTGGCAATATCACGGACATCAAGTTATCTTTTACAGAATCATAGATGACATGTTTGGCCTTAGCTTGATTCTTCTTGAAGTTTATGCGCCCTGCATTAGATGCAGGCTCCTCCACCACATTGGATACTTAGTCATCTAAGTCATGTTCCTCTAGGACTACCTCATTATTCAATGCATCTGCTTGTTCATTTTTCTTCGGTGGTTTTCAGGTGGGTTATTGAAATAGAAAACTTATGCTAATATAAGAGAAAAGGGAACACAAACACATACTGAAATGGATGAAGTTGAAGGCACAACATATATGTATACAAGAATAGATGCTATATGTACGGTGTTAGGATGGGCATGAGGAAACAAGGTCTTCCACATACATCGAAATCTAATGTAGGATTATAAATGTGAGAGATACAGAGCTCATAGATAAGGAGAAGATTTCGCAATATAGAAAACATGGCATGGAAATGCATGATGTAAAATGCAATGGAGATAAGACAAGGACCTTTACATCTCTATAAAAGTTCTGGTGCAATGAGGAAAATATGTAAAGAGGGATTGACACAAGTTTCCAAATCTACATGGGAAAAATCATGCAAACTGTGAAACCAACTAAATTAATGACTTTCCTCTACATAAAAGAAATAGAATAATTTGTCCAATGTCTTCACAAGGTAAAAGTCAAGTTTTTCCGACAACTTTTGTTAAAAATACTCTATATTTCTAAGGAATGTCTCATAGAATCAAAACTAATATTTTGTTATGAAAAAAAAGAGAAAACAACAAGGATGAAAACAAAAAAACATTAATATCATATAAGTATTTTCAACATATTAAGCTCTCACATAAAGCGCCATTCAAAAACCACAAAAATAGCTATGAAACAATTAAAGAGAAAACACAAATAAATAATGTACATTCATTTACAATGTTGCAAATATAAAGAGATCACATAAATCATATACAAAAAATTGTAAAGGTAAAACTTATAAGCAACACATTACATTAATAACTAACACAAACATCAACAACTCAACTAGTCATTAACAATGCACAACAATATAGAATACATAGTCCTAGTCATTAACAATGCACAACAATATAGAATACATAGTCCCATAGAAACATTTTATCACCCTATGTGTCCATGCTTCTCAACTAGGCATCTAATCATCAAGGGACTTGATACAAAATTAAATTGAAACCTTACAACTTTATAAATACAATCCAACCCTACGAAATCACTTATAAATTGTATACATGTACAATTGAACAATTATTTAGAATTCAATTATAAAAAAATCATAATTCAATTACATTATTTGTGCAATAATAAGGTGTTTCATGATTTATTCATCATTTAGAATAAGAAAACGGTGCATTAGTGTCACAATATGGATAGGTGCATGCACTATTAAACTTGCAAGAGGGGTAACAACACTTGGCTAAACTAAACTTGATGTTAAATATCATGGGTACTTTCTCTCACAATTGCATATGAATTTAAGGATATAAATAAGTCAAATAGAGTTTAATTTTTTAAATCTCTAAATATCACATTAACATTTTTATTATAATTCTTTGTCTCGAAACAAATCATTGGGTTTGGCATCAAACTTAATTTAGAGAATCTCATTACTCTCAATGCAATAAATGTGTTATTCCGAATATTGATCCAATTACTTCTATGTAGATTGACACATATCAATGCTAATGTCTAACTAAATTGTATAAAGAAAATTTGAACCAATTGACGTCAATGTAGATTGATGTACTTCATCTCATTATACTTCATGAGGCTTGTTTATCCATAAATTTGAGTTTATTTCTATATGGTTGGATTCCTCTCTTGCAATATACAAGCTACAATAATTAGATATTCCTGTCCAATGAAGTTGTAGAAACATTATATCTAACAGGAAATCATCACTTCAAAGTTAAAGCCAATGTAGGGAGAGACTCAAATAGCTTTGTTGAATTGGTGGTGTTGAAATTTGCTATCAAGTGTGCTTGGCATTTTGGAGATTGCAAGTAAGTTTTTGGTGATTCTCAAGTTGTTGTAAAGTGGATGTTAAGTGACTATTCATATAAGAAGTTCAAGTTTTTCATTGGATGTGTTTTCATAATATATACAGAAAAAGAAAGAAGAAGTTTTAATATTAAATCTAGGATAGTTATTTACATTTATGTTTCAATTTTTATTTTTTTCAAAGTTTTAAACCTTTCAAAAATCCATATTATTTTTTTTAAAGTTTTGAATCTTCCAAGACTTCGTATTTGAATTCTTATGTAAAAATTCATATTTGAATTCTTATGTAATGATCTATTTTTTTTTAAGTTTTTGAATCTTCCAAGACTTCGTATTTGAATTCTTATGTAATGATCTATGTATCATGAAACTCTTTGAGAAGGTGGAAGACTTTATTATTCTATAAAATTAAGAAAAAGAATCTGAATATCCTGGAGAGTTTTATAACTAAAACCTTAGCTGAAGTTACATTATATATATTGAATGAATTTTTTTGTAATATTCCATTATAAAGGCAATAAAAATTTTAGAAGAATTTTTTAAATGTAATTATTTATTGTAAATTTTCTATATTATAAATAAATTACTAATTGTTTTTGAACAAAAAAACCTATGTTTTTGAAGGTTTAAAATAGACATAAAAACAAAACAGAAACTATAACATAATGTGTTTTTTTCCTTTTTAAAATAAAAAATATATATTTACAAAATAGTCAAAAAGCTAAACCACCCTAAAATTATGAACCAGGTAACATTATTTTCAAACATCATAGTAATAATATATATATTATGTTAAATGTCATCAACATACTTATCCAATAACCCATATGAAATAAATCAATGAGCAAAATCCAATAACCTCCATACAAATTATGAGTCAGTTAATATTATTTTCAAACATCATAATAATAATATATATATTATGTTAAATGTCATCAACATACTTATCCAATAACCCATATGAAGTAAATCAATCATCAAAATCCAATAACATCCATACAAATTGCTTAAAAGATAGAGGCTATGTTATATTAAATGCTATCATAATACTACCCAGTAAACAATTATCATAATCCCATAACTTCCCTACAACAATCATCAGAATCTCATAGCCTCCATAGAAATTGCCTAAAATTCATAAAATTCAGGAGACCTTAACCGATTTGAATCTTCAGTTTTCTTGTTTCAAGTTGACTCATTATACGAAAACAACATATTGCGGATATCAGAAAAGTAAGGATGGCGAATTGCTGCTTCTGCGGATATTCTCTGACTGGGATCATATTGTAACATTTGCTACATGAATATAAAATACATAATTAGAATCATATTATTTTATTGAGAATTATATTTATATTTAAAGAAAATAAGTTTCACAGTTGCTCATTTAAAATAAAATAGAAAATACTTACAGATAATAAGTCTAGACCTTCTTCTTGTTCTTCCATATCTGGCACCTCCTCTACCAATTTGACAGGTTTCCATTGAATAAATTCATGCCAATATTTGAGCTGGGTGACCCCTGGCCATACGTTTTCATTCGGAGTTCCTAGTATTCTGAAGCAATAATGACATATCACCAAATATTACTTTCATAACCCTCAAGTCAGGGAGTTAACTGATAGCAAATCCTTTTATAGTGAATTATGATCTAGGTTTTGATCATGGCTTTACTAAGGTTTTGTTTACCATTTGTTAGAAAACTACTCCACCTGTATATGTGCCCACACTTGATATTCCAACACGAGTTTTGTTATTAGTTTTACTATGATTTAAGTAGTTATTTATCATTTAAAAAACAATCTGCTAAAAAACCGATATTTCAAATTTTCATGTACCACTCACATTTGATATTCCAACACGATTTTTGTTATTAGTTTTACTATGCTTTAAGTGGTTATTTATCATTTAAAAAACAATCTGCTAAAAAAAGGATATTTCAAATTTTCATGTACCACTTAAACAAAAACTTAACCCAACTACACCCGAAACCAAAAAAGCAAACAAATATAAATAAGAAATATATTAGACTGAGCTATGAATCTCACTTGAATATTGCATGAATCTGCAGATCCTTGGAACTTTGGAAGAGAGGACGCCTCTTATACAACTCGGCTGTAAAGAGTATTTGTTACAAATTAAGGTCTCACATTAATCAAATTAAGCTTTCAAGGAATACGCCAAATCGACTATGTAGATAGGTTATGGATAAATACCAAAAATGCAGCCGACAGCCCATATATCAACTGAGTAAGAGTAGTCAGTGGCTCCCAGTAACATTTCAGGAGCTCTGTACCATGGAGTCGAGACCTGCAGTACCCCAAATAAATATTAATAGTAACTAAAATCTATGTAATATAATCCTTTTTCTGATTCTGGTAATTAATCAAAATTTAAGATTAATGATAACTAAAACTTATGTTATGTGAATATCTAGAAGAATATGAACTAGCACGGTTGTTTAATAGGTCACAAGTTAAAAGTTACTTATTTCATGTGGGTAATTGTACAAACTGTTAATTATCTATGAATCAGTTATTTATATATCAGTTACATTTATCCATATATAACAGTTAGTTATTTTTTATATTTTTCTATAAATTATTTATATGGATTTATGACAACTACCATAAAATCAATATAAACAATACACTTCTTTCATATTAATGAATTTGGAACAACTACCATATCATATAAAATAAATATAAACAATACATTTTTTTATATTAATTTAATATAAGAAAAATATAGACACTAGTCCACCCCACCCCAAATTCTAAGATATATACACCAAAGTGGAACGTTTACATTTAAGGTATAGTGCCTGTTAGGATATACGTAGCCTCTTCCAAGCCCGAAATCACCAATCTTCAGCAATCCATTGTCCTCGTTTATCAACAAATTCGAAGGCTTCAGATTCCTGCAATATTAAACAAAAGAAAATGAATAAAACAAAAGAATTTCAATATGGCATCTCTCTGATCTGATGAAATGAATATAAACTGACCTGTGCATGACTTGTTTCTTGTGGCAGTAAGCTAGCCCACTGAGCAGCTGATACATGAGCTTCTGATCCAAAATTAAAAAATAAAACACATATATATTTAAGAATGAGCATCAATGCTACCGAATATACATAATGAATGTGCTCTACTCGAATGTAGTAAATACTATGCAGCATTTAAAAGAACATGAACCTTGATCACCCTGGTCGGGATATTAGTATTTGACTCATTCAAGTGGAAATCGATGTGTTTGTTGAGATCCGATTCCATATATTCATACACAAGATATTGTGCAGGCCTGTGATGTTTGTCTACATACTCTTTCATATCAAGTAGCCTGTAAATACAAAATCACATACATCATAAAGAATAAAGACTACAAACCCTGAATGTGTTAACCTATTTGATCATAAAGACTACAAACTTCCTCCGTAGGTAGACATATAATTATATTAACTATTACATGATAACGTTGCGGTGACGAAGCTTCTTCCGGAGGTCGATCTCTTGGAGAGTAGTGGGAGGTATTCCTTCTTTCTCCGAAGGTTTCAGATCAGGAGTTTTCTTGAGAGCAAAAAACACGCCTGTGTCCATCGATCTGCATCTGTAGACCTTCACAGATGTTCCTTTTTCATGGCGTATCTTACAATCTCTGGCATAAAGCTTCGCAAAACTTTCTCGATCTTGGTGTATCTTAGCGTCCTTCACATATTTTCCCAGTATAACCTTATCGCCTTTTGCATAATTGTCCATCCTACAGTTTATATATCAAATGGAAAAGGAAGATGCTGCCCAGCTTTTGACCGAAGTACGCAAAAAGAGAAGGAATTAGTAGTGTTATATAATGGAAATGGAAGATGCTGCCCAGATTTTGAGCAAAGTATGCAAAAAGAGAAGGAATTAGTAGTGTTATATAAGGAATTACAAATTTTACATGCGAAAAGACAACTACTGTCCGCTGTATTACATGCATACTTTCACATTCAGTACATTCGTAGTTTCCCAAATTTAAGAGGCGTTCCACTTGTACATGCATAATGCATAAGTTTTAGTTAACTTCATCGCTATTAGATGTTTAATTGTGATGCATGTAGAGCTCCTCTGTTAGTCCAGAAGCGGGGAAGAGAGTTCCTCTGCTAGTCAAGACGCGGGGAAGAGTGGAGTTCCTCTGCTCGTCCAGGCGCGCCCCGGCCGAATTTCTAGGTCTACGAAAAACTGACTGACTAGTAGTTATGTTTTTACTTGATGTTTGCTCTTGAAACAGTTTCTTAGAATTAGGACTGTTTGTAGACTATTAGAAGGTTCATTAGTAATAGGAATAGGACTGTTAGACTGTTTGTAGACTATTAGAAGGCTCTTTAGTAATAGGACTGTTAGAAGGCGCTAGGTTAATTTTGAATTATGTACTGTGTTTGGAAACTTTTTTCTATTTTAATATAAAAAAGAGTTTAGTTGTTTATTACTTTTTATAACAATTACACTAAAATTTTATCTTATTAACTGAGCAAGAGTAGCAACGTTGTAAACAAAAAAAATAAAATTAAGTTTATAGGAAGAATTTGTGTTTCTCAAACAATTACATTTATTTACATTTAATATTACGACATTTTTGCAATCATGGCCCTAAACCTCTATAATGTTGTAATAAAAAATATTAAAATCAATGGCAAACAAAAAATTGGTGCTCACAAAATTACCCCCCTTTATGAGGGTTAAAATTATAATCATTTACAACTTTCTTTAAATCCTTATAATGTCACAAAGAAAAACCTTAAAAAAGACAAAAATAAATAAATAAAATAAAAGAAAAAGAAAATAATAATAATAATAATAAATAAATAAATAAAAGAAAGAAAATATTTAAAAAAATAATGATTTTGAATTTAAAAATATTAAATTTTAAAAATATTTTAACTAGCACATCCACTTAACTTTGGCATGAGCACATATAGGTCACAACTCAAGTGTTGAATTAAGTGCTCATTATCCATGTATTAGATAAGTGAGTTATTCATGCATAACTACTAGTTATTTTTATATTCTGTGTTTTTTTATAATTGTTATTTTGAATTTGGAACAATTGCCATAAAATCTTTTTCGGATTGTCTCATCCTCATGAAATCTAGGAAAAGGATAGGCCCTAGTCCACCACAAATTCTAATATATAAACACCTATATATGTAAAAATGAAAATACAAAGCTAAAAAAACACTACAAATAATTAAAAACAATAACAACAAAATCATCATTATCATCATTGAAGGGATGTGATTATTGAAATCATATCTACTCTCCATTTTATCCCTCCTATATTATCCCTACATGTAATTTCCTCACCCTTCGGTGGGCTTGAATTCCTTGCCAATGGGAAAGGAAGCACCCAAATTGCCATTGAGCATGTCCACTTGACCAAGTTCATGGACAAAGGGAATAAACACATCGGGTAGATTGTTGTCAAAGGTTGTTCCCAAGAAGAAATGTGACGAAGGGAATTGCCAACATTGACACCACACTTTTATATTGAAGGGCTTTTGTGGGAAAGCCATGGAAAACTGTTCCCACAAAACATGCAATTTGGATGGAAAAATGATAAGTATGAAAAGTTTAGATGAGTTCATTGACATGGGGCTTCGCTAAGAGTGTCGCTGTGTCTTCAGAAAGGGCATGGATACCTTGGGATGAGGCTTTGATAGGGGAAACAATATATCAACAAAGGGATTTGGAAAAGGAATCTATATGTCAAAGGGATGCTTCAAAAAATTACTTCATCCACTAGAAGAAAATCACCCTTTAGTAGATGTTTTTTCGGAAGCACGGTATAAAAAGCTCGCACAATTATCTATTTATAGCGTAGGTGTTTAGAGGAGGAGAGTGGGAAGAGCTTTTAGTGGATTTTTTTTTAGATTTTTTTATACATATGAAACACACCAGTGCAACTTAATAATATTCACACTGGTGTCGAAAATCCCCTTCAATGCGGAGAAAAATATGTCTTTTATATTTCAACCATCAACACTAAATTAGAATGCTCGATACATACTTACACACCCATGCATAACTACACTTAACCCACTAGGATTATCCAAAAACCCTCTGCCTAGAAAAATATATAAGTTTTAAAAAAAGAAAAATAACAACAAATACAATGCCTTCTATATATACTAAAGCATGGGTGTATTTTTTATATTAGAGTACCAAGAAAAAAATGATTTCTATATTCATAGATCCCACATCAGTGCATTTTGTTGTTACAACAATTAACCATTAGTCATCTGAAATTTCTAGTGATCCAAAGTATGATATGAATTCCACCCAACCCATCTCTACTAGAAGATAAAAAAAGTTGCATGAGTTGAGAGAAGAATTTTCCAAGTACACACTGAGGTCCATCTAATTGTTGGAGGGTAGCAACGATTTCTCCCTTCCTGCGAATTTGCAAAGTAAATATCAAACCTTTTAAAATCATGATGTATATGATGCTTGGTTGTCCTCTCTACCCGTGCCTAATGTTGGTACTGAATTCTCCTTTTGTGGCAATCATTTTATGATTACCAAGTCTAATATAGATGCTGCAAATCTTGGGTTGTGTACCCTTTTACATGTTCCTTTTCCTCGCAAACAGTCAGTGGCACTTAAGCCATTTTGGGGTCCTATCTATTGTCGGTCTAATTACTTGAATATTGTTAAATACAAGCACATCATTTCCATGTATAGTATGCGCATGAATGGTTATTTTTATCGAAACTTTAATAGGAAGAACCTATTGTATATAGATCATCATCCACACACTCGTGGGAACATTTCAGTGTTCATAAATAGTTCTAGGTGCTCTTTATTTTCTCCAAATTGTTCATTTGAGGAACAATTCAATGACCCAAAGGAGTTCTTTATGAAAAGGAAAGAGTCCAGATTTGTTGTTTTACATGAAATATGTAGTTAGTCTCCTGGTTACGAGTTGTTAATAAACTACAACTTTTGTAGACCACCAACCACTCATTAGAGACGCCTTGCATTGGGATTACAAAGGTTTGATAATATTGAAGGTGAGTCCATGTTTAAGAGACCATATCCTATGGAAAGAGTATTTATTGCTATTTTATTTGCTGCACTCAATATATATTGTTTTAGATGATGTTTTGTTGAAATGCAAATTAGAGGAATTGTAAACACTTCCTAGCAACTTTTCGGAAAGGATGCTTACACCCACAACTTTTTTTCCCTTGACTAATTAACTACAACAATATCCAATTTGTAATTTGCTCTCAAATCATATAAAAATTGATTGGTTTTGATCAGATAAGTTGTGAGGAATTTACCCATTTACTTGAAAACTATTGATTGTCCACAACGTCATTAGTTTAATGATTGTCATTCTTCTACCCTACAATGCTTAAAAGAATTTGTTTTCCTCTTTCAACAATTTATGGTAGCACCCTTTTGTACATTGAAATTTGCAACTGTGCCTTTGAATCCAAGGAATTGCATACGTAAGAAAAATGTTTTGAAATTTGGTTCAAGGTCTCTAATGAGTATGCTTGGTTCTCCACCAATTATGGGAATTTTGAGCATCATAAGTCTTGTTTCAGAGATCCAAATTTACAGGTACTTAGATCAACCTTTATCCGAAACAATAAACCCAAAATGTGTCATTTCAATGGGAGAATAAACATGGTAATATTGGAATTTGCACATACTCTAAGGTCTAAGATTTATTCTCATGGATGTGAGTTTGAAGAGAAGACATATTCATTAAATAAGGGTTGATTGAAGTTCTGAAAAGTCATCCTTTCACTGGTACCAAGTCAGGTATAAAAATTTTGATACGGTGTTATGTACTTCTTCCAAGACGATGAAATAGATTGGTGAAGGATAGCTCAAGTATGAATTTCAACCTAATGTTGAAAGTCTAAAAGAGATTGTTGTTACTCCATCAGAATTGACTACAAATTTCCAAAACTTGGGCTCCAAATAGTTTTATAACCAAGTATTGGCACTTTTGATATCACTTATGGGTGCTCCAAATAGTTTTAGAACCAAGTGTTGGTAATGTTGATATCATTTATCAAATGTATGCACATTCATCATTTTATTTTATCATGTGGCCAACAATAATGATTGAAGACCTTCGTGTGCACATATATCTCTTTGATTAGCAGGAAACCATTGTTTCATCTCTTGTGGATATAGGTGAATTGGTATGGAGGGTTGAGGACTCTTGTATAAAATCATTTTGAAACGGCCTTATCCATACACATTAGTTGGAAGAAGGATCATTTTCAACAGCATATGAATTTTTAGAGTGGTACTGAAGAATTGGTGTGGTTTTGATGTTCAGGAAAATGTGGTAGAAATGATGATAGTTTTAAGATTGATATAGAAAAAAAATTCCTTGTCCAACCCCTATTTTTTCTTTCTAAGACAACAATGGTCACCACAGTGCTTTCTTTAATTTGAACATAATGGATGAATTTCTTCTCTTGAACAGTAGAATAAAATTTATGTATTGGAAAAATGAAATACATGGGATATTGATGCAGGAGCACAAGGGCCTAGGCAGATCAGTTGAAGCTAGTCGACATAAAGATATCGACCAGAGGGAGTGCCAATGACCACTGGTGCGAAGGAGAATATCGACTTGTCTAAGTCAATGAGTTGAGCAGGAGAAGATGGTATGCGACAGACAGAAGCAACAAAAGTCGAGAGTCGACAGGATGGTCAACAGATGACAAGAAAAGCAGAGCGTCGATGGTTGACATGCGTCACACCACGACAACGACAAGTTTTTGGCATGAGCCAAGCGAGGAGGAAGGGGGGTACTGGAGAATCCTTGGGTTGTGAAAGGAAAGCCGACGGGTGAGTCGAAGCTGATAGACAGTATGGAAGACATGACGGATTACTGTAGCTTGTTAGAAGGATGCGTAGATGTCAAAGAGAGTACTTGGTAGCCATTTGTGGTTGCTAAGGAAGCTAATGGCAGTTATTGCAAGTGGGTGAGAATATGACAGATGTCATAATAGGCAGAGGTTGTACAACACGGGAGGAGTGCTGACAGTTGCAGGTTTGTAGGATATGAGGAGATCGACAGACAGAGGATGCGTGTCTCGAGGGTCGGAGTGATCTCGGGAAAAGCAGCAACAGAGTAGAAGGCGGAGGAGTGGAGATCAGTTGGAGGGGATTCCGTAGAGAAGAGTTCGGGGAGAAGATTGGTAGATTGGAGAGAACATTCACACATCTTTCGAGCGTAGAGAAGATCGAGCCATAACTCAGAGTTCCGTAGTGAACTAGGAGAGGGTGATGGTTGACACACTGAGATAACACATAGTTATTTATGTATTGTAATGGCTGAGGCCGACAGTTATTTAGTTATTTCATTCCTTGCAGTTTGCATTGTAACTGATTCGTAAAAGTAACATAAGCCAGCTTCTCGCATCCTGCTTACATCTTATTCATGTGAATGTGTGTGTTGTTTTTATTTTTAAGCAAGAACCTTAGCGATAAGGCACCTTGCATCAGTTGGTATTAGAGCTATAGCATCCTGAGATCTAGAGGATATCCATATCAAAGTAGGAAGAATCCTGCGTGCAGAAGAACTTCAGTGGTATTAAACCTGCAAGTGTGTTTACAGCTCCAGCTGAGGTTGGGTAGAGTTATACATGACTTGTTGAAGTCTGGTTGCGATTGGACGAAGTGGGAGTTTTAGCCGAGGTTGAAAAAGGCTCACATAGGCGTTAACGTTCGAGGTGTTGGATGAAGAGCACATGGCGCAACAGTCACAGTTGATCATGATATGTTCAACAAGTGCATCCGATCAATGAGAACTTTGACAAATGAAGTCGCATCGATCAAAGAAATCCAAAGGCATGGTTTTATTCCTGATGCGTTATACCACAACGACGAGGAGGTTGAAGAAGTGGAACCACGGGAAGCAGCGGGAGAACAACTAGAAGACAAACTCATCAAAATTCTAACGGATCTAAGAGGTCGAAAAAAGATGGATGTGCATACCTACTCAGGAAATCTAGATCTAGAAGACTCGATCGATTGGTTCATAGAGATGGAGAAATACTTCAAGACAGAGCAGATCGAGGATCCTAAACAGGTGAAGACTACATGTCTGAGGTTGAAGGGTCATGCCTCATTGTGGTGGGACAATGTGCGGGCTAACAGATTCAAGAAGGGAAAGAAGAAAATTAAATCTTGGGATAGGATGGTTTCCAAGCTGAAATGGAAGTTCTTTCCAAATGATTACGTGATTTCCTTGTTCCGGAAGTTACAAAACTTGTTCTTTCTCCCTTTTCGAAGAAAGTCGATGGACGGAAGGGGCATCGACAAGGGAGAAAGAGCAAGAGAACCGATGCAATAGTCATGAGAACCGCAGGTGAGGTGCGTATGGTCAAAGTGGTCCATCCGACAACAAAGGAACTAACATACCAACCATAATCTATTACAAGTGTCATGGAGTGAGACACAAGGCATATGAATGCCTAAAGAACCTAAATGCTGCAGAGGAGTTGAAACCCAGGCGTCGAAGAGATGAGAAAGTCGACAAGAGGGAAGAGTCGGCATTCGACAGCAATGAGGATGGTAAGAATAAAATTCGGGCCATGACATCCAAGAAGACACTGGTTTTGGACGACAGACGCGACGAGCAAGAGCCGGCATAGCGGAAGGCGATATTTTGAACCAAGGTGTGAATCAGCGAATGGCGTTGCAATAACATAGTTGATGGTGGAAGCACAGAGAATCTTGTGTCGACGGAGGTGATCAAAAAAGCAAAGCCGAAGTGTCGGGAACACCCACACTCATACAAGATCTCATGGTTTCAGAAGGGACACCATGTGAAAGTGACCAGATAGTGCCTGATTAACTTCAGTGTCGGAGGATTTGAAGACAATGTACTGTGCGACGTAATCCCAATGGATGCGTGCGATCTATTTTTAAGGAGACCATGGAAATATGATCAAAAAATGATCAATGATTGTCGAGCCAACACAGTCACAGTGTGGAAGAATGGCATGCAGAGGACTCTTAAGCTGAGGCTAGAGGAGCGAGCCGATGGTAAGCACGGCGAGAGAAACTTTTGGGAGAAGCGAGTGCTGATGTGTTCAGTGAAAGAATTCCTCGCAGAGGGTAAAAAGTAGCTGGGGTGTTACGCTATCATTCTGAAAGGACCATGTGTCGAGAGGGTAACAATGGAGAATATTCTGGTCGAAGTTGAAAATATCCTTGACGAGTTTTGAAGCATAGTGGTCGATGAGACACCGATGGGATTGCCGCCGAAAAGGAGCATATCCCATCAGATCAACTTGATTCCAGGGTCGAGTTTGCCAAACAAAGCACATCATAGGATGAGTCTGAAAGAAGGTCAGGAACTCAACCGATAGGTCCAGGAGTTGTTGGACAGAGGGTTTATTATCGGACAATCCACTCGAGCGGATGCAAGCCGAATCTCCCTAGATCAATGTGAGTCTAGAACAAATAGAACAAACTACAAACACATCTCCTAGATCTACTTAAGGACCAAGTACTAGATGTCTTACCTTTTACTACACAATCCTTTCTCCCGAATGTTGATCCACATCCCACGGTCGTCAGATCCAAGTTGCAAGACCTGTTAAGACAAAGAAACAAGAGAAACCAGTAAAAGACATCTATACAATAAGCAATCTAAGTAAATAGTTAAGCAAGTAAACTATAGAATATCATTGCACATAAGAACAATACTGGTGGAAAGCATTTGTATTACTACAAATAGAGGAGTACATGATAGAGATATAGAACTACAACCAAAGACTTAATGCAGTAGCCCTTCTCCGACCAAGCCAATTGCCACGTCCTTCCAAGGAAGTATGAGCTCTCCAATAGGTGAATGGAGGTGTCTTAAGAGAGATTTCACCAGCATGTAGATACCATAGTCTTCCTCCTTTTGGGATGGGACTGAGCCTCACTTATATAGGACTAAGTGGATAGGGTATGGATAGGATAGGTTGAAAGATGGTAGGAGAGAGATAGGGGATCCTCCCAAAGAGTTAGGGGTTGAGTACCAGCTCCCCTAGAGGTCATGGATAAGCCCCTAAATGAGCAAGTTTCAAGAAGGATCTCAAATAGACTATTTTTTCCCATTAACAGACCTCATCGCACCCTGCAGTGAAGCAAGTTGCGATGTCGCATGTTGCTAATGTGCAACCTACGACGACCTCTCAAAAGATTGCAGAATTGAGTGAAAATCCTCCCAAATGAAAATACTTAGTCCAGGTGACTTCAGGGATGTATACACTGAATATAATGATTGGTATATTTTAGGTGTAATAGAATCCCCCCCAAAGCATGAAGTTGTTAAGGATGTACAGGTGAAGTGCTTTGAAAGAAATAATGGCAATAGGCTCGACAGACGAAAGACACTGCTGCAGTACAACTGACTCTGAACTGACAATCTCATATGAAGTACAACATGGCTGCCGACCAATACATTGCAGATCCATGGTAGTAATGACCAACTGAACACAATCATGGCTACTAGACACAAGCGTAGATCCATGATAAGATGATAACATAGCCACGACCAATACAAAAGTGGATCCGTGTAATATGACTCAATGCAAACTCCATCGCAACCTAGGTAAAACATGAATCCCCAGGGTCTTCAAGTTGAACCCGCAATGATACAAATCTATCCATGTGATTACAAATGTCTTGACGTCGAACATGGTAGAAACCACTTGATTACCGGCCATTGATGTAAACCGTTAACAAGTGCAAGGGAGATCACCATTGATATCAATGATTCCCAAGGTATCACAGTACATATCATCAAGCGTGAATAAATGATTTGAAGTTGAACGCAAGATGAAATCTTTCAATAAAGAGCCAATGATGTAAACTCATGATGAAAGCAAGGTAACCTGCCATTAAGGCATGCAGGGCCAAGGTACTTGGTTGGTTTCTAGATTCAATCCTTGGATGATGAGTTGAAGTCGACAAAGATGAATCCGTCAAAGGAGGGCCATGATGAATCCCCCATCAATCGACACAAAACAAGACAAAAGATGTGTAGAGTGGATCGGATGGTACAGTAACATGTAAGACTGACTCAAAGTAACAACGGCATGATGACGTGTGTACTGACTGTAGATGATAGATAGTGGACATGTTCTTGAACATGGACATGGCATGACTTGGCAGTATTAACACAATGAGAATGGTGCAAAATTCTAATGCAACTGATGATGGAAGCTTTCTCTGAAAGACTCAGAGTAACAAGACTCAAAAAGTAAGTGGGCACTCATAGACAAACAGGTGACCCAAGTACTGTATGCAAATGCAGATGAGTGCCATGTTCAAGAACGACTATATACTGCCACTAAGGTATGTAACACAAACACTTTTCTTTTTCCCCACCATGAATGATGAATGCCTCATGTGTTTTTTACGAGCTTGATGAGGGTAACCAGATGCTCGGTATAGCTCATCTAATAGATGAGTCTGATCCCAAATATTTTCCAAACCTGGGATAGGAGGGGTTCGTCCCATGACGGGCCCTTCAATGTGAAAATTTAGCGAGTCCATAGAAGGTAAACTCGGTCGTCATTTCATGTTTAGAGAGTTTGAAAAGAACTAAAGAAGACTCCAACGGTCCTTTTTCATAAAGTTAGCCTCATCACCCGAAAAAGGGTAAAACAACACGAGAGAGGACTCTTCCAGTCATGATTGGCTAGAGTATTCATTTTTCGTAATTAGTGCCTCCTGGTTTGAAAAAGGATTAAACTATCACTAGGAAGACGACCATTCAAATACTTTAACAAGTGTGAATGTGACAAGTTCGCTTGGCAGTCTTTTTGTTTTTCGAGAGCCTGAAAAGAGCTTAATGGTAGACTCCGGGGGGTGTCCTTTTCCGTGGAAGTTTAACGCGTCCAGAAAAGTGATAAAACTTAACTTGGTACTTGCTCTCATGGTTTCGTGAGTACGGGAACAAACAGAGAGTAAAATCGTCCTCATGCAATAATTACGACTAACAAAAAATAATAGTGACAAAACATTCAAAGGGGTGTTCATACCTGTAGTTACCGTTGGTGATGCGAGAAATGGCACAAAAGACCACTTTATGACTCCTGTACCCTAAAGAAAGTGTCAAATAGTCCCAAATATAATGACAACTGGTCAAAACTATAGTAAATGGACCAAAAGCATCAAAATATTTGAAAAGGAATATTCCATTCTATTTATAAATAGAAATATGAACCAAAAATAGATTTCATTGTTCAAATTGCCAATTTGGAGCCAAAACGTCCTTTGCCGATTTCGAGAGCTACAATCCACCATTTCACCAACTGTTCGGATCAGGTAGGCATAAACTTCATCCAGAAACTTTCTAGTGGTTTAGTTTTTGCTTTTATATCCATTTTTTGGGTTTTTGATGGTGTTATCAAGGGCTTTATGCACCCTCAGCTCGTCGCAGGTTGCCCTTTTGAGACTTGCGACGAGACCGAGTCGTCACAAGTCTCGAAAACTAGAGGTGCGACATCATCACACTGTACCTAAATGTACAGTGCGACGGTGGAAAACGACAAGCCAAACATCAAAAAGAAATTAAAAAATGGACTTCTGAGGGTTGAAGCAGGACCTAACAGTGTTTAAATGTCCTTCTTGGTAGGTTACCAACTAGCCAATATGGTATTGGAGTGGCGAGAGAGAGTACACGAACTTGAGGATGAACAAGTTGCGAACGATCCACAATGAGTGGATTCTTTGAGAAACTGCGGGTTACTCAAGTTCTTTGAGATCTAGGGGATGAGATCCCAGATCCCACTGCTGATACACATGCTCCAAAGTTGGGATGTGGCCCAACAGTACTTTGTGATTGGTGAGCATATCCTCATGATAGACATTGAGGATATCTACTTTCTTACCATTTTTCCCAAAGAGGGGACGCTGTACAACTTACTAGGACATGGGCCAGTGACCGTACAGTTGAGGACATGGTGTCATAGCACTGTGTTGCTACTTCTCATCCTTCCAGCGGGAAGATTCTCATCAGGGATGTGGTGAGCCATCCACTGTAGACCATATTGCTTACCATTACTAGGGTGGCGGGTAACCAATCCCCACACACGACTACTTGGACCCAGATGTTGTATGCGGAGGGCTGTGTGTCCCCCATGGTTTTCAACTGGTGTGAGGGTCTCCTCGCAAACATCCGAGCTCAGCTGACCAAGGGTCGGCGAGGGGAGCTCAAGCAGTTTGGGTATGGATCGATCATAGTATCATTCCTCTTAGAGCGGATTCCTCTTCTACATCCGCAGTTAGTACTTGATGACAAGGAGCCCAGGGATCCCCATGTGCTTAGATGGGATGAGTTCATGACCCGTCATGGTGGCGGGCCCATCATTAGCTTTGGTCCCGAGTTTTTCAGCTGGCTAGATGGCTAGTTACTTATGGTCGAGGACTTTCCATACATGGGCACGTACTTTTGAGAGGATCCTGACTTGTTGCTTCCAGAAGGTGCAGCATCGGGTGACCTAGGTGAGAAAAAAACCCTTGTATTTTTAGTTTTGTATATTATATCATTTTTTTGATGTAGTGCTGACAAGTATGTAATATGTGTGTGCAGATGTGGGCCCTGTACAGCCGGTGGGTCTCTCCCTTCTGGCGAGAAGAGATAGAGGCAGGGAGGCAGTCGTTCCTGCAGGTGCTCATGCTGCCATCGAGGAGATGGAAGAGGTGTACATGAACCTATCCCAGCTGACTGTGGAGGTGCCAGAGCCAACTATTGATGACTTATCGAGGCCCATGCGGATATTTGGGGTTGGAGCGTCTATGTGCTTCAATGCCTTACTCCGCAAGGTGGCTCGGACCGTAGATTGCTTCCTCACCTAGTGGCAGCGTACTGTTCGAGCTAGGGGTGGTGTATGGGTCAGGCGCCAAGCCTGATGACACTTCTATACTTATACTGAGAGCTTAGAGGCCTCAAATTTTGTACTACTGAAAGATATGATGCTTCAGATTTTTGTAGAGACTCACTGAAAGCCACCGTGCTTCAGATTTTATACCAGCACTACTTTTTGAGCGATATATATATATATAGACATTACCGACGATTTATACATTATGTGTTTTTAAAATGATTAGTGATGTGATATTGTTTACATGTTTTCTTTTATACATTGTATTTACATGTCATGAATGCTTTTACATATAATGAGTATTATGTGTGTGTGATGTACCAATCCAAAATGAAGTTGGCCATCGAGTTAGCAACTGTGTTTAACTCCCGTGGAATGTGTAAGTATTGAACGGATTCAAATCACCTTTCCAGGAGACGTACTCGTCTGAAGAGATGGAGTAAGGTGGGAAAATAGATGGCGTATACCCGGTTCAAATGGGAAACCACTAATTGAGAATCCATGTGGATGACAATGTGGTTCATACCCAAGGAAATGGCATTAGCTAGGGTTCTGATTACTTCCTAATACTCTGCGGCATTGTTGGTCGCAAACCCTAGGAAACTTCCTCCTGAGCTAATGAGCTCACTTGTTGGGGAATATAGTACCCAGGCTGCCAAAGCAAGGTTACGAGTATTCCGGCTAGCGCCGTTTGCAAATCCATAGCACGTTGCCATCTACACACGTAGACAGAACATGGTATAAGAAGCAGAAACAAGATCAAAAGACACTCAAAAATAAATGCGTCACACCACACAAAAACACGCCATGTACAGTATATACAAGCAAGTCTATGCATGAGGGATCAAGCATAATATCTCTTCAGGTAAGGCCCATTGTGGGGTTCACCCAAAGATATTTCGTCATAGTCTTCAAGCTCGTAAGCTCCTTTCTCCAAAACACGTTTGACTATGTAAGGTCCATGCCACATGGATTCGAACTTCCCTGCTCCTAGTTTGTCGTGCTTATGGTCATAAGTGAGGACCAGGTCACCCTCATTAAAGATACGAGGTTCAACTGACTTATTGTATTGGGCCTTGATGCATTTCTTGTGCACTTCATTAGAAAGAGAGGAATCTCGGTGAGACTCGTCAAGTTTTTCTAAGTGCAGGAGACGTTCTTCCTCATCAGTAGTGTTAGGAAGAAGTTCGAGAGCAAGTTGTAGAGATGGAATTTTACACTCTATTGGCAGAAAAAACTCCAATCCATATACCAATTGAAAAGGAGTGAAGCATGTGGCGGTTTTGATGGAAGTTCGGTAGGCCCATAATGCTAAAAAGAGCATGTTGTGCCAATTGGACTTATGTGTCCCTACCATCCTTTGGACCATAGTTTTCAAGACCTTGTTAATGGCCTTGACCTATCCATTGGATTGCGGGTAGTAGGGTGTTGAATTTTCATAGCGAAAACCCAACCTGTCGCTCAATTCCTCAACCATATGGTTCTAAAAATGAGAACCATGATCGGTAACAATTTCCTAAGGAACTCCGAACAGCGCTATTACATGATTGAACATGAAGAGTGCGGCGGTTTTTCTGTCGTTCTGGTATGTAGGCATAGCTTTGGCCCACTTTGTGAAGTAATCCATAGTTACAATGATGTAACTATGCCCCCCGGCTGAGGTAGGCTTACAATGCATAAAATCAATGCCCCATTTTGTGAATGGGCCAACGGAAATAACCGGATGTAATGGGGTAGGATGAGTGCGCTTCTTCGTATGGAAGTGTTGGCAAGGAGGACATTTTTTTATGGCCTCAATACAATCTTTGAAGATAGTAAGCCAGAAATATCCTGCGCGCAAAATCTTCTGGGTTGTAGCCATCCCAGAGAGGTGACCGCCACATGCCCCAGCATGAAAGTCATTTAGAACACATTCAGCCTCGTCATGAGTGAGACAACGTCAAAGAATTGAATCAATGCCACAGCGATACAAAGTATCATTAATGATTAAATAATACTTTTCATGGTGACGTATCTTACGACGATCGTTGCGAGAGAGTTGAGGGTTGAAGCATTGGGTTTGAAGATACAATGAGATATCTCCATACCAGGGGTCAGTCATACTAATGAGAAACAATGATTCATCCGGAAAGGAGTCATTGTGCTCAACTTCTACATCAGAACGGGGAAGGTCACAAATGAGCTCGGCAAACACCAAATACTTCTTAGACTTGGATTTCTAGAAAAGAAGATCAAATTCTTGCAGTATCATGATCCAACGTGAATACTTGCCCTCAAGCACCTGACGTGTCAGTACGTGGTACATGGGGTTCGAGTCGGCAATGATGGTGGTGGTGCTGAGCAAGATGTAGTGGCGGAACTTCTAGATGGCGATGACCGCCGTGAATGCGAGTTTTTCGACATGTGAATATCTAGTTTCAGTGTCAGCTAGACCCTTACTTGCATAGCATATTACATGTTCCTGGGTGTTTTGATCCTCCTATACCAAAACCATGGAAATAGTGGTAGCAGAAGCGGCAAGATATAAGATGTAATATCGATAATAATTAGGCAGTTGGAGCATGTTGGCATGCGAGATGGCATGTTTGATACTGTCGAAGGATTTTTTAGCTTGATCATCCCAAATGAATGGGACATCCTTCTTGAGAAGTCTCGTATAGCCTTGAGTCTTCTCTGCGAAATTGCAAACAAAACATCATAAATAAGTCACCTTCCCTTGGAGACTTTGAAGTTCTGTCACATCAATCGGGGGTGGTAGGTTGATGATGGCCTCCACCTTTAAGGGATCAATGCAGATCCCATCCTTCGAAACGATAAATCCTAAGAGGCGTCCGGACTCAATGTGAAAGATACACTTATGAGGATTCAGATGGATATTGTACCATCTGCATTTGAGGAAAATGGCCGTCAGATAATCAATTTGGAACTCGTGTTACTTTGAATGAGCAGGGAGATCGTCCAGGTAGGGTTCCACAAAATCCTTAATGTCATGGAAAGCAAACGACATAGCCCGCTCAAAAGTGGTGCCAACATTTTTAACGCCAAATGGGATTTTGCGATATGCAAACATTCTCCACGGGCAGATGAAAGTTGTCTTATGTTGGTCGGCTGGGTTAATCTCAATTTGGTTGTAACTAGAAAAGCCATCCATGAATGAGAAGATGACGCTTCTGGAAAAGTTGTCGATGATCTAGTTGATGAAGGGGGTCGGGTAGTTGTCTTTTGGACAAGCCCAATTAAGGTCCCAATAATCAACATAGACGCGAATGGTGCCCTGCTTTTTGTTCACAGGAACGACGTTTGAGACCCAATCCGTCAATGGGATGGGATAAATAAAACCAGCCTTTAAGAGCTTTTCAATTTCTACCTTTATTGCTGCAGTATTCTGGGGGTGTACTGGTCACAACTTTTGGCATACAGGTTTGATGTCGGGATAGGTTTTTATTTCATGAGAAACAATTGTGGGGTCTATCCCAGGAAACTCCTCATAGGACCAAGCAAATACATCTCGAAATTGCTTGAACAAGGCCGTGTTAACAGTGATTTCTTCAGGGGAACACTTCTGGCCTATGTGAATGTGTTCCACTATACCTGGTTTCACCGAGATGTCTACTGGGGTGGTTGGATCAATGTTGGCCAAGTTTCCCTCCGTGTCTGTAAGACATGTAAGGATGGGGGAATGAGGGGATGGGTAGATATTTGGTGAAAAGAGGGTATGTATGTTGTTCTCTATGTATTCCAAAGGAGGAAGAAAAGATGACCTATTATGGAGATCATCCCACGGACTGTCATCAACATTCATTACTTCCATGATTACTCGCCTGAATGAAAAGTTCGAAGTAAGATATCAGGTAGAGATGACATCCGTCATAGAGAACAGGATGGAGAGGTCATGGTTAAGTGGTCCTGTGATGCTGATTGGATAGCCTCATAAATACATTCAGCGGGTGAAAGAGGCATCATGTCTCCAAGTAGGTGTGTTGTTGCTTCATCCGGTACAAGCCAAGCATCATTAAAGTGAGATAAAATCTTTGTGGAGATCATGTTCACCGTAGCAACATGATTAGGGGGGTCCGCGGCTAGAAAAATGCCCATGAGAGATGAATATTTCAAAAGGCCAACCCCTACACTCTCATACTGTTTTGACATCTGTCCAATGGAAGGAAGATGGTCACCATGATGAGTAGTGGCATCCGGTGTACAAAAATCTAACTGGTCATTAGTAACAATTCGTCCTTGGTGGGGGAATTGCACTATGTGGAAGACTGAAGAGGCTACCTCCTGCATGGTGTAAAACCAATTGCGACCAAGCAAGAGATTAAAATCTAACGGGGCCGAGACCACTTCCACATTAATGGTTATGGTCTTTCCGCCCAACTCAACTGCAAGAGCTTGTAAGAGCCCATGAGGTTGAAATCCACGCCCGTCGAATGCTTTCAACATGGTAGGAGAATGATTCAATTCGAGGGATCCAATGGCTCTCCAACAAGAAATGGACATGAGAGAAGTGGAGGCTCCTTCGTCCAAAAGGGTACGATGGACAATCTTCCCAACAATGTTCGTAGAAACTTGGAATGCGAGCTGGTGTGAGAGCCTCGACTTAAAGTTGTCAAGTCGGAACATGATGGTGTTTGAGGGATCCAGGTCTACTGCACCAATGGATGCAAGGAGAGTTTTGCATTGATTAGGACAATTCTGCAAAACTTCCAGGGTAGACATGGCACAAGGCTTGTGCCAAGTCCTCTACGATATTGTAATTTTGTGCCACTTGAGCATTAGGATTGAAAACAACTTTTCAAATCGTACTCTTGGGTGGTCGCAATATCGAGTCTAAGGAGGGCTTCTCAATGGTCAGAGAAGTTGATGGTACAGTGACATCGGTTAATGATTTGGAAGCTTTTTCAGTATTACTTCCAGTGAATTCCTTCGAAGGGACCGGTTCGTAAGATCGCGAGCGAGTAGTCAAATTGATCATCTCGTTACACAACATGAGAACATGCATGGTATTGGATGGTTCCCCTTAGGATGGGGGGCTTTGAGAAATCATCTACTGGTTCTGAGTAGGAAATGGATCGTTGAGGACTGCGGGAGTCGGTTTACCCCTAAGAAACTTTTGCACTTCGTCTCTATGGGGACACTCTTTGGAGAAATGGTCATCTCCACACAGTAAACAAGGATACTTCAGTTTCCTTTTCTGCTTGGTATCGTTAGGAGTGCTCTTTGGTTCCTGCTGGGAAGAAGACTTTTTGGGTTTCCCCTTGTTCTTCTTCTTGCCATTAAACTTCTGAGATGAAGCTGATTGGATAGAATTCACCTCTTCAGTTACATCAGGAGTGGTGGACTTGGTTGTGCTGTGGCCAGCCAGAGCTGGGTTGGATGATCCAACAGTGCTAGCAGCAGGCTGGGTGTTAAGGGAATCAATGATTCCATCATTTGGGAGTCCCTTATGTGGTTTCACAGGGTCATTAACGTCACGGGGTGCGTCAGGCAGAATATCAAACAAAGGGTCGAATTGAGTGTAGACTAGGTCTAACACATGGGCACTCGCGATGGCTTGTTCTTCGTTGATAGCACCTCGCATAGCAACGTCTCTTACTATGGTAGGGATGAGGGATTTTGTGAACCAGTCTGCTAGGATCTGATCTGGAATGGGAGCTTTAATGAGACATCGTCTCCTTCGCCACTCGTGGATATGATCCGAAATGTGAGTGGCAATATTCTTATGGAGCGTGGTTAAAAGCTCGGTACCAGTCTCATACCGTATAGGCAGCTGGAAATGTGTCAAAAAGTTCATGGCAAGAGAACCAAAATCAGGAAAAGAGTGCGGTGGTAATTCAATGTACCACTTGGCAGCCGAACTGGTGAGAGTCCTTTGAAACAATCTAAGACGAATTGAATCATCCATTAAGGAATTAGATGAACACCATAAGTGGTATGTCATCACGTGGTTTTTAGGGTCTTCACCCAGCTTGCCATCAAACTTGGGGATATCAGACGGAAGTTTGACCGAAATCAGTGGCCTGTTAGATCCATGGTAAATAGGATCGTTGGTTAAACAGGAGAGGTCAGGAAGGTCCAAAGTAGCCAGGAAGGGCAGCTGTGGATTAGGCTGCGCATATTGATAATACGGATAAGGTGTGTAAGGACCAGACTGACCGTAAGGTGTACCAGGATGAAATTGACCATAGAGAGGTGTGCCGCCTGGACCGTAAGGAGGTCCACCACCATAAGGTGGTCCATTCGAATAAGGTGGGGGTCCACCTCCACTTCCAAGAGGGGGTGGAGGTCCGCCGCCATCACCGGGAGGAGATGGGGGTACATAACCATAATAAGGTGGCCCACCACTGCCTCCACCTGGACAGGGTGGTGGACCACTTCTGCCGCCAGAAGGATGGGGGCCCCCACCACCTCCACTGCCGGAAGGATGAGGGTCTCCACCACCACCACCACCACCACCACCACCATAGAAATTAGGTCCTCCACTGCCTCCTCCTGGAGGGGGTGGTGGGCCACCTCCACAACCCAAAGGGAAATGTCCTCCTCCACCATGATAGGGTGGTTCCCTGCCGCCTCCACCGGGAGGGGGTGGTGGACCATTCCTGCCACCGCCGGAGGGGTTAGGGGTACTGTAGGAAAAATGAGGTGGGCCTCCACCAATGTTAGTTGGGGTTCTACCGCCTCCAACAGGAGGTGGGGGAGGACCGATCGGGGGTGGTGGTATTTGAGGGATAATCGGTTGGGGTCCGTGTTGCAACATAGGTTGTTGACCCCATAGAGTGTATGGATTCCCGGGATTAGGTTGGCCTGGCACAGGGTTTACAGAACCTGGATATGCTTGACTCCATGAGAGTTGAGTTACATTTGATGGCCCTCCAACATGAGATAATCCCGTGGTGGACGATCTAGCGAGTTGGGAAGGTTCAGCGGAAGGTCCATTGGGGATTCCACCGTCTACATTCTGGTAAGGAAACGGGGGTTTCCCCCCAACCACAATAGGTTGACCACTATTCAAAGGTTGAACCAACATATATTGTTGACTAGCTACCATGGTAATAACATTACCAATAAGATAATCCATGGGAATGGAATACCCTCCCCTCGAATTCTAAGATGAGGGAGGAACTGGTAAAGTAACCATGGTAGTGACAGGTGTGTTGGACTATTGTCCTTCCACTGGTTGGTTCACTTGAGGTGCAGGACTGGACTCTTGTGAGGGTTGACCAGTCTTGTTAGTGGTCACGTGGTGCGATGCTTCAGGTGATCCAAAAGATGTCGGATGAACTGGGATGGGTTGGCAAGGGGGTAACGATGGGTCCTGAACCCGTCGTTAGGGACTTGATTGCTGACACTCTTCAGCCATGGAACGAAAGTGAGCCAATTGGCCATGAAAGTAGGCTAAAGTGTCTTCCAGAGTAGTCTCACTGGGTGAGGATGAAATAGAAAAATGAGCCACTGGGTGGTCTGTAGAAGAGGTCCAATAAGCTGCTGAAGGACCAACAGCTGCTGTAGGGTCATCCTGGGGTCGGTTTATCCATTCCAACAATCCAAGTTCTCCTGGGATGATGGGAGAAAGGTTTTGTGAAGCGAGGGTGTGTGCTTCTTCATCTTGTGGGGGATGAGAGGCAGGTGAATCTAGTGGAAACAAAAGTCCACCAACATTCAAAGTGGGGTTCTCCACTTCAGTAACTACAACCATGTTACGATGATCCATTCTTACCCTCGAAATAACCTCCAGATTAAGGGGATATTCGGGTGATAAGTTCAAGATCCTACGGGACCTTCTCCAGGGAAAATCTGCCAGAGTATCAGGAAAATTAGCCAGAAAGGCCGAAACAACATTTCTCTTAAGGGTATGCTAAAAGAAAACTAGTCCAAAAAAAACCCTATTCAAAATAAGGCAACAAGCAAACTTATGTGACAGAGTGGATTCAAAATTTTGGAACCTCACGGGATTATCAAGGCATTGCAAACCGCGATATAATGTAGGGTCCAACAATATGACGCGACAAGGAGGATTGGGACCGTACCCTTGCCTACATACCCGATTACCTGGACAATACGTGCATGCTAATCTCCCCGAGTGTTGTTCTCGGTGTATTGCTTTGCCAAGACGGCCAAATGGTTAACTCGGTTGGTTTCATGAATCCTAGTGGTGTCTCCCGATATACGCAAGGTACATGGGAGCTCAAATCCATAGTGGTGCTGTCTAATGCACAACCGTTCGGCAAGAGACCTTCCGATATACATGTTGAGTACGTGATACACCCTTCGATATATGCCAAGTATGGATTATGGTACTTGGTGGGTACATGAAGGAGCTCGATATACCGATGTATGTGGAAGACTACAATACTCCTGGGATATAGTGCTAGCAAATAACGACAGCTGCCACGCTTAACGACGCCAGAACACGTCTCTAACTTACACACAAGTTGCTAAAAATTTTACCTAGTTCTACCATTAATTTTATCTTGGACGGTTAGGTGAATGCATGAGGTGAGTACATAATCAGAAGCATAATGCAAGCCCTGACTACATGCATGAAATATTCTTTTCTTTAAATGAATTCTAGCTATGGAAAGGAGAAAGTGTTTTTTCAATGGTATTGCCAAAACAAACTCAATGCAACACAATTCCCAATGCAAACAAATTTGACAATGAAAGTATTATTTTCCTTTCTAGCGAAACACAAAAGTACACAACACTACTAAACCAAATCAAAACAACTTTTTCTATTCTTTTTCTTTTCAAAGTAAAATGACACTAAGTGATGAAAAGAGAGGATTCTAAAATGAAATATGCAAGCTTTTCAATTTCAATTTCAATGATCTAAAGGCAACAAAAATTAAAAATGCATCTATCTTTTCTTAGCATGGAATTAGTTTTGCAAAAATCGAAGTGTGCTTTGAGCCTTTCAAGAAGATGAGCGATTCATAATTCAAGAAAAACACAATAGATCATACATTCATTCAACTTTTCCAAAACATAAACGAGAATTTTCCAATGCACAACAATCTTTCTTCAATAATTTTTTGAGAAACAATGGGAAAGAAGCACTTTTAAACTTTTCGATGGATACATCAAAGAATAAACTTGATAACAACTTTGCTTTCAGATCTAAATGACTGAAAAGAAAACACTACTTGTAGCACTCATACATTCAAAAGACTCGAGAGAAGACAAGCACTCAACCAAGCTGAAAAACATACTTAACTCAAAATCAAGCAGTAGCAAGCAAACTAAGCAAGTAAAGCTCGAAACAAATGTAAATGAGGTCTAGAGGTTGATCCAATGCAATGATCAGATCAGGGATGGAAGGAAGGGAATGCAAGAGTAAACAAATGAAGGTGGAGGAGACTAGAGTATCCCACTACCTATCTCAAACTTGTCCAAGACGGAACCCAAAGTCAATCCAAACGAAACCAAACTCTCAACATGCAAATCATAAATGGGGTCTCTGGATGGATCTTGCAGCACAGAGGGAGTTCATACATCAGACCAAGGTTCAAACTGTTAGATGAGGGAAGGGATGCCTGTATGCCAACTTTTGACAGATTGGCGCACTCTGTCCTCACACACAGTGCGATGTCGCAGTTTTCCAATGTCAAGGATGCAACGAGTGACTAACAGGTGAAGAACATAGACTCAGAATGACACAGTGTCACTTTGTTTCCAATGCCCATGTGCAACAGGCGAGGTCTAGATTCAAAAATGAACCAGATCTCTCAACAATGAACCATAAATAGGCTTGAAAATGAGTTGTATAAACTCAGAGGAAGCAAATCAGAGTCTTCAACGTGAAGATATGATAGTGAAATCAATCCTAAGAACTAAATGGCAAAAAATGATAAAAGAGGCTTGTGTCAAGTAATCAACTGAAAAACAACTCTCATATTAATGAACACTAAACAAGACAAACACTACTCCCCAGTATGGTTGCCAGATTTGTTATCGGACATTCCACTTGAGCGGACGTGAGTCAGATCTCCCTAGCTCAATGTTAGTCTAGAACAAATAGAACAGACTACAAACACATCTCCTAGATTTACTTAAGGACCAAGTACTAGATGTCTTACCTTTTACTACGCAATCCTTTCTCCTGAATGTTGATGCACGTCCCACGGTCATCAGATCCAAGCTACAAGACCTATTAAGACAAAGAAACAAGAGAAACCAGTAAAATACATCTATACAATAAGTGATCTAAGTAAACAGTTAAGCAGGTAAACTACACAATATCATTGCACATAAGAACAATATTGGTGGAAAGCATTTGTATTACTGCAAATAGAGGAGTACATGATAGAGATATAGAACTACAACCAAAGACTTAATGCAGCAGCCCTTCTCCGACCAAGCCAATTGCCACGTCCTTTCAAGGAAGTATGAGCTCTCCAATAGGTGAATGGAGGTGTCTTAAGAGAGATTTCACCAGCATGTAGATACCATAGTCTTCCTCCCTTTGGGATGGGAGTGAGCATCACTTATATAGGAGTAAGTGGATAGGGTATGGATAGGATAGGTTGATAGATGGTAGGAGAGAGATAGGGGATCCTCCCAAAGAGTTAGGGGTCGAGTACCAGCTCCCCTAGAGGCCAGGGATAAGCCCCTAAATGAGCAAGTTTCGAGAAGGATCTCGAATAGACTATTTTTTCCCATTAACAGATCTCGTCGCACCCTACAATGAAGCAAGCTGCGACGTCACATGTTGCTAATGTGCAACCTGTGACAACATCTGAAAAGATTGCATAATTGAGTGCAAATCCTCCCAGATGAAAATACTTAGTCCAGGTGAATTCAGGGATGTATACACTAAATCTAATGATGGGTAGATTTTAGGTGTAATAGGGTTGATCAAAGAAAGTCTGAGTCTGTGCACGGTACCAACAGTATTAGCGCCGAAGAAGGGTGGAGAATGGAGAATGTGTACAAACTCCAGATCCATCAATAAGATCATGATCAAGTACCAATTTCCATTGCCGAGAATGGACGATTTGATGGATTGCTTGAGTGGAGCAAAGTACTTCACGAAGATAGACCTGAAGAGCGGTTATGACCAGATTCGGGTTAGAGAAGGAGATGAATGGAAGACAACATTCAAGACCAAGGAAGGGCTATATGATTGGTTAGTCATGCCTTTCGGATTGACTAATTCACCCACTACATTCATGTCATTGATGAATGAGGTACTGAAACCATTCTTGGGAAAGTTTGTCGAAGTCTATTTAGATGACATTCTGATTTTCAATTGAACCAAGATAGAACACTTGGAGCATATTTGATAGGTATTACAGAAGTTGCAGGACGAGAAGTTGATGGTGAACCTGTAAAAGTGTTTCTTCATGAAAGAAGAACTGGTGTACTTGGGATTTGTAATCTCGAGTAAAGGGTTGGTGATGGACCCAGAGAAGGTGAAGGAAATATTGGATTGGTCGGAACTGATAAGTACGACTAGAGTAAGGAGTTTCCATGGACTTTCCAACTTCTACAGATTCAGGGATTCAGTCGGATTTGTGTACCTTTGACAGAGTGCATGAAAAAGGGCAAGTTCAAGTGGACTGACGCATCCCAACGAGCTTTCGACAAGTTGAAGGAAAAGGTCACTGAGAGCCCAGTGTTGGCGCTCCCAGATTTTGACAAAGTTTTCCAGGTCGATTGCGACGCAAGTGGAATAGCAATTGGAGCAGTGTTGAGCCAGGAGGGCTGACCAATTGCACTCTTTAGTGAGAAATTGGATGATGCGAAGCGGAAATATTTGGTATATGACCAGGAATTCTATGCTATTGTCCGGGCATTGAAGAAGTGGAGGAATTATTTGTTTCCTAAGGAATTTGTGTTGTACACAGATTACCAAGCACTGAGGTATCTGAATACTCAGTCGAAGTTGAATTAGCGGCACATGAAATGGGTTGAATTCCTACAGGGATATACATTCATGTTGCGACATAAGTTGGGAAATTCGAACAAGGTTGCAACGCACTAAGTCTAAGAGTTGCATTGTTGAACACAACGATAGTTCAGGCAACAGGAATAGAGTCGGTGAAGATAGAGTATGAGGCTGACGAGGATTTTGCGAAAGCATGGGGAGCTTGTCATGAACCATGGAGTGTCGACAAGACTCCATACTTGGATTATTTTATCCAAGAGGGATACCTATTCAAGGGACAATAGTTGTGTATTCCTAGAGGATCTGTAAGGGAGAACCTAATCCGAGAGTTGCATAGCGGCAGATTAGCAGGTCATTTTGGCATCGACAAGACCATGGCATTGGTCGAAGAGAAGTATTTTGGCCAAGAATGATGATAGATGTTGGAAGGTGGGTTTGACAATGTATAGTTTTCCAGTTGGAAAAAGGGAGAAGTTAGAACACGGGGTTGTATACACCATTACCTGTACCGAATACCCCATGGGAGCACCTGAGCATGGAATTTGTGCTAGGATTGCGAAAGACGCAACAAGGGAGTGACTCAATCTTTGTTGTAGTCGACAAATTTTCAAAAATGGAACACTTTATTCCATGTCGGAAGACAAGTGATGCCACAGGAATTGTTGTACTATTCTTCAAGGAAGTAGTCAGATTGCATGGGTTGCCGAAGAGTATCACATTGGACAAAGATACCAAGTTTATGGGACATTTCTGCAGAACCCTATGGAAGAAACTGGACACGAGGTTGTAGTTTAGCTTGACATATCATCCACAGACAGACGGACAAACCGAGGTGGTGAACCGAAGTTTGGGAAACCTTCTGAGATGTTTGACGGTCGACAGACCCAAGCAGTGGTAGAATGTGTTGGCACAAGTAGAGTTTGCATATAACAATTCTATGAATCGGTCGACAGGTTTGAGCCCATTCCAGATTGTTCAGGGAAGAATCCCACATGGAGTGGTGGATTTGGTCGAGTTACCAATATAAATCAGGAAAAGTGCAGATGCATAATCATTTGTAGAGCATATGAAATAAGTGCATGAAGTTGTGCGAAATCACATAGAAAAGAGCAACGCAGCATACAAGTTGAGTGCCGAAAGGAAGAAGAGACTACAATCGTTCAATGAAGGAGACTTGGTCTATGCACATTTGTGGAAGGAGAGATTTCCGATGGGGACATATAACAAGTTGAAGCTGAAGAAGATTTCGAACAATGCTTATGTATTGGAGTTTCCAAATGACTTCAGCATTTCACCAACATTCAATGTCTCAGATCTATACAAGTTTGAAGAAGGTTTAAGCAGTGGAAGCACGGAAGTGTCAAAGATCAACTGGACAAAGCAGATACTAGATCAACAGAAAGAAGAAATCAAAGAAGTAATAGAGGAACATGAAGTCAGGTGTACACGCAGTTTGCGAGAGAAGGAATACTTAGTGCGATGGAAATACGATGAGCTGTAGGAGGCGACATGGATTTCTGAAGAAAATTTCAAGAGACTGACAGAGCAGTCGAGTTCTTTTTCACCTGGGGAGTTTGATGCAAGAGCATCAGGGCCTAGGAAGATCAGTCAAAGCTAGTCGACATAAAGAGACTGACTAGAGGGAGTGCCAATGACCATTGGTGTGGAGGATCAGATTGGCTTGTCTAATTCAATGAGTCGAGTAGGAGCAGTCGGTATGTGATTGACAGAAGCAGCGAAAGTTGAGAGTCGACAGGATGGTCGACAGACGACGGGAAAAGCAGAGCGTCGATGGTCGACATGTGTCGCACCACGACTCCAATAGGTTTTGGGCATGAGCCTTGGGTTGAAAAAGGAAAGCCGACGGGTGAGTCAAAGCTGACAGATAGTATGGCCGACATGACAGATTACTGTAGCCTATCAAAAGGATGCGTAGAATTCAAGGAGAGTACTTGGTAGCCGTTCGAGGTTGCTAAGGAAGTTAATGGCAGTTATTGCAGGTGGGTAAGGACATGACAGATGTCATCATAGGCAGAGGTTGTGCAACACAGCAGGAGCACTGATAGTTCCAGGTCTGTAGGATCTGAGGAGATTGACAGATAGAGGATGCGCGTCTTGGGGGTCAGAGTGATCTCGGGAACAACAACATCATAGTAGAAGGCAGAGAAGTGGAGATCCGTTGGAGGAGATTCCGCAGAGTAGAGTTCGGGGAGAAGATTGGTAGATTGGAGAGAACAGTCACACATCTTCTGAATGCAGAGAAGATCAAGCCATAGCTCAGAGTTCTGTAGTGAACCAGCAGAGGGTGACGGTCGACACATTGAGATAACACACAGTTGCTTCTGTATTGTAACGGATGAGGCCGACAGTTAGTTAGTTATTTCATTCCTTGCAGTTTGCATTGTAACCGATTCACAGAAGTAATATAAGCCAGTTTCTGGCATCCTATTTACATCTTATTCATGTGAATGTGTGTGTTGTGTGTATTGTTAAGCAATAACCTTAGCGATAAGGCACCTTGCGTCAGATATCAACATTGGTGATTATTTAAAAGTATTTGTACTATTTATGGCAGTTCATTTGTAGCATGTGTGCACACGTTGTTGTTTGTTTATTGTCTAGTAATCATTGAGTTGTAGATACTGAAAAATATCTAGCTATGTTACATTGCAAACTTTGGTTTGGTTTTATTCGGAGGAAACCTATAACATCTTGTTCTAAAAAAGGAGGGGCGACATTTCAAATGAGGCACACGGTCTCATTTTTTTCAACAGTCACTTGAAGATAAATTTAAAAATAAACACAACTAATTAACAAGACCATTCATCTCTTTTATTTCCCTAAGGACAGGGAAATTGTTCAGTTTGGGGGAGGAGTTTCTATGCATGATAGTTTTATCTCTCCTTTTCCATTCATATTTCTTTATCTCATACATGTTGTTTCTATACTAAGTGCAGTAAACATATATTCCAAACCATGAATTGGATTTTCACAAAACTTGGAGGAGAGAAGAACTACATCAGGGAGAACAACCCTAGAAAGTTTCAACTCAATCTAATGTATGGGTTTCGAGAAAATGGACACCATCACCTATATCCATTTTTCCTATATCTTGACATTCGTGCATCAGATGCTTTGATTTTGGGTGAGTAGAAGCATTGTGGCAAGGAGATTAGACTCACCAATTTTCAGAAGAAAAAAAATAGTTCATAGATTTCGAGAAAATGGCTATCATCACCTACAGAAATTTGTGTTTTTCTTGAAATTTGTGATATGGGTATATCTGAATTTTTGTGTGGATATGAATTGGAATAATAGAAACCTCCCTGCAAATTTTCAGTAGAACCCAGTTTTTATTTTGTGAGAAAACATTTGTTGTTACTTTCTGTAGCTGCTTGTTGTTACTTGTAGCAGCATGTTGTTACTTGTTGCATATTGTTGTTACTTTGTTGCAAATTGTTGTTACTCCATCAAAATTGACTACAAATCACTTGAGATCTGCTTTTGAAGGTGTGTTGGCTATGAAAAATTGATATATCACTTCTAAGATGATCTAAGTGACCAAAGGTTGAGAAATCATAAGTTAGATCACTTGTTTTCTTCATGATTAGCCAATGATGACATGATTTTGAAGATTGCTCTTTTATCAGAAATGCAATTTTTCAAAAATGAACAACCATTGTTTGAAGAAATTTCAAGTGCTATTTGGAAAGAAGTATTCTATAAGCATCACCAGTTGGGTAAGCAGAGTTGGTTATTATGCATGGAAAAATGAAAGCAACATTCAGATGGGTCCTTATAGTTTGGAAGCTACATTTTTAATAGATTAAAGATTATTATGCATGATTTTACTAATGATGGTTTATGAAGAAATTTCAAGTGGCACCATTCTCTTAGTAGCACTTATGGTTCCAGCCTCCAAGCATGTCATACTAACACAAATTCAAAGATGAAATTCACAACATGGATTTTTTCCAAGGTGGCATGGATTTGTGACCCTCAATTTGTACCCATGTCCAACATGGAAGCCTCCAACTCATGGTCAAGTGATTTCAATCAAACACGTGCCAAATAAGAAGAGACATTTTTGCGTTGGATTTTGCGGGCATATGAAGATGAATGTCAAAACTATAAGACATGGGTTTTGTGCAGAACAGGCCAAATTAGGTGTCTTGATATTAGATCCCTCATAAAATCACAGACTTGAGATATATGGGTGGTTCTTTCAAGATGATTTTCCCAAATTTGTTGTTACGACCAATTTTCAAGATTGGCAAATTTGTTTAAACAAATTCCAAGATTGGAATTCGGTTTCTGATATTCATTACAGATTTTCTGTATAAATATGTAATCAATCTCATGTATGAGGGGATAAGTAGAAGAACATATAAACATAGATCAAAACATTGTTGTATTATTTTAATCTCATAATGGAATCATGTTGGTTCGGTGATCTAAGCTTTCCTTTGTTAGTTGTTTCTATTGGCCTGGTTGGAGAAGGAAGGGTCCCCTTCGATGACTAGGTGTTTCCATTTCAACTAGTTTTTCATAGTTTTATCGTAGATCGTTGATTGAATATATAGTAGTTGTTGTTACTTCTGAATTTTTTTTACTACATATGTTGTTACTTGTTGTTACTTAGCTACGATTCTTGAAGTTTGAGTATTTCCTTTTATTTCAGCAAGTGTGGGTTTGTTTTCCAATTTATGCAAGAGTGATTCAATTTCAGCAATGTGACTTACATTTATACAAGTGTGGGTTTAACCTTTTATTTAAAGCATGTGTGAGCTTGTTTCAATTTAGAAAGTAAAGTGTGAAGAGTGTCTCCATTCATCTAGTGTGTTCTTTCTTAAGAATGTTCTTTATATATGCAGTTGTTACCTTCCGTTGGATTGAAAACTATTATTTGGTGCAGAAGCTTGATTTCAAAAGATTGCTTTTATTTCTTGCAAGCGTGGTTTTGATCAGATTCCCTTTCTTTTCTGGTGTGCAATCTAATTGAGAAGTGTGATTCATTTCCAAGTAAGAGTGTCATTAATAATATTTTCTAACTAGAAGTGTGGCTCTTTCCAAAGAAAATTATATTGATTAAATGCTTGATTGCATACTGCACGATCATCATAGAATCAACATTAAAGAGGAAATTGTAACCTGCATAGATTTTGCACATAACCTTGATATTTTTACTTTCCTTGGTTGATAATTAATGTGAAGGTTAATTAGTTTCTTTAAAAAGACAATTTAAACCCCCAACAAGTACCTCTTTCTATCCTTGGTTTATTTGGTTTCTTTGGTTTCCTTGGGTTCCATAGGTTCTCTAGTTGTGGGTGTGTGCCATAGTTGTTGAAAGGTATGAGTATTCGTTCCACACAAAAATGTTTATGGGATATGTATATCAAAATTATTAGCTCAAAAGAAGGATTATGTTGAGATAGGTCACAAATAAGGGTTCTTTGGATCATTAATAAAGGGCTGATAAAGATATACACCAAAACAAAAAACACAATGTAAGGATTTTTTTTTATGGGTCTCAAATAAGGGTTTATGGGACCTAGTTGACTTTATATTTAATAAAAAAACTCTAATGGGACTATTACTCCTGGTTGAATGCTACTACACTAATATAATTCCCAAATTCCTACTAGATTCAAAGTTATAGGAATTTCACTTTTCCAACCATAGAGAATATAATTGTTGCATTGAATTCTTGGTATAACGAAGAATGTGCACAAACATGTTACAAATATAAGTATTTATAGGCTTTCCATGGTTTTGAACACAAGGGATTATCATGCGCTATAACTCTCTTATATACATATGGATTCTAGTAGTAGTACTTGCACTGTAAGATACCAGCCAAGAATAGGCTAGAATATCAACTGACAACACAAATTTGAAGCAGAATTTTCGTTAGTAAATTTTAACAATTTTATAATCTGCAAGGTGATAACTCTGGATGTTGACTCCCAACTCAAGGATGATAGAAATGAATTTAGGTTTTGGTTTTTATATGGGAATGTGCACGGCAGAAAAAATGACATAAACAAGGCCAACTCTGATTCCTATGCACAAAGTATTGGGCCATTTATGTTTCGAACATCCTCCAGGATGAAGTCTACTCCAATGCTTCCTAGGAACACTAGCATATGCAAAATAAACTCAGTGCTTACACCTGAATGGAACCAAATTATGGATATCAGTCCTTAACCCTCTAATCAGGAAGTGGACAATATATTCTGAGGATTTGGGAGATTCTGGTGGAGTTTGGAAGAATAGATTGGATTTCCTATTTTCCTTCCTAAGAACTAAATGGACTTGTCTAAATAGTGTTCTGAAGATGGAATATGCAATTATTATCCCAATAAATCAAATCAACTTACATAATTGAATTTGAGTTCATATAAAAAAATTTACCGGAAAAAACAGTAAAACTAGCTAGTTGGACTACCTAACTAGTTCGATTTCTAGGGACCCAAACACATGTAATATATGAACTAAATTGAATTTTGAAACTCTTTATGGATTAACTATTACCTTAATTACCTTCAAACTTTATAGAATGAAATTTGGATTATAAAACTCATTTTACAACCTTTTTGGCAAAACTAGTCAAAATTGATAGTCTAATGAGCATAGGTAGGAAAATGACTCAATTTCTTGCAGAATTTGAAAGGAATATTTATGAATAATATTAAGAATGGTTTGTTAGAGAATAAAAATCATCTTATAGATATTTTTTCAGTGCCAGAATGACTCTAAGGGTCTTAGTAACCTCCAGGATGAAACATGTACCAATTACATCAAGGAAAGCTCCTTTGGATGGAGTCTACAATACATAAATATGGTGGGTATTGAGAAGCATGAGAGGAACTGTAATAAATCCAATGAAAAGGTCTATAATCCTTCTCCATCATGGCATAATTCGAATCATCATTGATTGATGTCCAATAGATAATTAGAGAGAAGGGAAGAAGATAGAAGGTTGTTGCAGGAGTGGTTCCTTCTTCAAAACTCTTGAACTCTTCTGAAAAAATTCGACCCCAACTTGAGATCAGTCTTTAATGAATTCGCATAAGTCTTCAATGGATACAAATTAGTATTTAATAACTTCCATAAAGAGTGGAGGAGATACTAGAAAAAAAACGGCTAAGGGGAGCATCACCCAAAGCAAGGTTGAGGCATATCACTCAACAAGAGGAGCTATATCTCACACATTCAATTAAAATTGGTCAAACATATGTGAATAGGAGTTTCTTGGATTTTTTTTTGGAAGATTTGATCGTTTTCTTGGAGCGCCGGAGCTTCTCTGGTTTTGAGAGTCGTTTACACTGTTTAGCTAGGGCGGCCAGGGCTTGGCCCAACCGCCCCTCCTCTTTTGTTTGCTGCGTTTTCTTGCAGGTTTCCTGAAGGGCAGCGTCCTCCGGAGGAGGCATCTTGGGGATCTTGGTTCTCGGCAGTTGCTAGGGTGGACTGCTCCTGATTAGACGCAGGGTCTGTCTATTGGCTTATTCACCGGAGGATGTATGCAGGTTGTATTTCACTGACTTGGGAGGTCTTTGCGTCTGCTACTCTATACACAGACATGGATCTCCTGCTTCCTCTGACGCAGGTTTGCTTTGACGGATCTTCGCCGGTACTGATGGAGCCGTCTGCTGAGGTTACTGTTGCTTCGGGCTTGGAGGCCGGTGGATGATTTCGGTGTAGGCATCTGGATTTTTGGGTTTCAGGGTTTCTTGGCTTGCTGCGGTGGTTTGCTCCAGGCTTTCGGTGGAGGGACGAAGCCGTCTTGCTGAGGATTGCCTTCTTGGAGGCCGGCGGGTTCCAGCCTTTCTCGGCGGCTAGTCTACAGGCTCCTGCTCTTCGACGGTGGCTGCAAACCTTCAACAGCAGCTACAAACCTTCAACCGCAGCTGCTATCCTCGATGGTGGCGGCGATTCTTGGTTCCCTTCGTCGAGCATCCAGATCTGAAACCGGTTTCACCTGCTGATCAAGATTTCTGTTCTTCTTCTTGTGGCAACGCTTTCTTTGGGTTTCTCTTTGCTGTTTAAGATTTTGTTCCTCTTCTTGTGGCAACGTTTCATTTGGGTTTCTCTTTTTTTTTGGTTCAGCAGTTGTTGTTTATGCTTATATGGGACAGAAATATGTGAAAATGTAGGGATCCTTGTGATTCTACTACATGTGTAGAATGTAATTTTGATCATCTTTTTGAAATAAATTATGGACTTTTTCCAAGGAACATCCGAGGAAAAAAAAAGGAGTTGCTTGGATTTTTTATATAAGTCATGGTGACCTTCTAATCAAGTTGACATGCTTGGTGACCTGTGAGAACCCTTCCACATTCCCCACCCATGAGTGGACATACTTGCCTTTCTTTTTCCTTACAAGCTTTCCTTTCCTTTAGAAACTATGCCCCCCTTTGTCTCAAGATGTTTCCAACCATGAAGCCAACTAGTGACTTCACTCCTCGAAATATGTTGCTGACTATTTAGAATTGGAAACCTCCATTCCAAGTTGAAATACCAAGGGTCCAACATGTTTACGCTGCTCCACTCTGATTATAGTCATTCTCAAAATGACTAACTCCTCTATAACAAAATTTTCATCCCAGTTAGGATAAATGAGTAGAATTCCTGGATCCCACTACATCCTCTGTAAGGACCCAAATTGTTATGCCACCTTTGGAAAGATATCACTCCAAGGAATGCCAGGGTCCCAAAGTCTCAACTGCATCCTCCCAAACATCAAAATCAATTGGGATGATCTATCTAGTTTAAAATTTGGTAACTTCCAATTTTAAACTGGACATCTGTGATAATTCCCCACCCAACATGGAACTGCTCAATATGGGGCTGAATCATATCAAATCCTCCCAAGGAACGGGTGGTGACCCATGTCCATCCAAGAATACTGAAAGCATAAAACCTTGTTTCTTAGATGGACATGGGTCACCCAATGTTCACCCAAAATTTCTTCACCCAATGTTCATCCCCACTTGATGTGGCTGAATATAGGATCTAAGGGAAATAAATGTGAGCCAACCTCATATATTTGTAACTCTCATTCATCAAACTTATGGCTGCATATTCTTCATTGTTGGCTGGTCCAAATGAGGTGATCCCATTTGACAGCTCCATGGAAGAGTGACTCTCTCCAAGGAACAACTCAAGTTCACTCTGGGAAAGATCAAGTGCTTGGTTCTCATTAAAATGCTCTACACACTCCTCAAGGACATGCAAAATAGAATGATCCTCATGATTCACCATATCATGAGGTTCCTCCATATGATCAAGAATGCAATCAACCAAGTGAATATGGTTAAATGATGTGTAGGAGGGAAGGAGTGATCTTTGCAACTTTTCATGAAGCTGCACTATATCCATCTTAGATTCTTGGAGTGCACATTGAGTGTTCTGCAAGGAATATTGGGTGGTCATTAAATATTTTGTGAGATTTCAAATATCCTCTTAATCCTTCAAGGATGCACCATTAAACAACTCAAAAAGCTCAAGAAGATTGTCTATGTGAGAAAGCAAGTATATGAAATTTCCCTTAATTCTTGTCATTGCTTTCTGAAACTCCTCCATGTCCCTCATGGAAGACTGCTCCCCCAGCTTCCAACAGATATTTTTCATTAAGTCATGGGTTTCATTGAGGATTTGAAGGTCCTCTTTGATCTTGCATTCATTCATATTTATTGTCCCTTCAAGGAAATGAGATTTCGGTAGATGAACCTCTTCTTCTTCTATCATTTTGGGATCAACTTCATGAAATTCCATTGAAGTTTTGAAATCTGATCCATCTCTTGATGCTACAAAATATTAATCTTTAAGACCATTAACAACATAAATTACATTGCAACTTGGGTGCTCATTCATCTCTGGTGCACCAGAAAAAATTTCTCTCAAAATTTCATCCTTCTCCAATTCATGAACCCCAACAATTGAGGGCTCAACCAAGCCAATATTCTCACTGGAAGTGGCTGCAACATCAAGATGACATAGAGGCACATAAAAATAAGAATTGAATAATTCACCATGTGCTATGTTCTCCTCCTTATGTGGTGCAATTATGGTGGTTTTTCCTTGCACCACATTTTGTGATTCACACCCCACTGAGGAGTGCTTATTTTCTACTTCTTTATGAATATAAAGAGATGATTGTAAGTCTGATTTATGTTTATCCTTTTCTGTAGTGTATCTTTTTAAGAAATTTGGAAAAATTGGAAAAATTGCACTTTTTGGCCAATTCTATTGATGTATATGTAACTTCGGAATGTATTTCATCTATGTATTATATATATATTTATTGTACCCCTAATAGAGATGTGTTATTCCTCTATAAGGAAGTGTTGTCATGTGGATTGACAAGTGTCGCAAGTGTGTGTACTTGCCGATGGGTTATTAGACCACCATGTGTGGGGTCGGCCCTGAAATATATATTATGATGTGGATGTACCTAGCTAGACAAGTCGGCCCAATAAGGTCACTGGGCAAACAGATTAGTATAAATAGAGATCAGGTGATCTCTATTTAGATCACTCGGAAAAATATCTCACTCTCACTCAGAAAGTGGCGCACTAGTGAGGAGGAGGATCATCTGCTACTAGGAGACTATCTCAGTGTATTTTGGTTGTACTTTGGTTGAGCCATTTCTCTCTCTATCTTTGAGGAAGTTGTGGGGTTTTTCACCTTAGGGTTTTCCCCATGGAAACTCTGTGTCTCTTGTCTCTCATGCTTTTGATTCTTGTGATGCTTGTCATGCTTATTGTGATTGTCATGCATTGATATACTGTATATGTTATTCTCTCAGTAAAGATCCTAGAGTATTGTGAATTAATGCTCAAAATTTAACATGGTATCAGAGCTAACCTGAGAAGAAGACATTTTGTAGTGACAAAAACTTGAATTTCTTGTTTATTGGGTTTCCTCCACATATTTTGGAAAAGCAGTATAGTAGATTGACTCTACTCATCAAGGCGCATCTATCTATCCAATCAGAATTCAATTCTAAGCATTTTCAGATTTGGCCCTAAAAATTAGGGTTTCCACAAAAAAGGAATTTCTGGAATTGGAAGGCACAGCTGGAAGCTCCTTGCAAAAATCGAAGTTTAGAGCTTTGGATCGAGATTTTTGGCTGGGTAGTTCTCCGGGAAACTCAAACCCTAATTCAGGGATCTCCCTAGTGAACCTGGGAGGACAAAAAGGGAAATCTGAAGGATAAAACTTTGCCGATCGTAATTTCTGAATGCACCAGGCTGCTCAGCTCATCAAGGCGCATCTTTCTATCCTTTCAGAAATTTGAAATTCACATTTTGAATTTTTAGGGTTTTTTCGACAAACCCTAATCCGGGACCAGATCCAGTTTTCAGCATTTCAAGTGGTAAGACCTAAATATTTTCTATTTACATTTGAAGTACTCTTTAAGATGTCTCACCACACCAAGCTTGAGGATAAGCTTGAAGGGGATGATAACTTCTGAGCTTGGAAGTACAGGATTGGGTTAATCCTGGAAGAGAATGAGTTGGACTTATATATAAAAGAAGACATCCCTATCCCAGAGGATGAAGAGGCCAAGGTATTGCATAAGAAGAACTTGGTCAAGGAAAAGAGAATCATTGTTGATTCTATCAAAGATCATCTCATACCCCATGTGTCTTCTCTAAAGACACCCAAGGAGATGTTTGACTCTTTGACCAAGCTATTTGAAGGGAAGAACATAAATCGGAAGATGACCCTGAGGAACCAATTGAAAGGAGTAAAGTTTCAGAATGGAGAAACCATTCAATCTTATTTTTCTAGGGACTCCCAGATTAAGGAACAACTGGAAGTAGTAGATGAAATGGTGGAGAATGGTGAAGTTGTCACGACCACTCTGAATGGCCTACCTAGGTCATGGGACTCCTTCATTCAAGGAATCTGTGCAAGAAAGAAGTTGGTATCCTTCAACAGATTGCGGGAAGAATGCTCTCAAGAAGAATCTAGACTTGTAGCTCATGAGGAAAATATGGGAGGTGAATATCAAGCTCTTGCAGCTCACACCAAAAGAAGAAAGCCCAAGAAGGAGCACTCTCGCTACAAGAGATCCTATCAAAACAATAAGAAGGATCTAAGATGCTTCACATGCAATGAGAAGGGTCACTTTGCTTCAGATTGTCCCAAGAACAAAAGGGATAATAACAACAACTCCAGTAAGAAGAAGAAGGGCAGCAAAAGAAGGTTTCATGCTCAAGCTGCCGAAGATGATGAACCCCCAAAGAAGAAGGCTAGGGCAGAAAGTGATAGTGATGATGACTCATCAAGTGAAGAAGAGTATGTTCTCATCTCTGCTCTTACAGGTACTATATCCCATGGTCGTGATGATTGGTTAATTGATAGTGGGGCTTCCAAACACATGAATGGGTTTAAGGAATCTTTTGTGAACCTATCTGAACATGAATCACCCCATAAGGTGAAACTTGGGGATGATTATCAATACCCAATCAAAGGAAGTGGTGAAGCCTCCTACAACCTAGATTCTGGAAAATCTTTGAAGATGAAAGAAGTCCTTTATGTACCTGGGCTCAAGAAGAACTTACTCTCCATCTCTGCATTGGATGCAAAACGTATGAGGGTTGCATTTGTGGATGGCCAAGTCCTAATGTGTCCAAAGGGAAAGACCATAGATGATGCAGTAGTGATTGGAGAGCAAGAGGGAGGTTTGTATAAATTGAAGGGACAACCTGAACATGCCATGGTACATGAATCCATGGAGCCAAGTGAACTTTGGCATAGAAGACTTTCTCATATGCACTATAGGGCACTTCCAATTGCAAGAAAGGCTGTAGAGGGTCTTCCTGAAATCAAGACCAAACATGAAGGTGTTTACAAAGGATGTGCAAAAGGTAAGAACATTAAGAAGGATTTCCCAAGCAGTGAAAGCAAGGCAAAGGATATCCTGGAGATCATCCACTCAGATGTATGTGGTCCTATGTCATCCAGTTCTCTTAGTGGGTATGTTTACTATGTCTCATTTATTGATGACTTCTCCAAGAAGACTTGGGTATACTTCTTGAAGAACAAAGATAAGGTGTTTGATAAGTTCAAGGAATTCAAAACCTTGACGGAGAATCAAACTGACAAGAAGATCAAAACATTCAGATCCGACAATGGTGGAGAATTCACCTCAGGTGACTTCAAGAAGCTTTGCAGTGATTCAGGGATTAAGAGGGAGTAAACTGCTCCTTATAATCCTCAACAAAATGGAGTTGCAGAAAGGAAGAACAAAACTATCATGGAAGTAGCAAGGGAAATGCTGCATGACCAGGATCTACCTATGCATCTATGGGCAGAAGCAGCTAGAACAGCTGTATATGTGCAGAACAGAACACCCCACAAGATATGGGACAACAAGACACCAGAAAAGGTCTTTTCTGGTAAGAAACCTGAAGTCAGCCATATCAGAATATTTGGTTGTCCAGTATACACTCATGTCCCAAAGGAAAATAGGACTGAACTAGATCCTTCAGGAAAGAAGGGTATATTTGTGGGTTACAGTGAAAGCTCAAAGGCTTACAGAATATACTTTCCAGGGTTCAAGAAGATTGATGTCAGCAGGGATGTAACATTTGATGAAAACTCAGCATTCATCAAATCAAGGAAGGCACCTATCAAAGTTTATGAAGAACCTAAGGAAACAAGATTTCAAGACACTACCATGACTGAAGCAGTTCCAGAAGTTGTTCGTTAGTTTGAAGATCCACAAGAACCTGTAGATCCACCCCGTGAGGATAACCCTCACAATAGGAAACCTGCATGGGCTAGAGAGCTCATTCAAGATGCAGAAAGATTTGGCATTCCAGAAGAAGAACACAGAACAAAGAAGAGAACCAAATCACATACCAGCTATGTTGCTTTACTCTGTGACATTATGAACAAAGAGCCTTCCAGTTATGAAGAAGCAGCGGAAAAGAAAGAATGGAAGGATGCCATGGTTGAAGAATACCAATCAATAATGAAGAATGATGTTTGGGATGTTGTCCCAAGACCTAAAGAGAAGTCTGTTGTGACTTCCAAATGGATCTACAAAATCAAGCATGCTGCAGATGGCAGTGTAGAGAAATACAAGGAAAGATTCGTAGCTCGTGGCTTCTCTCAGAAAGAGAGAATAGATTATGAAGAAACTTTTGCACCTGTAGCCAGGTATACTTCCATCAGAACAGTACTTGCCCTGGCTGCAGCAATGAAATGGAAAATACACCAGATGGATGTCAAGACTGCTTTCTTGAATGGTGTAGTTGAAGAGGAAGTATATGTGGAGCAGCCACTCAGTTTTGAAATACATGACAGGGAGTCATATGTGTGCAGATTGAAGAAAGCCTTGTATGGCTTGAAACAAGCTCCCAGAACCTAGTATGGTAGGATGGACAGTTTCCTATCTAGTCTGGGCTTTACCAAGAGTAAAGAGGATTCCAACCTCTACTACAAGGTTGAGGAAGGAAATCCTGCGATTCTACTCCTGTATGTGGATGAATTATTTGTAACAGGAGATGACAGATTGATTGCAGATACGAAGAGGAAGCTTGCTGCTGAATTCGATATGAAAGATTTGGGAATGATGCATTATTTCCTAGGTATGGAGCTGTGGCAGAGTGCAGGTGGGATCTTCCTTGGTCAAGGGAAGTACATAGTAGATATCCTGAAGAGATTCGGGATGATGGATTGCAAGGCGATGGACACACCTATGGCATCGAATCTGAAGCTTCTATGTGATGCTTCATCTGAGCCGGTTGATGTCTTTATGTATCGTCAGATGATTGGGTCCTTGATGTACCTGACGAACACAAGACCAGATATTTGCTTTGCGGTGAACACATTGATTCAGTTCCTGACAGATCTGAGGAGTGTTCATCTGGTTGCTATAAAGCATGTTCTGAGGTACCTGAAGGGTACAGTGGATTATGGGATCAAGTATGAGGTGAATCGAAAGTTTAACCTACAGGGTTATGTTGATTCAGATTGGGTTGGCAATGCTGCAGATAAGAAGAGCACATCTGGGTGCTGCTTCAGTATGGGATCAGATGTGATCTCTTGGTTTAGCAAGAAGCAGTCCTGTGTAGCACTGAGTACAGCTGAGGCAGAGTATGTTGTAGCCTGTTCAGCTAGTTGTGAGGTGCTATGGATACGGAAGCTACTGTCTGAGTTATTTGATCTCCCGTTGGATGCTACTGGTATCTTCTGTGATAACCAGAGTTGTGTGAAGTTGTCCGAGAACCCAGTGTTTCATGACAGGTCGAAACACATAGAGATCAAATATCACTATATTTAAGGATATGGTGCAGAGAGGAGTTGTGAAGCTCCTATATGTTGCGACGAACGAGCAGATTGCAGATGTGCTGACGAAGCCACTAGCCAGGGTGAAGTTCGAGTACTTCAGAGAGAGGCTTGGCGTTCTTCAGATCGAGGACACTTCGAGGAAGAAGTGATGTACACATTTGCTGAAGCCATTCCAAGCATGTTGGAAGGAGGATCCTTCACATGGCTGTGGATGTAAGCAGGGTATTTTTTAAGGATTCTAATATGATACTTAAGTATAGTATCGTAGGCGATTATTTTGTATTGAAAAAGATATATATATAGATAGGTAGGCTAATATTAAATATGAAACATACAATTTAAGACTAAAATATGTAAAATTTGGCGAATATTATGATAAAAAAAACACATTTTATATAAATATAGGCTATATTAGAGACTAAAAAGGACCAAATAGCGAATTTATTTTTTGAAAAATAGCCCGAAAAATAGCCAATTGGCGAAATTTCGCCCTTAAAATTTACCCTGGATGTAAGCGCTGGATGATGAGCATTAGGATGATGTTCTGGTTTCTGCTTTGATATGATCAGTTGGATCATTTATATGTATGCATCATGTTGGATGCTGGATATGATCAGTTGGATCATTTATATGTATGTATGCATCATGTTGGATGCTGGATATGATCAGTTGGATCATTTTTATGTATGTATATATGCATCATGTTGGATGCTGGATATGATCAGTTGGATCATTTATATGTATGTACGCATCATGTTGGATGCTGGATATGATCGGTTGGATCATGTGTATGTATTTTTGTATATGCATCATGTTGGATGCTTGGACCATGTATCTATATATGTATCAGGTGGATACATTGTATGATTAGGTGGATCATGTATGGTGATATGTATCATGTATTTGTATTTGTATCAGGTGGATACATTGTATGATCGAATGGATCATGTATGATATGTATCAGGTAGATACTTGGTATGCATCAGGTAGATGCATTGTATGATCAGGATGATCATGGATGATGAGCTTTAGGATGTTGCTCCAGATGACATGCAGCAGGATGTTGCAGTGATGATGATCAGGATGATCATGTGTACATCAGGATGATGTATGGTGAGTATCAGGTTGATACTCTATGGTCGTGGATCAGGTTGTGTAGATGAGCATATAATTTGGCCCTGGGATATTTGCAGATAGTCTTTCGAGGTTTTGCCTATGGCATATAATTTGTCCCTGGGATATCTGGAAAATGCTCTTTCGAGGTTTTGCTCTGGGAGGACATACAATTTGGCCCTGGGAGATCTGCAGATAGTCTTTCGAGGTTTTTCCTATGGCATGTAATTCGTGCCCTGGGATATCTAGCAAATGCTGTTTCGAGGTTTGGTCCTATGGCATATAATAAGTCCCTGGGAGATCCGATAGGTTGGGCTATGTGCCCGTACTAATTCCTAGGATGCTCTTGCGAGGTTTTTCCATGACCACATATAATCTGTCCCTGGGAGATCCTATAGGTAGATTTGTGTGCTCGTAACAGCCTGGGATGCTCTTGCGAGGTTTTGTGGTGACCACATATAATCTGTCCCTGTGAGATCCTATAGGTAGAGCTGTGCTCTCGTAACAGCCTGGGATGCTCTTGCGAGGTTTTGTGGTGACCACATATAATCTGTCCCTGGGAGATCCTATAGGTAGAGCTGTGTGCTCGTAACAGCCTAGGATGCTCTTGCGAGGTTTTGTGGTGAGGTCACATATAATATGGCCCTGGGAGATCCTATAGGTAGAGTCGTGTGCTCATAACAGCCTGGGATGCTCTTTCGAGGTTTTGTGATGCACGTAATAAGTCCTGAGGATTCCATAGTATGGATAGTGATGACGAAGACCTGCAGGTGGTGGGCCTACATCTAGTATGAAAAAGGACTGGCTCTGTAGAACTTCCAATGACGAGTAGAGTCAGAGATTGGTTGAGATAGCAGCAGCAGTGACGATGATGATGATGATACATCGATGACGATGATCCCGATAAGAAGACTTGTCTAGCAGATCTGTGTCGAGAAATACCTTCCTAGTTAAGAGGGAGTGTTGATGTATATGTAACTTTGGAATCTATTTCATCTATTTATTTTATATATATTTATTGTACCCTTAATAGAGATGTGTTATTCCTCTATAAGGAAGTGTCGTCATGTGGATTGAAAAGTGTCACAAGTGTGTGTACTTGCCGATGGGTTATTAGACCACCATGTGTGGGGTCGTCCCTGAAATATATATTATGATGTGGATGTACCTAGCTAGACAAGTCGGCCCCATAAGGTCACTAGGCAAACAGATCAGTATAAATAGAGATTAGGCGATCTCTATTTAGATCACTCGGAAAAATATCTCACTCTCACTAAGAAAGTGGCGCAATAGTGAGGAGGAGGATCATCTGCTACTAGGAGACTATCTCAGTGTATTTTGGTTGTACTTTGGTTGAGCCATTGCTCTCTCTATCTTTGAGGAAGTTGTGGGGTTTTTCACCTTAGGGTTTTCCCCACAGAAACTCTGCGTCTCTTGTCTCTCATGCTTTTGATTCTTGTGATGCTTGTCATGCTTATTGTGATTTTCATGCATTGATATACTGTATATGTTATTCTCTCAATAAAGATCCTAGAGTATTGTGAATTAATGCTCAAAATTCAACAAATTCGACCCTTAGACTAGTAATGACTCAAATGCTTCCAAATGGATCCAAATGATTTTGAATTGGGTCTTAAGGTGTTTGAAAGGTATTAATACATAAAAATGAGTCTTATGTATTCTTTTACACTCTCAAAATATTTCTTCAACCTTCATTTACAATCAGGAGAAAATAGGGAAATTTACTAGTCAATTCGAGGTTCAAAACCCCCAAGGGTAGGGGACAAAATTGGCTTTACAAATGCAGTACAACCCTCCCAACTTTCAGAAAATATACATGGAATTTTTAAAGGAATTCAATGGTATCCCAAATGCATCATTAATCAGTTCCTAAAGTCTGTTGCAACTCCCATAAATCAGAGGTTTGTGGACATGTCCTCACCTAAGGGGGAATGATAGGAAAACTTCGCCATTTGCTATGAAATTCCCGATTTATGTTAAAAAATGATTAGGTAATGTATATGAAACTTATTCATGATATTAATTACTCTCCATAAATCATAAAAATTATGTAGATGAACTGATACAAGTCGAAATAAAGGAACTTCAAGCTTTCATAACAAGACATGAGGAAAATGGCACCACTTAGACATTGTTTGGTATTTTCACATAGTTTCACTTGGCATTTAGACCTGAGGATATTCTGAGAAGAAAATATAGATTAAACACATCATATTACAGATAAATGGGGCCACAAGATCTCCCCCAACGAGATCAGCATCTCACTAAGTGCGCCTTTCCTCCAATAGCCAAAATATGAAGAGAAAAGTGAGAAAGGTGTGGAAACAAGTTGAAGAAGAGAATGTCATGAGCAACCCTGTAGCTTCAACCTGCAACAAATTAATCCATTGTAGCTACAAATTATAGGTATGAATGGCCTCTCCAATTTCCAATTAGGATGGGAATCTTTCACCCTCGAAATTGGTACTAAGGCAAGTAGAGTAAACACTCCACAAGCATGGACAAGTTATGCTCTCCAATATGAAAAATGATAAATGATCAAAAGCTACCCTTCTTCTTTGTTATTGACTTTAATAAACTTCCAAATAACTCCTTAGATCAAATTCCATCCATGATCTTCATTCCAACTCGAATTGGGAAGAGATTCCAATGTGTGCTACTTGTCCCTCCATTCCTAGCCTCCTCCTTCATTCAATTCGAATGGATGACTCATTGGATGCCCTAAATCCCTTGTGCGCCCTCTTGGAGGCTATTTTTAGCCCTGACATGTCATATATGTAATATTTTAGCAATTGGGTCTATTTTATGTCATAGGTGTCATAGTATCTTCATCATTGTTGTCATAGAAGCTAGGGAATCTAGCCCAAGTGTCTCAATTTCTCTCAAATGCCTCTTCCTCTTCCATGGGAGTAACTCTTCCACTCCAATTCGAACTTCATTGAGTCATTCCAAGTATATTGGCATTCCAAATCCCCAATAAAATTAGAATCCACCTTGGATTCAAATGGGTGAGAAGAGGATGCCATGTGGCATGAGGAATCTAGCTTTGTGTGGGTCCCACACCACCAATGTGTCTCCATGACCAAGTGCCACCTTATTTTCCTATCATAAATATTTATTTAACCCCTTTTAATATATTTATGTCAAGCTAATGCCCATTTGGGTTTTATTATCTCCCTTATTCAAAATCTCAATGTGTCCACCCCAACCTAGGAAACTAGTAGATTAGTGGAATTTTCTCTTTTGAGATTTATTTGAATGGGGACATTATAGTCCTCCCCACCCAAGATTGCTTGTCCTCAAGGAATTTCGAACATGGATGTTGAAGAACTTGCTTCCTTTCCAAAACTTTGCTTCCAAAACTTTCTTTCCCATAAATGTTTGGAACCAATGAGACTAAAAGTTATTCCAGGGTCCCATTGCTTGTATTGCACTCCAACAATTAGGAGTGCTCTCCAACCCATACCACCAGGAAAGAGAATTCCCGGTTCCCATTTCCTTGTATGCAGTCTAATAGTAATCATAAGTACAAAAGATAGATCATCAAAGTACATAGCAACATAATAAAATTATACATCAAGTAGGTGCCTCGTCAAAGAGTCATGAAAGTACTTATACCTCCAAGCAAGTAGACCACCATTTTCCAAGTGCATACAAGCATCAAGTGACCAATCAAATCTTCTCTAATGACATAGGTGAGGATCCCATGTCCTATAATTATTCTCCAAAAATATGTAGGATGCATCAAAATAATCAGCCATGTGTTCTTTCATCCAAGAAGTGAATGAATAGTGTTAGAGCAATATTACACCTAGGAACTTAGTCATTATCACATTATTTATTAAATGGTCCTAAGCTAGTTAATAATTGCATCCCAAGGTGTGAAAAGGTTGTTAGAAGTTAGTTAGGCTCAATTGAGACTTATCCACAAATTATGGGCTAAAGATATGGGCCAAAGGTGGTCAAATTCTTGTAAGGCTCCCTCATGATGACCACCTCATGCATTTCTTGCATGTATTTTTCCTAAGGTTCCCTATTTCCCTATTTTAAGGGAATGTTGTTGATCATAGGCGCCCACACGTTGTATCTAGTCATCTAGGCCCAAAACTAGTTGTTTTGGCCTCTCCTTGGATACCTAACCAACCACCTCCCTCACATGTGTGAGCCTCAGGTGAGTCTTCCAAAGCATGCCCAATGTTCACATGAGCAATTCCTAAGGGTTTAAGGTGATTTGGGAGCTCCTTAGTCAACCTAGGGGGATTTGAATCTAATCTAATCAAGCTAAGTGTGGACACTGCAAGTGGATATTATTCCTTCCTATTTATATATAAGGATGATCCAAACTCATTGTAATTATGGACTATTAATCAACTTTGAGATTTGATCATTTATGCATTCTAGTTTTTTATCATTTGTTTTGATATTTGATCATTTATGCTTGTTCTTTATCATTCGTTTTCCAGATTTGTTTATACACTTATATCTTGCATAGTAAGCTAATTCTTTCAAATGTGAGGCATCTATAGTATCTATATCCTACTGTGACTTATATCTTACATGGTATCAGATCTCTTGGAGCTATTATTTGAACCAATAGACTGTTTTAGTGGTGTGCCAGAAGCAGTGGAGAAACCAGAGAAGTCCGTGGAACCATCGCATTGAAGCCATTGGATAAATCCATTGGAGTCTATCCAAGGTGTGATGCTCTCCTGAATGCACCTACTATCAAGCAGGGTTCAAATATGTTAGTATAGATACCCTCCTGAGTGTTGAGAGTTTTATTGCAGGCATTCAAGTGCACCATTATCACTAAGTGCGCAAGCAGTAGTAGAATATGGAGAAAAATCATCCAAATTTTCTCATTCCATTCAACTATTTCGAATGGAAGGCTGAAATGGTCATTCATTTGAGATCCAAGGGTCTTTTCAGGATCACCATGGGCATAGAGGTTGAGCCAAACTCTATTGTGGAGAAGTCAAAATTATTCAATAGAATGGATGAGGCATTCAGCCTCCTTTGTCTCGGTATTTCGAGAGACCTCATGTTTCATGTTGAAATTCTATCTACTCCAAATGAAGTGTGGCTCAAGCTTGAGTCTTTGTTTGTAAAGACTAATGAAATGAGGGGCCATCAACTTGAGAATGAGTTGATCTCACTAAGTCCAAACAACTTAGACTCCATCCAAGACTTCTTCACCATGTTCAAAAGATTGGTCTTGAAAATCAAATAGTGTGGCATTGACAAGAAGGAAGAATGGTTGGTTTTGTCCATTATTTTGAAATTGGGTCCTGAGTACTCAGTATTTGTCTCTACATTTCACTCCACAAAGCTCACAATTAGAAATTGGAAGATGCCATCTTTGGATGATTTCATGGAGATGATAACTCAAGATCAAGACACGTTGGTCTGGATGGGTTCCTTTAAGAAAAAATATCAAGTACTTGCAATTGGAGATTCGAAGCAAGCTAGAGGCAAAGCAAATTCCAAGTCGAAACCACAAGAGAAGAATATAAAGGAGAAGAAGCAGTCAAATGAATAAAAATCAAGTTCAAGTGATGAAAATTCAAAAGTCAAGAAGATGCATAGAAAGAAAGAGAGGCCCAAGTGTGGTTATTGAAAAGGTTCTCATTATGAAAAATCTTGTTTAAAAAAGAATATGGACATCCTAACCAAGCTACTTGAAGAGCATGACATTGATGTTCTAGATTTTGGAACAAAAGAAGAAGCCAAGCTCTCTTTGGAACAAGAACATTGTCTCTATGTTACCTGCAAAAGTAATAAGTTGCATGCTTTGAGTGATAGAGTTAAATATATTTCTGATGTCTCTGTTTCTGATTCACATTATTATATATCAGATTCAAAAACCTCTATTCCTTCCTTGGAATAATCTCCATCGAGTTCACCAAAGTTTCCTCCCATTACTAGTCATTTTTCACTAGTTTTTGGCATGCCTTCTGAAAGCTCTTTCCAACTTCATTCTGATCCTTCCCATTCTGATATGGAAGGTGATATGCAGGTTATGACATCCTTCAAACCATTTTCCCAACCATTGGATTCCCAAAATACCACACAACCCTGAATCTCTCCAGTTTGAAAATCTCACAATTTTATTGTTTCCAATACTGTGTCACTTGTCTATGTTGTATTTATGTCTTGCATATCATTCCTTGGTTGTAAATCCATGTCATTGGAAATCATGGGAATGTTGTTCCATATGTCTAGACCTGATCTCACCACCTATGGTTCAAAACTCAAGTCTCCCGACCCTTCAATTCCGCTCAATTATTACTGTGATCTAGTTGCACACTCGTTTCTTACTGTAAATCCATTCACTCATGGAGACACTATACCTCTATTGTTTTATGCTCCATGTGGCTCCTATTCTGATATTTCAGAGCCTCATGAGCTCTATTGCATATTTGGGAAGGTACAACATCAATTTGGAAGGAAGATACATGGTTTAACTCTCCATATGGCAACTGCTCAAGAAGTTGATTTTGTTGAGTCTTTTGATGTTCTTTGGGAAGGATTTTGCAGAGATATCTTTTTCATTATTGATTATGTGTTCAAATCATAGTATGTATGCAGCAAGAATCTTTCTCATTATTCTCCTCCATCATCAAATGATTAGTTTCAAGGGGCCTGCCAACATGTTTTTTTTCTACACAACATTGATGCATTGGTAGATGATCATGGCATACGCAACATCTTCACCAAGTCTTTCACCAAGAAGTTGTTCATTAAACCCATTCAAGTGAAGAACAAGACCTGCTGAAGACATTTTTTCCATCTTTGTTTCATGTCCATTCTTGAGGGAGGATTTTCCCCAGGTGGTTTTTCCTCTTTCCTCATTTTACATGGAGAAATAAAATTTATGTTGTAAAAGGTGACTTGAGCCTTAGTTTCCAAGGCCTTATTTTTGATATTCCACTAATTCTAGCTTATGGAGGGGGGGGGGTGTTAGAGAAATATTACACCTAGGACCCTAGTCATTATCACATTATTATTAAATGGTCCTAAACTAGTTAGTAACTGCATCCCAAGGTGTGAACAAGGTTGTTAGAACTTAGTTAGGCTCAATTGAGACTTATCCACAAAGTATGAGCCAAAGATATGGGCTAAAGGTGGTTAAATTCCTATAAGGCGCCCTCATGATGACCACCTCATGCATTTATTACACCTATTTTTCCTAAGGTGCCCTATTTCCCTGTTTTAAGGGAATGATGTTGACCAAAGGTGCCCATACATTGTATCTAGTCATCGAGGCCCAAAACTAGTTTTTTTGGCCTCTCCTTGGATACCTAACTACCCACTAACCACCTCCCTCACATCTATGATCCTTGTGTGAGTCTTCCAAAGCATGCCCAGTGTTCACATGAGAATTTCATAAGGGTTTGAGGTGATTTGGAAGCTCCTTAGTCAACCTAGGGGGGATTTGAGTCTAATCTAAGATAACTAAGTGTGGACACTCAAAGTGGATATTATTCCTTCCTATTTCTATATAAGGATGATCCAAACTCATTTTAATTGTGGACTATTGATAAACTCTGATATTTGATCATTTGTGCATTCTGGTTTTTTATCATTTGTTCTGATATTTGATCATTTATGCCTGTTTTGTATCATTCATTTTCCAGATTTGTTTATGGACTTATATATTGCATAGTAAGATAATTATTTAAACTATGAGGCATCTATAGTATCTACATCCTACTATGACTTAGATCTTATAAATGATCTCCATTAAAATCTTAACCAAGTAGGGAGCAAAGAAAACAATGAGCCTTCAAGGGGCTCACATAAGTACCATTTGTGCATCCAAGGATATGTGTATCATCAAGAAATAAGAAGGGATGTTGATTCAAATAAAATTTTTCTCCAATCATATATCTCTTCACCCGAGTAGTTAATGAAGTCCCTCCAACATAGATTGAACTAAGCAAGGAGCAAGGAAAAACATGAGTCTTCAAGTGACTCAAGTAAACATCATATGTGCATCCATGAAGATATGTATCATCATAAGGTAAAAAAGGATGCTTCTATAAATGTAAATATTGAGGTGCTCTAGTTATTTCATCATCAAAAGTATAGGTAGGAGTTTCACACTCCTCATGTGGCACCATCAAAAAGAAACTTTTCACCCATACTTCATTAGGATGAATGGTGCAAAATAGGGAAGTGTAAGATGTAGGAGAATGAGCCAACTCAACCAAATGATCAGAATATGCAAAAGTGTCATCATTTGTAGGCTCCATAAGGGTAGGATCATGCACATCCCTCAAAAGGGAAAAAATTTCCCCTTCATGTATTGTTCTACTTCACCTATTTCAGAACTAGGTGGCTCATGAGTCTCCTCCATTCGCCCCTTCAAGCAAGCTAATGCATTTTTCCCCTAGGTTTCATTAAGATCAATATATTTGGAATCTATTTTTGAATAAAACCCAAAAGCTCTCTTCAAGTAGGAAATCCATCCATTCCCTAAAGCTTCAGATATTTCACTGCTCTTTTCACTCACACACATATGATTTTCTCTCCAAGGTCATTTGCAAGAAATGAATAGACCTTTCTTCACTAACTCCACATCTTCATTTTTGGGACTATTTTCAAACACCTTGTTATCCCTAAAGTTGAACCTGACTGCTATGGTCAGGCTTAAGGAAATATTAGATAGTAGACATAGGATATCTACACAGTAATTCTATCAGTTTTGATGGCAGTATGACAGAGATCAAGCAACTCAATAATTAGGTAGTAGGGAGTACATTGGTTTCAGTACTTAAACAAGGACAAAGAATGACTGTGAGAATGAATTTATGAATGTCAAAACTCAGGTTCCATTTTAGGATAGTGGCATAGTTATATACTAATCAAAAGAATCACAACATGAAATTGAGACCATGCATAGATAGAATATTGACAGCATATACTTCCTAAATTAAAACAGGAGAAGGGCTCAAAGATCATTATCCATTGCAAAAACTAGTCATCTCTGATCAATATGAAAATAAAGACCACATACAGGCCTGCAAATATTTGTATCAAACTTTACTGACCCCTGCCTCAGCCCTCTCGGCTGGAACTCTACCCTTACTATCTCCATAAAACCATCTTTTTCACAATCATTTGAAAACCACTTTCTACTTTCTAAGATATGCATATTTAGTTCTTCATTCAAAGCCACGCACATATCTTCAAAAATGCTTGGAACAATAGCAGTAATACTAACATCTCGAGAAATCTTTTCTGTCTCATATTCTAACTCAAATGCTTTTAAAATCTTCAAAAAAAATCAATTTTATCTTCTTCACTATAAATATTATCAAAATCTAAACAAGAAGACAAATCTTTGTCCCATTCATCACCAGAAGACATACTCATCCATTCTCGAAAACCTTGAAGAAAAACATGATCTACCTCAACCCCTATAGTCTTGGTACAGGAAGTAACTCGCTCAGCAACTGAATCTTCCATTTTGAAACCAGTGGAGTCACCAGGTGAATATCGCAACCACTATGTCACCAGCCTTTGTTCACCATCAAAGTCTGGATATATTCGTTGTTGTACAGCCCAGTGAAGTATGCCTTCACTCCTCCATCCCTGGCAATGGCGCCAAAAGATGTTATCCCTAAAGTTGAACCTGACTGCTAGGGTCAAGCTTAATGAAATCTTAGATAGTAGACATAGGATATCTACACAGTAATTCTATCAGTTTTGATGGCAGATGAGTATATGATAGAGATCAAGCAACTCAATAATTAGGTAGTAGGGAGTACATTGGTTTCAGTACTTAAACAAGGACAGAGAATGATTGTGAGAATGAATTTATGAATGTAAAAACTCAGGTTCAACTTTAGGGATAACACACCCAATCAAAAAATTCCTCAAAAGGAATGTCCTTTTGTGTATCTCCCTTGTACACATCAAGATATGCCTGATATTGTTGGGCCAAGGTAAATGTTTCCCTCAATCTTTGTAGTTCATTCATGGAATTGTACTCATAGGAGTCATCATAATAGTAAGACATGGCTGAAATTTATTCTTCAATGGACGACCCTAATGCATAGGTGCAAGGACCATGCTTTGATACCACTTGTAGTGTCCCTTTTTAAGAAATTTGGAAAAATTGGAAAAATTACACTTTTTGGTCAATTCGACCCTTAGACTAGTAATGACTCAAATGCTTCCAAATGGATCCAAATGATTCTAAATTGGGTCTGAAGGTGTTTGAAAGGTATTAAGAAATAAAAAATAAGACTTATGGATGCTTGGACACTCTCAAAATACTTCTGCAACCTTCATTTACAATCAAGAGAAAATAGGGAAATTTACTAGCCAATTCGAGGTTCGAAACCCCCAAGGGTAGGGGACAAAACTGGCTTTCAAAATGCAGTAAAAACCTCCCAAATTTCAGAAAAGATACATGGAATTGTTAAGGGAATTCAATGGGATCCAAAATTCATCATTAATCAGTTCCTAAAGTTTGTTGCAACTCCCATAAATCAGATTTTTGTGGACATGTCTTCACCTAGGGGGAAATGATAGGAAAAATTCACCATTTGCTATGAAATTCAAGATTTATATTCAAAAAGGATTAGGTAATGTATATGAAACTTATTTAGGACATTAATGACTCTCCATACATCATAAAAATTACATATATGAACTGATACAAGTCGAAATAAAGCAACTTCAAGCTTTCATAACAAGACATGAGGAAAATGGCACCATTTAGACATTGTTTGGTATTTCGACCTGAGGATCTTCTGAGAATAAAATACAGAGTAAATAAATTAGAATAAAAATAAATGGGGCCACAATATCTCCCCCAAAGAGATCATCATCTCACCAAGTGCGCCCTTCCTCTAAGAGCCAAAATATGAAGGGAAAAGTGAGAAATGTGTGGAAACAAGTTGAAGAAGAGAATGTCACGAGCACCCATGTAGCTTCAACCTGCAAGAAATGAATCCATTGTAGATCCAGATAAAAGGTATGAATGGCCTCTCCAATTTCAAATTATTATGGGAACCTTTCACCCTCAAAATTGGTACTAAGGCAAGTAGAGTAAACACTCCACAAGCATGGACAAGCTATTCTCTCCAATATGCAAAATGAGAAATGATCAAAATCTACTCTCCTTATTTTTTCTTGACTTTTATAAACTTCCAACAACCTACTTATATCAAATTACATCCATGAGCTTCATCAAAACTCGAATTGCGAAGAGATTCCAATGTGTGCCACTTGTCCCTCCATTCCTAGCCTCCTCCTTCACTCAATTCGAATGGATGACTCTTTGGCTTCCCTAACTCCCTTGTGTGCCCTCTTGGAGGCTATTTGTTTCCCTGGCATGTCATATATGTCATATGTCAGCAATGAGGTCTGATTTATGTCATAGGTGTCATAGTATCTTCATCATTGTTGTCATAGAAGCTAAGGAATCTAGCTCAAGTGTCTCAATTCCTCTCAAATGCCTCTTCCTCTTCCAGTGGAGTTACTCTTCCACTCCAATTATACCTTCATTTAGTCATGCCAATTATATTGACCTTAAAAGTCCCTAATAACATTTGACTCTACCTTGGATTTGAATGGGTGATAATAGGATGCCAGGTGGCATGATAAATCTAGCTTTGTGTGGGTTCCACACCACCAATGTGTCTCCATGACAAAGTGCCACCTTATTTTCCTATCATGAATATTTTTTTAACCCATTTTAATATATTTATGTCCATCTAATGTCCATTTTGGGTTTAGTAGCTCCCTTATTCAAAATCCCAATGTTTCCACCCCAACCTAGGAAACTAGTAAATTGGTGGAATTTTCTCTTTTGAGATTTATTTGAATGGGGACATTACATTTGGATCAGATCCAAAATATTCCTCAGCATCTGTGATGAACCTGCAACAATTAATTGATGAAATACATGATATATCATATCACAGAATATTGTTATTGATCGTAGGCCACTTCGAGGGGGAAACCTCCTTTGAGCAAGATCAATACAAATAACTTCGTGGTGCCATCATTGGCCTCAAAACACACTTATATACTCAGTCTATGCCCAATACTATGGGTCAGTACTATGGAACATATAATACTACAGGACGACTTACAAAGAATATGCGTCCAGTACTATTGGTCAATAGCATGGGCTAATACAAACTATGGATGAACAAATACTACCGGACGACTTACAAAGCATATGCGTCCAACAACAATATGCTAACAAAGTAAAGAGAAGGGTTGACAAGGGTTCCTAACATCCCCTCTCCCTTAGAAAAAGGTTTTTCCTCAAAGCTTTAGATGTGGAAGATGAAGGAGTGGCTCCCCTGTAGCATCCTCTGGTTGCATTTTGTGCCACTGAATTAATACCTCTATGATAGATTGAGAGAGAAGCCGACGCCTTTTGAGTTTCGGGGAGGATTGCTTGGAAGGCTGTAGATGAATAAGAACCATATCACCTACTTGAAAAGTGCACAAAGAATGGTGATGATCGGATTGCTGTTGCATTCGAATTCTTTCCATGTGAAGATTGTCCTACAAAATGAGAAGAATCTGATCTCGGTTTCGAAGAACTGAGTCAATTGCTTGAAACAGTGAACTGCTGAGGGTGTATGGAAGAAGAACTGGCAGTTCCTGACCATAGATTGGTGTCATTTTAGATGTAGTATTGTACCACCGGAGTCCTTCAAGAAAATCCATAGAAATATCTGTCCAAATCTATGTAGGGATGGGAAAGGGTTCGAGTAATCCCAGAAGGAGTTTCGTTTCACCCTTGTTGACCTAGAAAGTATCACATTCAACCACCATCTGTTGAATTGTCATTTTCAATCCCTACCAAAAGAAGTTACAATGTTCTCGGTTATACATTTTGAGGAACCCAGAGTGCCCTACCGATGGACAAGGATGGAGTTCATAGAAGACATATCATCGTTGAACAAATTGCAACCAATTTGGAACAAGCATATAAATAGTTGAAAGAGAAAATGGGTCATCAAATGTGCAAGAAGGAGCATCCTCCACCAGATTGTCATTACCCTTCTTGTAACTGATCTCATAGGAATAAACCATGAGTTGGCTAACCCATTTTAGGTGTGTTGGGGAGGAGACTCGTTGTTCCAGGAAATTTTTCAGACTCCGGTGATCAGTCTTGATGCATAAATAAATCGCTAATAGGTATGGCTGCCACTTTTGTACTGCATGAAAAATAGCCATTGTTTCCTGCTTAGATGTAGAGGAGGCTAAATTCTTACCGGAAATGTCTCTTGAAGGCGAAAATCCCACTGTTTCAACAAATACACCTGCATGTCTATCGAAAATGTGTTGTATATCCAAACGAGTAGTGGAGACCATTGATGGGTGCATTTGAATGGAATGAAGTTGAGTGATGGCACCATGTGAATTCTTCTTTAGGATCTTTTCCAGGCGATGTGAACTGATGATGTGGAGATACCCTAGTTGTGAGCCTGTAATTGTGTGTTGTTTCCCATTGACTGAAAACTGCATCCAAATTTCATAAAAATACCAAAAGATGGGGCCAAGTGTGTGTAACCATTGAGCGCCAAAAACCACATCATAGCCTCCTAAGGACAAGGAAAACATGTAAGAGTGCAGGGTATAATATTTCATAGAAATATACACTGTGACACTTCCCCTTGCAAGGTAAGGTGACCCCATTGGAAATCATGACTTCAAAGTTGGATCGAGGTTAGATAAAACAATCAACCTATTTGGCGATCTGAGGGTCAATGAAGTTATGAGTTCTACCAGAATCAATGAGTATTGTAAGAGGGGGATTATTGAAGTAACCCTTGACCCGCATTGTTTGTGGGGTGGTGACCCCGGCTAAATCATGGAGAGATATCTCGGGGTGGTCACCCTGAGACGGAGGGTCAACAGGTGGCTACTGAATGTCGACTAGATCATCTATTGTATCTGGAGCTTCTTCACCAAGTTTAGAGGTAGGCAGAGAATCCAAATCCAAGATATAAAGTTTTTTCTCAACACATCTATGTCCCCAAGTGAATTCCTCATCACAATTATTACAAATCCCTTTTCTTCTACGTGCTCGCATCTTTGCTTTGGACAAATGCTTGATAGGAGTTGGTCGAGGAGCTGGCGTGATGGGAGGTCGTTGGGAAACCATATTTCTTAATGGAACAAAGTGCATTTAGAGCAATGTTGGGATGTGATATTATCCTTCGCCAACTTAGCCAACCCTAGAACTTCCATCATTATGTTGGGACAGAACATTTTAACCTTTGAGCAGATTTCATCCTTGAAACCAATGATAAAACAACTCCTGTAGAATTCATCAGGCAATCCTTCTTTTTGATTGGCCAATTTTTCAAATTTTGTTTGATACTCTCTCATTGTGCCAATTTGATGAATTTTAGTGAGTTCTCCTGTGAAGTCATTAAAAGCACTAGAACCAAATCATTGCAAAAGGAGTTGGCAAAAATCCGGTCAGTTTGGCTCATCATGAGCTTTGATGTACCAACGGTACCATTAAAGGACTTCCTATTCCAAATGAAAGGATGCAAGTGGAAATTTGTGGAAAACAAAAGTATTATGTAGACTGAAATATTGTTCTGCCTAGTATATCCATACAGTCGAATCATTACCATTGAAGTGAGAAAAATCAAGCTTCGGCCCATGAAAATTGCTGGAAGAAGAGAACCCAATGTCTCAAGAAGATTCCAGTTGTCGTTTATTGTCCATGGCTGAATGCTGAAGATGGAGGATGAGAATTTTTCATCCAAATCTTGGAGTTTGGTTTTGAGGGCTGCAAGTTCGTCATCCATGGTTTTTTCTCCTGCGTGGGTTACAACGCTAAGCATGAGTTTTTTTTTTGTGAATGTGTAAAAAAACAAAAACAAAAATAGTTTTAGTAAAGGAAAATTTGGATTTGGAAAAAACTTTGATGGGTAATTTGGGTTTGACTAGGTTTTGGACACTTTCAAATAGACAGGGAAGCATATAATGAATATTTAAGAAGCGGCGTCATGTCCCAAATTTGGCATTGGGTCACAATGGCCTAAGCAAATTGGCCCTATTCATTAGAGTTTGTAAAATTGATGCTAAAGGTCAAATAATTGCCAAGGAGGAAAATTACTAGTTTCCTAGATTTGGGGTGGAAGCTTTGGGATTTGGAATAATGGGGATAATAAATGATGTTGGAACATTAGGATGGCATAAATATTTAATAAAGGAGATAAATAAATATATACAATTGAAAATCAAAGTGGAATTTGATCATGAAGACACATGGAGGAAGTGGGACCCACACAAGCTAGAATTTATGTGCCACATGGCATCCTCTTCTTGTAATTTCGAATCCATGGGAAGCCTAATGTTCTTGGGATGAGTTATAAGGTCAATAATACTTGGCATGAGTCAATTAGGTTGAAATATAGAGGAAGAGTAACTCCCATGGAAGAGGAAGAGGCAATTTGGAGCTAGTGAGACACTTGGGCTAGATTCCCTGACTCTATGACAACAATGATGAAGATGCTATGACACCTATGACACAAATCAGAACTGAAGGCTGAAATATGACATGTCAGGGCTAAAAATAGACTCCAAGATGGCGCTCAAGGGTGTTAGGGAAGCTAAGATGCTTCCACATGTGATTTGGTGGAAGTGGGAGACTAGGAATTGTTGTACAAGTGGCGTCCTTTGGAATCTCTTCCCAACTTGAGTTGGCATGAGTCTCTTGGAAGGAATTCGACCCATGGAGGACATTAGAACTTTATAAATTTCAATAACAAGGAATGAAACCATATTTTGATCATTTGTAGAATTTGCAATTGCATTTGTGAAGAGGGAGAGCTAGTGGATGACTAGTTTCTTGCCTTAGCCAATTTCGAGGGTGAAAGATTCCCATCCAAGTTGGTAATTGGAAAGGCTATTCAGACCTTTCATTTGGAGCTTTAATGGATTATTTATTTTCAGGTGCAAGCTACAGGGCAGCTCATGGTTTCTTCTATTGCAGTACATTCTCTCAACCATTTCCAGTTTTGATGGCATATTCTTGATCCTTGAGGGAGGGAATTTTTGGTGAGTTATTGTACTCTTTGGGGGAGCTTCTCATGCCCCATTTGTTTTTTAATATGAATTAAATACTATTTTCTTCATCTCCAGAAAGTTTCAGGTCAAAATTCCAAGTAGAAATGTATAAATCTCATTTTTAATGAAAGAACAGTGCCATTTCTCCACTACATTGATGTATAGGATGATAATGCTGATGATTTCGAATGAATGGATGGTTCTATGATACATTTATGATTAATAGACTTCCATGGATGTATTTTACAAGTTTAATGTACTATACTTGAGCATTTGAAGTATTTTTACTCAGTTTAATTGCATTGGGAGAAGAAATAGTGCCATTTCCCTAAGGGTCGAATTGGTGATTTTTGCAGCTGAATGGGAGAGGGTTGGAATAGAGATAAAAATCAATTAATGATGCACATGATACCTTAATAACATCATTGAGACATCCCCTACCTCTGTTCAAAAATTTGAGTGGGTTTGGAGTCATTTGGGAAGCCATTTTCAATACTTACCCCAGGACAATTTGAACCTCAAATTACTAGTAAAATTGCATACTTGGTACATAATATTAATAGAGTTTGCAGAGGTCTTTTGGTGGCCATATCTCATCCTTAAACATCATATTCAAGTCCTAATATCATTCATACACCTTCCTTAAAGATTTGAAGGTATTTGGAGTCAATTTGAGACCTAGAGACCAATACTGGTCAAAGGGAAATTACTAGTAAAGTTCCCTACATTGGCCAGAATTGAAAGAGGATTTGCAGAAGTATTTTAAAGGTCCAAAAGCATCCCTGAAACACATATTTATGTTATAACATCATCCATATACCTTATCAGAATATTTGGGAGCAATTGGAGCAATTTGGGGACCTCGAGCTCAAAACTAGTCAAAGGTCTAACTAGGGAAAAAAGTGAAAATTTGTCATTTAATAAAATTCCTAACAAGGGACATTACAAGTGGGGTGAAAGAATGAGAAAATTTGAAAGAAAGGGACAAAGAAAGAGAAATAGGAAATGAACACTGTGGCAAAATTTGAAGGCGATTGGGTGAAAATTGAAGAAGTTATGGAAAACCCTAAAAATAGGGAAATGTGGGATTTATGGATTTGGGAAGTGGAATTTGGGATAGGGTCCTCAGGAATGAAATATGCAGAATGGGATTGTAGGGGTTTCAGTGAAGTTTCAAGGGAAACAGAGTTAAAACAAGGAAGATATGGTGAAAAAATAGATTTTTTTTTGTATGAATGGTTAGAAAAACAAAAACAAAAACTGTTTTAGTAAATGAAAATTTGGATTTCGAAAAAAATCTAATGGGTAATTTGGGTTTGACTAGGTTTTGGACAATTTCGAATGGATAGTGAAGCAGGAAATGAGTATTTCACAAGTGGGGTGAAAGAATGAGAAAATTTAGGAGAGGGACAAAGAAGCAGAAATAGGAAATGAACATTGTGGCAAAATTTGAAGGTGATTGGGTGAAAATTGAAGAAATTATGGCAAACCCTAAAAATAGACAGATGTGGGATTCTTGGATTTGGGAAGTGGAATTTGGGATAGGGTCCTCAAGAATGAAATATGCAGAATGGGATTGCAGGGATGTCAATTATTTTTCAAGGGAAACGGAGTTAAAACAAGGGAGATATGGTGAAAAAATAGAATTTTTTTTCTTCAGAATGGATGTGCAACATCGCGGAATGGAGCGGCAATAGATGGATCTGCAATGACGCGGAAATGATCAACAACATATGGATCTACAACAACACGGAAGTGATTGGAAATAGTTCGGGATAGATGTAATATGCAATTTAATAGGTGAAAATAGATATGGACCCCAGGTATGCTCGGCTTCCTAATGGTTCAGGGGAGTCACTCAGACTTGTGTTTTGGGGTAGTACCCCTCACTCCACGGCTGAGGTAAAACTGATAACTGCTTTGCCACAAACGGAAACTCTTGGTTTACCTCATGGGTGGGAACTAGTCAATCAGGTAGGGATTGTTTCCCTTTTCGCTGGCAGGTCCTCTCAATGGGCCAGTTATTTCGGGGCTCTTGTGGTACTCCTCACAATGAGTGTTAGCGATTATTCCCAAGTATTTCCCACAGTTAAGCGGATAGGGATTATTCCTGGATCCAAACATGCAACAAATGCGAAAAAACATTTTGGAAGAAATTTCACTCAACGAGCCCAAGAACGTGCTTTGATACCAGATGTGAGGAACCTGCAACAATTAATTGATGAAATACATGATATATCAGATCACAAAATAATTTTATTGATCGTAGGCAACTTCAAGGGGTAACCTCCTTTGAGCAAGCTCAATACAAATAACTTCATGGTGCCTTCATGGGCCTCAACATGCACTTATATACTTAGTTTAATCCCAATACTATGGGTTAGTACCATGGAACATATAATACTACGAGACGACTTACAAAGCATATGCGTGCAATACTATGGGTCAATACCATGGGCTAATACAAACTATGGATCAACAAATACTACGGGACAAATTACAAAGTATATACGTCCAAAAACAATATACTAACAAACTAAAGAGAAGGGTTGACATGGGTTCCTAACACCAACATCAACATGCCCAATCTGTTATGTCTTACACTCCACATAGAATTTTTCTTCTTCATTCCAGTCACTTTATGGTGACCTGCTTTTCTCATGGATGCTCTTCATTCGACAATCTTCACATGCAAGTGGCATATGCTTACCTTCTAATCACTAGTACAAAATGAGAGATAAGTGACCAAGTGACCAAAGAAATTGGTCACCACAGCTTTTTCAAGGGATTAATGACCAAAATTAAATTTTAAGTAAACTGACTAAAAATGACCAAGATAAATGACCAATTTGGTCACTGGGTAAGAACTAAACTAAAAATGACCAAGATAAATGACCAATTTGGTCACGATATAATAACTAAACTAAAAATGACCACATAACAATTGGTCGGGATCTCCGAATCCATCTGTGGTGTTAAAATTTAGTAAATTGTAGCATTAATAGTACACAACTTGAATTATTTTTCAATACATGTTTCTTAGAGATCATTTATTTGAGGCCATCCTGATGCATATTGTGTTAGATGATAGGAGAATCATTGAGATGCTCATTTAGGGGTTTCTCTACTAATTAGTACCTTGGGTGTGGTGAGTTGATATCCAAATAATACATCATGTATTGCATATACTTTATCAAGTGATAAATGGGTTCTTCTACATGTGGTTGAGTCGAGTCTTAGTCGATATTTGTTGTCTTTCCCTTTTGGAATTTTCATATCCTAAAGTTAGTGGCACTTTGTTAATCTTGTTGTACTGGTTGTGTTCATATTTTGTTTGAACAATACCATCGCCATTTGACCATCTCGACAGTCTATTAAATTTTTGACAAGTTCATGTATTTTGTGTCATGTTAGCTAAAAATTGTCAATTTCACAACCTCCATTAATTCTCCATATGCATTCATTCACCATGGTTCTCTTTGCACTTGAGTTCAAAAATCTTTAAAGTCCGCCCGGGTCCCTCCCTTACAAGAAATAGCCTATATCCTCCATTTTGAAGAAAAAATAATTCCTCTCTTTTTGTAAAAATCCCTTTGTTCCCATCTCCTTGAATAATAATAATAATAATAATATCCGCATAATCGCACCTAACCCTTCTCCTTTCACATATAAAATAAATAAATTATTAAAAATATTTTTTCGCTGTATCTTTTCACCTGTATATAATATTAATATATTGTATAGTTATTATATATTATGTAACTAGTATTAACAAATTATAATATTAACATATTGTATAGTTATTATATATATTTATATAATTAATATATTTAACTAGTATTAACAAATTAAGAAAATGAAGAATATAAACAAAAAAAAATGTAACAAATAGAGGAAAACTCAAAATGTAGACAATCTGATTCATCGTAAATAAAAAAAATTTCTTTGTGTTGAGAGATTCCTTTGTTTTGTTTTTTTTATTCCCTAAACCGAGGGTTGAGACTGAGAGTAAGTACTACAATTTAAAACTCTTTGCTACCTTACTTACAAACAACAACTCATGAAACTTCAAGCTTCCTCAACTAACAAATTTTTATAACCAACTAGAAAGGCACCGACTAAGAAAAATAGTATTTATCTTACTTAGCTTCAATGCTAATACTATACTTTTTGAAGCTCCTGCAGGTTAAGGAAATATGGAAGGTTCCATGTAAAGACCCTATAACGTTCGATGGTGTATATACTTTCGAATAGGTAATTTCTTTCTTGTTTATGAATTTACATAATTGAAAAATAAAAAGATATGGATGTTTAACCTCATTGATATGCCTCGCAGGTTCTTGGCATGAGTCTTTCCATATATAACACATGGTTTGATTCACCCACTTTTCGAGTTAGTTAAACGAGACCGTCGCATACCAATTCCTATGTTTTAAAATCCTTACAAGGTTTGATTCTTCCACACTAAATGACAGCCAAAGGATGCAACACGTCCAAGGTTTTGACAAGGTATAAAACCCACCTGGTGACGTGTTTCTAGCTTCCAAGCACTTAAGGTGTCGTGACAAGCAATGTTTATGTATGTTGTCTAGCTACTGAAATTCTTTATCATTAACTAAGTTAATGTAAGGAATACTCATGGAATTGCAAGGTTCATATGCTCAGTAATTTTAACTGGGTTTCGAGGTGATCGTAAAAGGAGAAAAATTCTGGAGTCCTCTATCATTTCTCATCCGCTTGAGTAGATTTACTCTTTTTTAGACTAGTAATTAGTAGTAAAATTTATGTAGTAATATAGCTCCAATAAATAATTACTCTTTGGAACAAGTATACTTAGGCGTCAAAGCTTTTATCTTAGTCATTATTACTCAGGGTAATTTTTACTGCAACTATAGTTGGTAAATTACCTAGTCTAATGTCTTAAAAAAACAGGATCGCAGAGCAATAACAATAAATAGAAATGCAAATATAATCACACATACACATTACAAGAGAGACACAGATATATCGTGGTTCATCCAACTTGGGCTATGTCCACACTGAATTTTCCAGTCCTTATTATTATTACCATCCAGCACGGTGAAGGGATACAACCTGCAACACAGCCACCTTCACTGTCTCACAGTCTCTATCCCGATCTTAGAGATCTTTACAATGCATAAAACCTAATACATCAACCCTAGCCATATTACAATGTCTTTCTTTTATAGGGAAAATACAATGGGAAAAATACCATGGGATACCCAAAACCATGGGCCCACAAAACAACTGGCGAAAACAGCCCCAACCCCTAAAAATACAAAATGTGTGTATAGTCCTCCGAGGTGCATGGCTAAGACAATATCATCTATGAGACTGGAATATCTGGATCCACAACCAACATAATGTGCATGTAACCTACTTAGTAGAATGGATAAAATATTATCTATGGTTTATATAATATAATATATTGCATTTCCACCTGGCATTACATCATAGAGTAGCGGGATAAAGTGCATAGACAGCATAAACTAGCGTCTATCGGGAAATTTCAGAGATTACTTTCACACAAATTTTTAGAAAATTCAATGCTCAAGTGGGCAGATTATCTAAATAGGCCTTGCAAGTGCAGGAAGGGAGTTTGTTTGAATAGGTGTTCAAGGATGAAACTCTCCTTCCAGAATCCGTTCACTTTCTTTATTGATATGCAAAAAATGACTAGCCATTTTTCTTATTTTATTTTTGGTCAAATGGCTTGTCCAAGAAAGTTCTGATTGTAATTTGTGAGTGCTTTCAAGCAAAAATAGAGGTTCAATTTAAAGCATCATTAGTATTATGCTTATTGGGCAATGCATAGTGGGAGTTGGGATAAAGTGCATTGACAACATCAACTAGGATCTATCAAGAATGACCTTTTGTCTATGACCGGCTATGTGAGCCGGCTATCTAACTATGTTGGGTGGGTATGATTGGCGATGAGGGTCTCCCGGGTATTAGCTAGAAATAGAGTTAATTGATACCTCTTGGTAATGAGGGTCTCTTAGTTGACAGGAAGTGATGGGTGATGAGGGTTTCTCGGCGGCCAGACATAGACCTGTGGGTAAAGGGTCTCCCAGGTATTAGCATGGTTTATATCCTGGGTATTGGATAGCTACCAAGTCTTCCATCTTGTTATACTCTTCCTGGAGGAGAGGTTATACCATACCGACGCTTCAGCTCGTTGAGCTCTATTTTAAGCTTGAAAATGACTCAGGAGAGGGGACCTGCATGTTATGGTGGAAGGTGTACCGATAATGCTCAATATACCATTTCCCAAACATCTACCTGCGCAAAGGGTTCAGGCAGTTTATGTTTTCTACATTTTGTACTTGAATGCTATCCTCTATGTAGTCTTTACCAGGTAAGAAAGTTAGATCCAACGCAGTCATAAATTTTGAATTTGTTTTGTATTAACAACATTGAAAATCCTAGCTAAATCTGAACTCTTATGTTGGCAGGTGAGGGAGTTCTACATGGTATACAAAGAGAAACTGTGTCGGCTATACCAGGAAAGTAAATGCTCCTTCCTTTGTTGGTTCTTTTCAGAGTTGGGGTTAAAAAGGATGGTGGCTCTGGAAGCCTCAACTCCTAAACTATTTTCTCAACCCCACCGTCAGCGTGGATATCTCTGTTTCTTTCTTGGTTAGTTAATCCCGGCTATACCTCGATTTTGAACAGATGGAGTAATGATAGGGATTTCTATGCTTTTATGCCAAATATGTAACCGATTTAAAAGGGTTACAATTACCCTATGACCAGTATAATGCTTTTAGATCTGTCAATATAGAAGAATTGTCTACCTTCCATTTTTATGTTGATGTATTAGGTTTCCATTCCTGTGGATTTCTGTTTTTATTCATTCTGTACTACACTTTTAATGGCAATTTGTCTCAACTTTATTTAAAATTTGCTTCTCTCACAGCCTACCTCAAATAACTTGATTCTTTTACTTGTCCCAAATATCATCCCATCAGTGGTACCATTCCGGTAGATTTCTATTGTTATTCATTCTGTACTGCACTTTTAGTGGCAATTTGTCTAAACTTTATTTAAAAGTTGCTTCTCTCACAACCTACCTCAAATAACTTGATTCTTTTACTTGTCCCAAATAGCATCACATCAGTGGTACAACCTGTATTTTTTTGTTATAATTATTCCATGCAATGAATTTTGACCCACATTTTTAAACAAACAGCTCCAATTAAACATTAAACTATACAGATAAGCATAGTATGGCAAAGACACCCAATGATATTCTTGAAATTTTGCAGGACCAGTGCCCCCTACAAGTGAGAATCATTAAGTCTTGTCGGTTGTGTTACACAATTTAATCTTATCTTTTTTATTATGTCCATTATAGTAGGTATTATCTTATTTAGGATTAGGTAGGTTAGGTATTATCTTATCTTATTTAGGATTAGCTCTTGACATTAGGAAGGCTCCATTATAGCAGGTATTATCTTATTTAGGATTAGGTAGGTTAGGTATGAGGTACTCTGAGGTTAGGTTGTTTGGGAACAAGGAACATGAATAAACTCTTAGATCATTCATAACGACTCCTAACACTTCTCTCAGAATTTACTTCTACTTCTACATTACAAATTAGACTATATTAGGATTAGTTATATTATACTCGACTCCTTGAACTAGCTTATCATTCTAACTCAAACCACCTATTCGAACTAAAAATAGAACTATATAATGATGGAATATATTACTAGGTATATAGATTCTGACGTTTACTAAACTAGAACAACACTCTACTCCTATATCATCATTATTAAACTCCTCACAATTAGGACATGAATATACTGTTTACTTATTATTAGTTAACTCCTAACACAAGTAATATATTACTCCATAAATCTAGGTATAAACATAGAGCTCAAACTCTAACTAAATGGATCTTATACACCAAAACCCACAAAAACAGACACAAAAACCATACCAAAGTACCAAACCCTTAGGCTTCATTTACACATGATTCTTTATTTTACTTTTAGCAAAAAACCTACCCTACTATATAGATTTATATAACTACAATATATACCTACCAACAGATAAGCTAGAATATACCATTAACTCATCATTAGTGCACTCATGACACAAAGGAATCCCTTCCTATTCCTATATTGAATCTCCATTCAAAGCAGCTACCCTAAAACCTTATGATGTCTTTTTCGACAATCAGACATCACCTATTGGCTCCATTACTTTTGCCTTCTTACGGTCTTTATACTATAGCTTTTCTTAAATAAGTCTTAAATTTGGTACTCCAATATATTTCATAAGGCATCACGAGTTGAATTTCTATGTAATTGTTATCATTTTATTTGCAAATAAATTTACTACATGCATATAAGATTAGTCTGCTTAGATTTGACCTTATTTATGTGTATAAAGAATCAAGATACATTATGTGTGACTAACTTGATGCATTCTTTGTACAGATTGCGGTTCAATAGCTTGCACTCAACCATTGACTTTGACTCTTCCTGGTGCACTATGTGGCTATGTATATATAATGCAGGTGGAGCTTGAGCTTGGGGTGACACTTTATGCTTTTTTCCCATTGGTTTCAGTGGTGGCTGCATAGATAGCAACATGAACTTTCTTGAAACAAATCCAAGTAAGGATAATGGGAGCAAATGCAGATGCCCAAGATTAGGAAAAGACAATTGTGATTCTTGATTTGGTACCACTTGGAGAAAAAATTGACAATACAATTGCATTCTTTATTTTTGAGAGATTTTGGAAAAATAAAGTTCTCATTAACACGACTCTTTTTGTGACTATTGGGCAATCTTTGTTTCTTACCCAAATTAGAAATTTCAATCACAATCTGCGTGCTTTTGATTTAAACAAACAAAGAAAGTTTCTCAACTACTCATTGCAAATCCACTCTAAATTCTAATATAGAGCATTCTTAATAACTGCAAGGTGCACGACCCATAAGGAATTCTATTTAAGGGTGCTAGCTTAATGGTAGAGCACCTGCCTTATAAGCAGGAGGTTGGTGGTTCGATTCCACCGTGCCTTATTTATATTCTGAAACTACTAAAAGGAGATAAATGACAAAACAAATGACCAAGATTTGCATATAAACGACCACCAGTACAACATGAGAGATAAGTGACCAAAAAAAAACCAAAATATGCATATAAATGACCACTTTTGAGTTGGCGATCGTTGGTGGCAAATTAGTGGTCATTTATCACGTCACAAAAAATGTGGCATTAATTGTGACAATTAATGACCAAATATATTACCAAATTAATGACCAAATATATTACCAAATTAATGACCAAATATACGACCAAATATATGACCACAAGATAAGCTATAAATGACCAAGCTAAATATGACCACATTTTTGGTCGCATGATATATGGCCACTAATTTGCTACCAGTGGTCACCAACTCAAAAGTGGTCATTTATATGTGGATTTTGGTTGTTTTTTTTGTCACTTATCTCTCATTTTGTACTAGTGAATGGATCATGTGGCTGCAAGTAAACATGGTTTCTACAAAAATCAGAACTTTTATCATGCTTATTCGTGGTATTTCTCTCTTCCTTGCTTTGAGAGAAAGAGTGATCAATTTCCTCCTTGTATTGGCTAGCACAACAGTGATTCACTTGTGCCTCAACTTTGGCTCCCTTCGATACCACTAACCCCACGTATTTACACACATTGTCAAACATATGTGCAATCCTTATTTCATTTTATTTACACTAGCAGTCCTTGAATAGTCTCTTCGTCTCCAAAGAGCAGTAGTCTTGGAAAGAAAAAACCTTCATTATCTCTTTCTTCAAGGCACTGTATTCCGTGAGATATTGAAATGATCCCTTCATCTTCTTTCCCCATGAAACTTTTCCATCCCATTTAGACATAGGTAGATCAGATCCTATGTCCTATTCAAACATATGGCCAACAAAGTAATATTCTTCACACCTCTACAAATAACAATATCCAACAGAGGTCATTTCATCTTCTTCATATGGCTTAAAATCTTCCTCAATTGCTGGTAGGAGCGTCATATTGCACTTTTGAATATTTGTTCTGCAATGTTCTTCAATAGTGAGCTTATTTATTTCCACAAGGGTGGAGGAAAGTTCTCTGATACCACTGTAATATACCATCCAAGAATAGGCTATAATCTCAACTCAAAACACAAATTTTAAGCAGAAATTTCATTAGTAAAATTTAACAATTTTATAATCTGCAAGGTGATAACTCTAGACACTAACTCCAAACTCAAGGATGATAGGGATGAATTTAGGTTATGGTTTTTATATGGCAATGTGTGTAGCATAAAACATGACATAAACAGGGCCAACTCTGATTCCTATGCACAAAGTACTGGTGCTGTTTATGTTTCAAACATCATCCAGGCTGAAGTCTGTGAAGAACCTGCAACAATTAATTAATGAAAATACACGAGATAGCATAAATAAAATAACTCAGAATCACTTTATTGATCGCAGGCCACTTCGAGGGGGAAACCTCCTTTGAGCAAGCTCAATAGAAATAAATTCACAGTACCTTCATTGGCCTCAACACACACTTATATAATAATTCTATGCCCAATACTATGAGTCAATACCATGGGACATATAATACTACAGGATGACTTACAAAGCATATGCGTCCAATACTATGGGTCAATACCATGGGCTAATACAAACTATGCATCAACAAATACTACAGGACGACTTACAGAGCATATGCATCCAACAACAATATACTAACAAAGTAAGGAGAAGGGTTAACACGAGTTCCTAACATCCCCTCTCTCGTAGAGAAAGCTTTGTCCTCAAAGCTTTTGATGTGAAAATTGATGTGGAATCTGAAGGAGTGGTTCCCCTGGAGCATCCTCGGGTTGCATTCAGTGCCACTAAATGAATACCTCTGTGAGAGATTGAGAGAGAAGCTGATGCCTTCTGAGTTCAGGGAGGATTGCATGTAAGGCTGTAGATGAAGAAGAGCCATATTAGTTGCATGAAAAGTGTGCTCAAAATGGTGTTGATCGGCTTGTTGTTTCAGTCGAATTCGGGCCATTTGAAGATTGTCTTGTAGAATGAGAAGAACCTGATCGCGGTTTCGAAGAACCAAGTCAATTTCCTGAACTGAGGAACTATTGAAGGTGTATGGAAGAATAACTGGTGGTTCCTGTCCATAGACTACTTCATATAGTGTCATTTTAGATGTGGTATTGTACCACCAGAGCGCTTCAAGTAAATCCATAGAAATAGCTGTACAAATCTATGTAGGGATAGGAAAGGGTTCGAGCAGTCCCGAAAGGAGTGTCGGTTCACCCTTGTTGACCTGGAAAGTATGACAGTCAGCTAGCATCTGTTGAATTGTCATTTTCAGTCCCTGCCAAAAGAAGTTACATTATTCTCAATAATACGTTTTGAGGAACCCAGAGTTCCCTGCCGATGGAATAGCATGGAGTTCATAGAAGAGATATCCCTATTGAATAGATTGCAACCAATTTGGAACAAGGATAGAAATAGCTGTAAGAGAAATTGGGTTATCCAATGTGCAAGAAGGAGCATCTTCCACCAGATTGTCTGTACCCTTCTTGTAAGTGATCGCATAGGCATAACCTAGGACTTAGATAACCCATTTCAGGTGTGTTGGGGAGGAGACCCATTGTTCCAAGAATTTTCCACACTCTGGAGATCAGTCTTGATGCAGAAATATTTCCCTAATAGGTATGGCTCCCACTTTTGTACTGCATGCAAAATAGCCATCATTTCCTTCTGAGATGTAGATGCGGCTAAATTCTTACCGGAAGGGTCTCTTGAAGGCGACAACCCCATTGGTTCATCAAAGACACTTGCATATCTATCCAAGGAAGTAGTGGATACTGTTGAGGGGCGCATCTGAATGGAGTGGAGCTTAGCGATGACACCATGTGAATTCTTCTTAAGGATCTTTTCCAGGCAATGTGAACTGATGATGCGGAGAGACCCTGGTTGTAAGCCCGTAAATTTGTTTTGTTTCCCATGGACTGAAAGCAGCATGCAAAGTTCAGCAAAATCCCATAAGATGGGGCCAAGAGTGCCTAACCATTGAACACCCAAAACCACATCACATCCACCTAAGGAAAAGGAAAACATGTCAGAGCACAGGGTATAATCTTCCAGAGAGATACGCACATTGTGACACTTCCCCTTGCAAGGTAAGGTGCCCCCATTAGAAACCATGACTTCAAAGTTGGAGCAAGGATGGAAAAAACAATCATCCTGTTTGGCGATCCGAGGGTCAATGAAGTTATGAGTGCTACCAGAATCAATGAGTATTGTAAGAGAAGGATTCTTGAAGTAACCCCTGACCCGCATTGTTTGGGGGGTGGTGATTCTAGCTAAAGCATGGAGATATATCTCTAGGTGGTCTTCCTGAGATGGAAGGTCAATAGGCAGCTCCTGAATGTCGACTTGATCATCCATTGTATCTAGAGCTTCTTCACCAATTTCAGATGGAGGCGGAGAATCCACATCTAAGAGATAGAGATTTTGCTAAACACATCTATGTCCCCGAGTGAATTTCTCATCACAATTATAACAAATCCCTTTTTCTCTGCGTGCCTGCATCTTTGTTTCAGACAAATGCTTGATAGGAGTTGGTCGAGGAGCTGGAGGGATGGGAGGTCATTGAGAACCCATATTTCGGAAGGTAACAAAAGTAGGTTTGGAGTGTTGTTGGGATGCAATCTTGTCTTCTGCCAACTTAGCCAACCCCATGGCTTCCATCATTGTGTTGGGACAGAACATTTTAACCTCTGAGCGGAATTCATCCTTAATACCACTGATAAAACAACTCCTGTAGAATTCATCAGACAATCCTTCTGTGTGATTGGCTAGTTTCTCAAATTCTATCTAATACTCTCTCACAATGCCAATTTGGCGAAGTTTAGTGAGGGTCCCTATGAAGTCATCAAAAGAACTAGCACTAAATTGTTGCAAAAGGAGCTGGCAAAAATCTGTCCATTTTGGCTCTTCATGAGCCTTGATGTACCAACGGTACCATTGAAGAGCTTCCTGTTCCAAATGAAAGGATGCATGTAGAACTTTCTTGACATCAAAAGGATTATGCAGACTAAAATATTGTTCTGCATGATAGATCCAGCCAGTCGGATCAGTACCATTGAAGCGAGGAAAATCAAGATTCGGACCACAGAAATTGCTGGAAGAAGAGAACCCATTGTCTAATGAAGATTTATACTGTCGTTTGTTGTTCATGGCTGAATGCTCAAGATGGATGCCGAGAAATTTTTCATCCAGATCCTGGAGTTTGGTTTGGATGGATGCAACTTCTTCCTCCATGGTTTTTGCTCCTGCGCGGGTGACAACCATAGCCAGGAGTTTTTTTTTGAATGGGTAGAAAAACACACACAAAAGCTTATTTAGTAAAGGAAAATTTGGATTTGGGAAAAACTCTGATGGGTAATTGGGGTTTGACTAGGTTTTGGACACTTTCGAATGGACAGGGAAGCAGAAAATGACAATTTCATAAGCAGGGTGAAAGAATGGGAAAATTTGTCAGTGAGGGACAAAGAAGCAGAAATAGGGAATGAACACGGTGGAAAAATTTGAAGGCAATTGGGTGAAAACTAAATAAGTTATGAAAAACCCTAAAAATAGACAAATGTGGGATTTTTGGCTTTGGGAAGTGGAATTTGGGATAGGGTCCTCAAGAATGAAATATGTAGAATGGGATTACAGGGGTGTCAGGGAAGTTTCAATGGAAACGAAGTTAAAACAAGGGAGATATGGCAAAAAATGGAATTTTTTTTTCCAGAAATGGATCTGCAATGGCACGGAAGGGATCAGAAACAAATGGATCTGCAACGACGTGGAAGAGATCGGCAACAGATGGATCTGAAACGGCTCAGAAGGGATCAACAAAAGATGGATCTGAAACAACGTGGAAAGGATCAACAACAGATAGATTTGAAACGACGCGGAAGTGATCAACAATAGTTCTGGACAAAGGAAATCTGTGATTTATCAGCTGAAAATAGATATGGACCCCGTATGCTTGGATTCCTTACGGTTCAGGGGATTCACTCAGCCGCCAATGTTGTATGACGGCTTGCGTATTGGGGTAGTACCCCTCACTCCACGGCTCATGTAAAACTCAAAACCACTTTACCGCAAACGATAGCTCTTGGTTTACCTCACGGGTGGGAACTAGTCAATCAGGTAGGGGTCGTTTCCCTTTTCGCTGGTAGGTCCTCTCAATGGGCCAGCTACTTTGGAGTTCATGTGGTACTCCTCACAATGAGTTATAGGGCTTATGCCCAATTACTTCCCGCATTTAAGTAGATAGGGATTATTCCCAGATCCGAACCTGCAATAGATGCGAAAAAAAAAAATTGGCATAAATTTCACCCAATGAGCCCAAGAAAGTGCTATGATACCAGAGATGAAGAACCTGCAACAATTAATTAATGAAAATACACAAGATAGCAAAAATAACAGAACTCAGAATCACTTTATTGATCGCAGGCCAATTCGAGGGGGAAACCTCCTTTAAGCAAGCTCAATACAAATAACTTCACGGTACCTTCATTGGCCTCAACACACACTTATATACTAAGTCTATGCCCAATACTATGGGTCAATACCATGGGACATATAATACTACGGGATGAATTACAAAGCATATGCATCCAATACTATGGGCCAATACCATCGGATAATACAAACTATGGATCAACAAATACCACGGGATGACTTACAAAGCATATGTGTCCAACAACAATATACTAACAAAGTAAAGAGAAGGGTTGACACGGGTTCTTAACAAAGTCTACTCCAATGCTTCCTGAGCACAGAAGAATATGCAAAGGAAACTCAATGCTTACACCTGAATTCAACCAAATTATGGATATCAGTCCTTAATCCTCTAATTAGGAAGTGGACAAGAGATTATGAGGATTTGGGAGGTTCTGGTGGAGTTTGGAAGAATAGGTTGGATTTCCTATTTTCTTTCCCAAGAACTAAATGGAATTCTCTAAATAGTGTTCTGAAGCTGTAATATGATTCATTATTATCCCAATAACTCATAGCAACTTACATAATGGAATTTGAGTTCATATAATAGTTTTTATAGGCAAAACAATAAAACTAGCTAGTTGGACTACCTGACTAGTTCGACTTCTAGGGACCCAAACACATGTATGATCTGAACTAAATTGCATTCTGAAACTTTTTATGGATTAATTATGACCTTAATGACCTTAAAACCTTTATATAATGACATTTGGATTTATAAAACTCATTTTACAACCTTTTTGGAAAAACTAGTCAAAATTGCTAGTCTAATGAGAATAGGTAGGAAAATGACTCAATTGCTTGCATAATTTGAAACGAATATGTATGAATAATATTAAGGATGGTTTTTCAGATAATAAAAATTATCTTACAGAGATTTTTTCAGCACCAAAATGACTCTAAGGGTCTCAGTAACCTCCAACATGAACTATGTACCAATTACATCAAGGAAAGCTCCTTTGGATGGAGTCTGAAATACATAAAGATGGTGGGTATTGAGAAGAATGAGAGGACCTATAATAAATCCAATTAAAAAATTTGTAATCCTTCTCCATTATAGTAGAATTCAAATCATCACTGATTGATTCCCAACAGAGAACTAGAGAGAAGAGAAGAAGATAGAAGGTTGTTGCGAGAGTGGTTCCTTTTTCAAAACTCTTGAAGTCTTCTAAAGAAATTCAACCCCAACTTGAGATAATTATTTAATTTGTACACATCATTATTCAATGGCTACAAATTAGTCTTCAATACCTTCCAGAGAGAGTGGAGGAGAGACTAGAACAAAAATGGCTAAGGGGAGAATCACCCAAAGCAAGGTTGAGGCACGTCACTCAACAAGAGGAGCTATAGCTCACACATTCGATTACAAAATGGTCAAAAATATGTGAATAGGATTTTATTGGATTCTTTTATAGAATTCATGTTGACCTACTAAGCAATTTGAAATGCTTGGTGACCTGTGAGAACCCTTCCACATGGGCCACCCATGAGTGGACATACTTGCCTTTTTTTTCCTTACAAGATTTCCTTTCCTTTAGAAACTGCTTCCCGCTTTGTCTCAAGATGTTTCCTACTTTGTTAGATTTTCTTGCTTTTGTGACTGAACTCCCTTCTTAGAAACTATGCCCCCTTTGTCTCAATATGTATCCTTCATTGTAAACTGAGCTCCCTTTTAGAAACTGTGCCCCTCCTTCGCTTTTCCTGGATATTTCTATTTTGTTGTTCCAGGCAACTTCTTACACCTTCCTGCTTTTCATTCCTTGCTATATTCTAGCCTCTAGTTCTATTTTGGAAACCTTATCCTCATGAGGGAGACCTCTTGGCCCACTTGATCCATTATTTAGGAATTTAATTACAAAAATTAATTAAAAATAATTCCTCCACTTGACTTAGGATAAATTTAATCCTATGCATACATGATGAAGTAAAATTATTTACCTAGGGGTTATTTTGTCCCATTTTTCCCATGGTCACTGAATTAGCCAAAAATTGGGGACATGACATGAACAAAACTTTTACATATCTGACTAAGGAGGATCAAATGTGCTCTTAACCATACCACCAATTACCCAGGTAGGCGAGCGTATATTCCTGAGTGTTTTTCTCAATGTCACCATAGCAATGAGTGGGTTGATGACTTGTTTTATATGACCTAGGGGACTTCTGACACGCCTGAGGGTCTGTTAAAGTGATTTTTTGTGCAGGTGTCATATGAGTTGGCACTACACAAAAGGATACAAACAAGAGTTACAGCATTGCCCAACAATTGTATTAACCAAGGGTACAACATGACCAAGTACCAACTTATTCATTACATATAGTATTCCCTAGTTGTAGGCTTACCTTCTAAACAACAGTTCTCTATGGTTATTTAAGGATGCTAAAACATTAATTTGTAGCCTAATTTTTCTGTATGAAATATCAAAGGCATGTTGGCTCAGGAATGTGTCTCTAACACCACTTGTGGTGTTCTTTAGTTTTGAAAATTGAAACAACAAAGCATATACAGATGTTAAGATGCATTAAACAATAATTTATAGAGCCTAATAAGGAACATTAATAGAAAATAGAAAGATAAATATGGTATAAAATGAGATTTATATTCTGAGAATAACTTTGGGAAGCAATGGTCATGGGCCTCTTGAGATAGGGTGATATTTCACTTGAGTAAATCACTATTATAATAATTATTTTCAAAACATTATTATCTATGTGTCTCTTTAAATGGCATTCCCATATCAAAAACTCTAACAAATTAACATGGTAAAATAATTAATAAGTACCAACTTCCTAGTCAGTCTTAATTAATAATATAGAGACCCTCTTTTACATTGAGCGTTGACTACTAGTAACTCAATATTATACCCCAGAGATGGTGATATACAATGCATGAATAGCTATTGGAGTAAGGTGGGTCAGAATAGGACCCTAACATAAGTTATTTCAAATTTATGTGACTACTCCATGGACTACTAGTATATACTCCTAATATAGATATTATTGAAAAAAATTCTCCCATGAAATAAGATATGGAAACTGAAGGTTATTAAGAAGAACCCCTCATCTCTCTTCAAACCTTTGTTAGGATAATTAATACTCCATCCATGTCCTACTTAACATTATTTACCTTTTCCTAGTATTTGATGATGTCATTGTCCCCCTAGTGGTGTTCAGATTCCATCTAGGACCCATTACCCACCTAATGTGCCCTACATGCATGATTTTAGGGCCACGAGAGTCAGTTCCCTACATTCTAGGAGCTAAATCAATGATTCAGTTCAATCCAACTAAGTTACACTTTGAGTTCCTGAATCTAATTGGGGTTTTGAGATCCGATCACCATTGGTTTTTCTCTAGTTTGCCCTTTTCTGATTTATTTGCATGATAAACTCACAATTGTTCCCTCCTTGGTCAGTTAACTAACAATAGCTTCAGTTAACTAATTTTTTATTGAGTTGAGTTGATTTTGGGACTTCCGGAGCACTCTAGTGGTGACAATTCCTATTCTAGACTTATTGGGAATCGAATCCTCCTTGGATAATCGAATTCTCTCCATTGTAACATATATGTTGACTATACTAATTAATGGATCATAACAAACATTTGTATTTCTATCTGAGTTCCAATGCATGATTAATTTTACTGCGATTTTCACTGTATTTCATCATCTATGGTCATTCTTTTCATAGTTGGGTATTCTCATCTCTATGATCTATTACGTTCTAGAATTTCACAAGGTATCAGAGCTCAGAGAGCATAGGTTGAGTAGCTTCTTTCAGTAGTGCACCAGAAGCCTCTGGATTTCCACAACAAATCTTGGTGCCATTGCATTGAATTTATTCGAGAAATCCTTTGATTTCTAGCTAGATGTGAAGGATCTAGATAAAAGTGCCTATTGTCCTAAATCAGTGCTCAGTAGAATTTTATCTCCAAATTTGAGATTGTTTTGTAGGATTTTGAAGGTTTTTTAGTGCAGCAGTAGCAACGGTTTCAATTTGTATTCGCTCCAATAGTTTCACATGGAGAATTCGAATGTTCCTTTGTCTCCAAGGATCCTAACACCCTTAAATTATATTGATTGGAGGGTTGATATGCAGATGGTGTTGTGCAACAACATTTTGTACTTGAACAGGCAGCTCTTGAGAACGCTAAGTACTTGAACATATTAGATGAAGTATTTGGTTTCATGTGTATTCATATTTCCAAATATTTTATCTTCCACCTGGAAGGATTGAAGACTCCAAGAGAGGTTTGGTTGAAGATTAAGACTCTCTTCAACAAGCAAGATGAGATGAGAGGCCATATTCTAGAGAGTGAATTAATTTTTGTTCAACCCAGTAGTCTTAAAACCACACAACAATTCTTTTCTAAATTCAAATTTTTGGTTATTTAATGCAAACAATGTGGCATTGAGAATAAGGATGATAAGTTGGTGCTATCCATCCTAAGCAATCTTGGTACAAAATTTTCAATATTGTTTTCTACTTCCATTTTGGGAGATTTCCATCCCCCGATTGGAAAATTCCCTCATTAGATGAATTTACTGAATATCTCATCCAAGGACAAGAAAAACTGATTCATATGGGTTCCTTGATAGCCTCCAAAATTCAATCTCTTATGTTTGGAGAGTCAAAAAGTGTGAATGCTAAAGGGAAGCGAAAAAGGGAAAGAAAAAAAGCAATTTGAATCCAAGAAGAAGGAGAAGTCTAATCCATCAAAAGGATCCTTCAACTCCAATAAGGATAAGCAAAATAAATTTGAGAAGACCAAGTGTACATACTGCAAGAAAGGAAACCATCTAGAGATCTCTTGCATGAAGAATAAGATAGATCAAATGAATAAAATACTTAAATAACACAACATTTCCCTCCCATAATGCACAAGGAAGACTGATTCTGGAAGTGAGATAGATGAGCATGAGAGATGCCATGGACTGAAGGTTAGATTCTCACAATCACAAGCCTTCCTGATAGATTCTAGAGCCTCCAACCACATGGTTTCCTCCATAGAATATTTTTCTTCTCTAGATCTTACCGATGGTCCTAGTATTCGCATGGGAGATGATTCTTAGATCTTTTATGAAGGGAAAGGCACAATACAACTGGATCATGGAAATTTTAGTAATGTTCTGTATGTTCCTTCTTTGGCAGCAAACTTGTTGTCTATTTACAAGATGACACACATTGGTTCATCGAAGAGACTTGTTTTTGGAACTGACACAAGTGAGATTTCATAGATATCATCTAGGAAGCTAATAGCTAAAGGTGTTGCAAACCATGACTCAAAGGCATATGAGCTCTCACATTTTTTTCCATATTCATATCAAATTTCTCTCTTGACTCATGCAAATGAGACAAGCAGTCTCTAGCATGAAATATCCAGACACCTAAACTTCAAGTACTTGCAATAGTTGCACAAGGAAGAGATGGTTGAAGGATTGCCCGACATAAAGTTCTCTCAAGGGATCTGCAAATGTTACTTGGTAGGGAAGCATCCAAAGTGAAAGTATGATTTTGGGAAGGCAAGGAGAGCTTCCTTCACACTTGATCTAATACACAATGATGTCTTAGGACCAATTACCACATCTTCTATGAATGGATTCAAATACCTTATGATATTCATAAATGATTACTCTAGGTTCTGTTGGATCTGTTTTCTTAAGCAGATGTTTGAGGTATTTGAGACTTTCAAAGTTTTCAAGGCATTGGTTGAGAACATTGCTGCGAAGAAGATCAAGGCACTCATATATGACAATGGAGGGGAGTACATCAAGAAGGATTTGTAACATTTTGGGCTTCTAAGGGTATCCAAATGCATCATTCAGTCCCATACACACCACATCAAAATGGTGTAGATGAGAGGAAGAATAGGTCATTGAAAGAAATGGAAACTTGTATGCTTGAAGAAAGGAATCTTCCACCATCCCCCTAAGAAGAAGTAGTGAATTTTGATTCATACATTCATAACAAGCTACCCCACAAGTCAGTGAATAAGGTCACTCCATTTGAAGTACTAAAGGGACACAAGCCATATGACTCACACCTGAGGGTTTTTGGATCCAAGGCATGGGCCAAAATCCCATCCGACAAAAGAAAAGCTCTTCAACCCAAAAGTAGAGAATGCATTCTCTTGGGATATGTAGAAAATGAAAAATCATATAAGTTGATGGATATTGCAACCAAAATATGGTTTATTGAAATAAGTCTGTGGTTTGATGAAGATCCATTGTAATATCTACAGCATGTTGAAGACCAGGGTAGATCTAATTTTCCTACTCCATTTGCACCCGATGAAGATCAGGATTATGTCTCTTCTGATGAGGACCAAGTTGAATCAGATCTTGATGTTGAGAATGAAGATCAAGAATATCTAGATCCAGAACTATCACCTTCTCCCAATCCATGGTCAAGGCCAAAATAGACTCACAAACTCCTTGAAGTTGCTGGGAGTGTAGCTAGGGATCCATCTAACCATAGGAGAACCAGATCTCAATATCAAGTTATAAAACTTGCACTATGTCATACAGATCCACTTCTCTCATAGAGGTGATACATGATGATGGGGTCTGATCTATAATCCTTCAAAGAGACTTTCCATGATCCAAGATGGCATATTGAGGTTCACATGCACTACATCAGGGAACTAGTGCAGAATAGGACCAACATACTGCATTACTGTCCTACAAAGGAACATACTACAAACATTTTTACCAAGTTTTTGCACATGTGAAAGCTTCTTGAGTTCCCCGCTGTTCATTGTTTAGGGGGGGTATTTTTCCCATGATATTTTTCCCCATTTCCTTAGTTTCGTGAACAAATAATTTTTTATCATTATCTGATTGTATGGGTGACCTTTTGTCCCAGTAACCAGGGCCTAGGATGTCCAAGTTTGCATTAAGGGGGGGTGTTAGGATAATTAATACTCCATCTTTGTCCTACTTAGCATTATTTACCCTTTCCTAGTAGTTGATGATGTCATTGTCCCCCTAGTAGTGTGTAGATGTCATATAGGACCCATTTTCCACTTAATGCACCCTGCATGCATGATTTTAGGACCACCAGATTCAGTTCCCTACATTCTAGGAGCTAAATCAGTTATTCAGTTCAGTCCAACTGAGTTACACCTGAGTTCCTGACTCTAATTGGGGATTTGAGCTCCGATCACCACTAATTGTGATCTAATGCACCCTTTATTAATTGATTTGCATGACAAACTCACAATTGCACCCTGATTAGTTAGTTAACTGACAATAGATTCAATTAACTGAGTTTTGGTTGATTTGAGTTGAGTTTGGGACCTCTGGAGCACTCCAGTGGTGAAAATTCTTATGCTAAACTAACTGGGATTCGAATCTTCCTTGGATAATCAAATTCTCTCCATTGTAACATATATGTTGACTAAACTAATTAATGGATCGTATAAACACACATTTCTGTTTCTATCTGAGTTCCAATGCATGATTAATTTTACTACTCATTTCACTGCAATTTTCATTGTAATTCATCTTTTATGTTCATTCTTTTCAGTATGAGGTATTCTCAACTCTATGATCTACTATGTTCTATAATTTCACAACCATGTCTATTGTTTCATAAATACAAAACTTGAAACTTTTGGGTTAGATCAAGAACCACAAAGTGGTAACCTTAGTTGACAATGGAAACATCCACTATTATGGCCACCCAGTACCTAGGTTTCAAAATAATATATCCAATGGTGGGATGATGAAATGTGGGGGGTGTTGTGAAAATGTGGGGCTCTAGTTGAGCAATTATCATCTCAAAAATAATATTCTAGCCATAGGTATGGGTGGTTGTGATATAGTTTTAGGAGTATAATGGATATGCAAATTAGGGTTAGTTACCATGGAATTCAGGGAATTATACTCGATATTTACTCAACAATATCATACTCACATGATCAAAGAAATCCAGGCAAGCTTCCCTAAAATCATAAGTTCTCGTGAGATGGAAAAATTATTGAGTAAAGGCCAATTTGAAATTATTACTTACTTCCATGCCATACAAGCTCTACACAACACCACACTCAAAATCCATCTCGAATTACAAAATGGTTTTGGACAAAAACCAACAAGGATTTGTTATGCAACCAAGTCCCAAAAAGAGCATAAATATACCAAAAATAGTAATATACACCTTAATAATGAAGAAAATAGATGAATAACAAGCCATTTTGAGGGGGAAACTTCCTTATGCAATGTACTAAGTACACAATACATGACAAGATGAGATGATTCAAATGAAAAGGTCTCCTTCCTGTATATAGGAGACAAAAAGGTACAATTACAACTAATGGACCGAAGTTGACTTAACTAATATAATAATACTAATGACAATTACCACTAATAGAACCAAGATGACATCAATAATATGTAATGAGCCAAAATATAGGGGGTAATGTGCCAACATTTATTGCTTAACATGACCCTCCTCTTTAGAAAAGTGTTGTCCTCAATGCTTGATTAGATGTGGATTCTTTTGTATGAAGGAGTCATCTTCCCATGCTGAATCTTCAACTGGTAAGTTCTTCCACTTTATGAGGCACTCTTTAATAATGATTGCATAATTGTTTGGTCCTTGTTTCAGTTATTTGTTCAAGTTCCAATATGACTTTTCCTTATTCATCAAGCTCCAGCATGATAGTTTGAACAAGGATCTTGTCTCCTATTACCTTCTTTAGGTAAGAAACATGGAAAAATGGGTGTACCCTTGAAGATGAAGGGAGCTCCAAGTTGTAATCCATACTACCAATCTTCTGCAACACTTTATAAGGACCATAGTACTTTGGTGCTAATTTATTCTCTTTATTTACTTTCTTGAGGGACATTTGTTTGTAATATTGTAGCCTCATAAATACCCAATCCCCTTCTTCAAAAATCTGCTATGAATATTTAATTAATATTATTAATTATAAATTAATAGTTTATTAGGTTACTAGTGAAAGGGCGTAACCCTTCACTATGCTTCCTCAAGCCCTATAAAGGCCATCTTCTTGTAATTTTATATTCATCATCTACTATATTATTCCTATTTATCATTCAATATGAGAGTCGGATTCGACTATTAACAGTCCAACCGGATACGGTTGCTGCATTTGGTATTAGAGCTCTGTTTCATCTCTTCCCTTCAAGTCCAACCAGATTCGGTTGCTACATTTGGTATCAGAGCGGAACGATCCTCCATCTGATCTTGGATTCGGCTCACACTCAGAATAGAATCGCTCTTCCTCAGGTGATCTCGGACTCGGCTCATTCCTCTCCTTCGCTACTTCCACGTTATTCCTCCCTTTCATTTCCTCTCACGTCTTGCCCCCCTCCATCCTGGTCTACACCCCTACCCTGCTCACTCACACCCCTCATCATCCATGCCTCCTCCACAATGCCTCTCTCATCCACCATCGACTGTGCCCCAAACATCTAGTCCCACTCTCAGCCTCCTCCTGTCTCTACTAAACCGCGTCCACGTCCACCACCGTCAGTCCTCTCCACCTCCCTACTCCTCTCGCAGTCCTCCCTGCCCCGACCCATCTCCATCCACCACCTCTCCCTTCCTCAAACTCCTCGCTCCTTACCTGCAACCTCTCATCCCCTCCTGCATTGACTCCCAATCCACCGGGTTCCCATCTGCGCATACATATCCCCATGCCCCCTCCACTCTCCACCTACTCGCTTTCCCTCCTCCCCACTACCTCCAGACCATGACTCCTCCCACAGATCCCATCTCCTCCCACATCCTCTCCCCCGCAGCTCCCATATCCTCTCATAGCCTCTCCACCTCATATCCCCCACAACCCCCATCTCCTCCACTACTCTCGCAGGTCTCCCAAGCTCCCTCCACGTCCTGCTACGTGTTCTTCCTTCTGCACCATCCTTCCCATCTGGCTATTCTCCTGCCTCTGCAATTCTCCCTCAACATCCCTCCACCTCCATCCACCTGCACCACGATTCCCTCCTCACGACGACCTCCCCCATGATTTCTATGGATCCACTTCCCTTCCCCCAGCCTCCTCCCTCAACTACATCGCTAACGCCCTAAAACCCTAATTCCTTCATAAAAAATAAATATCACATAATTATTATTATGTTAATATTTATTTTTATTAAAAAAATACTATTCAAATTATAATTTTTAATAATAATAATAATAATAATATTTATTATTTTATAATAATTATTAATAATTGACTCTCAACCTTAACATTAACCATGAAGTCATTTAAAGACGAATGGGATGAGATCTCGAATCGATTTCATAGGAAAATGGACGAAATGTTTGATCGGATGGAACAATCAATTGTAAAAGCGGCTCAAAAAGCTATTGATGACACCTTCAATAAAATAAGCCAACAAAGCAGCCCGAAGGCCTCTGAAGACAAAGACTCTGAAACTAAATCTAAATATGATTTTCAAAGTCTAGAAGAAAAACCAGATAAAGAACATAAAAATGATAAAGAGGAAGATACCAAAAACTATTATGTCAACCAAGATGAGAGTAAGGATATTGATCAAAATTGTAGCGAGAATCAAGCAATTTTTGCTATTAACTATCCGAACAAAGCGGTATGTACCAAAGGTAATGAAGAGTTTATTGTAGAGACTAAAGAAAAAGACAGTACTGAAGATCAATACATCAACAAGAATCTCACAATAACAACCGCACGAAGAGATATCATCACAAGGACCACTATGAAGAACATCAATAAGAACAATTATAGTGTTATTCATAATAACAACACAAAAAAGTTATCATGGGCAAGTTGATCGAGTCTGTTCAGTTGACAACAAAAGTAGTTAAAAGCAACCATCAAGCAAGTGGAAAAAACATAAACGAAATTCATCAAAAATCAATTCAATAGGGACTTCGAAGCAAAAGAAACAAAATGAAATAATTGACATATTCAAAATTGCATGTCTCACATCATTAGTTCAACACAGAGCCAGAATAAAAGACGATAACAATAATCTAAGCTTTGAGGAAAAAGCTTTCCTAAGGGGAAGGCAATGCTGTGAATATTTAATTGTATTATTAATTATAAATTAATAGTTTATTAGGTTACTAGTGAAAGGGCGTAACCCTTCACTATGCTTCCTCAAGCCCTATAAAGGCCATCTTATTGTAATATTATATTCATCATCTAATATATTATTCTTATTTATCATTCAATATGAGAGTCAAATTCGACTATTAACATTCCAACCGGATACGGTTGCTGCAAAATCCTTTCACTACAATTTTGATCTGCTTGTTGCTTCATCGTATTTTTTGACATAGCCAGGTTGTCCTTCAGTAACTAGAGAACTTATTCTTGGTGCTCTAGGTGATCTTACATAGCTTGAACTTTAGATTTTCCTTTTAAGGGAGATATGATATATGGAGGATGATACCCATCAAGTGCCACAAATGGAGAAATGTTTGATGACATGGAAGGAAGTATTGTACCACCATTCTACCAAAGATAACCATTTCATCCAATGTGTTTGTTTATTAGATGAAAAGAAGCAAATATATCCTTCCAAACATTTGTTCACTATCTCAGTTTTCCCATCGGATTGAGGATGATAATAAGAACTATGAGCCAAATGGGTACCCAAACAAGAAAACAATTGAGTCCAAAATTTTCCAGTGAAAATTGGATCTCTACCACTTACAATAATCTTCAGGTTTCCATGTAACTTTTGAACTATTTCCATGAAAGCCACGACAACTGTACTTGTATTAAAAGCACGAGAGAGTGCACAAAAGTGTGCATAATTTTTTAGTCTATCAACAACCACCATAATAGCATTCTTCCCTTATGACTTCGGTAGACTTGTGATAAAATCCATTGAGACTTCCTCCCATCACTGGAAAGGTATTTCTAATGGTTGTAAAAGACCTAGGTTCTTAACTATTTCAACCTTATTTTGTTGGAAAACCAAACATTCTTCCATGAACCTTTGATCATCATATTTAAGACCTTCACAAAATAATTCCCTCTTGACCCCGTGGTACTTTTTTATGAATCCTAATTTCCCACCTATAAGAGAGGTGTATAATTCCAAAAGGATATTTTGTTTGATTTGGGAGTTCTTACATATATATATAAGCAATCCTTATACCGTAGTGATTCATTTTTATACAAAAAAGTATCAAATACATTGGGATCCATTTGTAGCTTTTGAATGAGTGTCAGCACATATAGGTCATTCTTCCATTCTTCCCTTTCTACTACTACCCAATCATGTTATATATAATCAAAATCGCACAAAGTAATGCCTCAACATCCACATATTTTTTGGAGAATGCATCTACCACCACATTTTGGTTCCTTTTTTTTACAGATGTAATGTCCCTTTTTTTTATTAAAATAGTGAAATTTTCAACTTTTTTCCCTAGTTCGACCTTTGACTAGTTTTGAGGTCTAGGTCTCCAAATTGGTCCAAATGCTCCCAAATATTCAGAGAATGTGTATGAATGATATTATGAATTTATTATGATGTTAAAGGATGATTTAGTACCACAAAAATAATTCTGAAAACCCCTTTAAGATTTTGGCCAAGATAGGAGTTTTTACTAGCAATTTGGGGTTCAAATCCCCCAAGGGTAAATGCTGAATATGGCTCTCCAAAAGTTTCCAAACCCACTCGAATTTATGAAAAGAGGAAGATCATGTATAAGGGACAATATTAAGGTATGTTGTGCATAATTATTCAGTTTATGAAGTCTTTTATAACCCTCTCCCAACAGCTACAAAATCACTAGTTTAGACCTTGGGGGAAATGGCATTAAATCTTCTTCAAATGGTATAAAACTGAGAAAGATGACTCCAAATGCTTAAGTACTGAACATGAAACTTGTGAAGATCATTAATGATAGTCCATTAATCATAAATACATCAGATAAATTCTCTTACATTCGAAGTCATCAATATTTCATTGCTATACATCAAGATAGTGGGGAAATGGCACCATTTGTTCATTAAAAATCAGATTTACATCATTCCAATTGGATTTTCGACCTGGTACATTTATGAGTGTGAAGAAAATATCATACACATATTATTACAAAATAAATGTGGCATTAGAATCTCCCCCAAAGAGAACAATATCTCACCAAAAGCGTCATTCCTCAAGGATTAAGAATATGCAAAGAAAATTGGAAATGGTTGGAGGAATGAGCTACACTAGAAGAAAATACGAGATTTCCTATAGCTTACACCTGCAAATAAAGACTCCATTAAAGCTCCAAATGAAAGTTTTGAATGGCCTTTCCAATTACCAACTAGGATGGGATTCTTTCACCCTCTAAATTGGTGCTAAGGCAAGTAGAGTAGCACTCCACTAGCTCTCCTCTCCCAAATGCAAAATGAAAATTCCAAAAATGATCAAAATCCATTCTTCTTCCACATGAAATCCTTTTATTGACTTCATGAGGCCTCCTAAGGTCTAATTTCCCTTCATGGGATTCCTCCAACTCATCTTTTTGGTTTAGTAACTCATATGACACTTGTCTTGCCTCTTCATGCTCCAAATCTTTCCCCAAGTAGAATGGTGTTAGAAAAAATAGGATCGCAGAAAAATAACAATAAACCGAAATGAAAATATAATCACACAAACACATTACAAGAGAGACACCAATATATCGTGGTTCACCCAAGATGGGCTGCATCCACACTGAAATTGTCAGTCCTTATTATTATACCATCTAGCAAATGAAGGGATAAACCTGCAGCACATCCGTTGCACTTCCTCTTCATTGTCTCACAGCCTCTCTTCACGGTCTTAGAGATATTTATAATGCATAATACCTAATACATATTACCCTATCCGTATTACAATGTATTTCTTTTATAAGGGAAATACAATGGGAAAATACCATGGGATACCCAAAACCATGGGTCCACAAAATCGCTCACAGGGGAGCTTCCCCCGAACCCCCTTTTTCGGGTCGCTACCCTGAACCCCAAGGTTGGGGAACGAGTGTATAGTCCTTTTGCATATCATATAAAACTTAAGTACACGGCTAAGTCAATATCATCTATGAGACTGGATGATCTGGATCCACAACCAATAATCTCCCACTTGGAGACTGATCACAACAACTCCACCGATGTTGTACTTGTTGGATATTGGACTTGGAAAATTTCTCATCTTCACCTTCATGCTAGAAGGCCAACTGAAACAGAGAAAGAACTCGGTTTCTCATTGGTCACTATCTTTGTAAACATGTCTGCAGGATTCTAGCTAGTATGTATCTTTTCCAGCTTCAACAGTTCATTTTCCAGAACATAACGTATGAAATGGTACTTGAGCTATATATGTTTAGTCCTCGAATTGAATGTTGAGTTCTTTGCAATATGAATGGAACTCTAGCTGTCACTATACAACCTGATATCCTTCTACTTCTTACCCAAATCCTCCATAAACCTCTGCAACCAAATCATCCCTTTACTAGCCTCTGTAACAGCAATATACTCTACTTCTATTGTTAAAAGTGAACCTTTTGCAGTTTTGAAATCCAACTTATTGTTGTTCCACCTACAATAAACACATACCCTGTGGTGATACTCCTTCCATCCTTATCACCTGCCATAAATGCATCAACATATCCCTGTAGAACAATGTTTGAACCTCCAAAACATAATGCATGAGTGGTAGTACCTCTCATATACCTGAGAATCCATTGTACTGCCTTCCAATGTTCTTTACCTGGATTGTTCATATGTCTACTCACAAATCCCACTGCATGTGCAATATCTGGTCTTGTGCACACCATGGCATACATCAAGCTGCCAACTGTTGATGAATAGGGAATCTTGGACATGTAATCTATCTCTTCCTGTGCCTTGGGACACATTTCCTTACTTAGATTTAAATGGATGGCCAAAGGCATACTAACTAGTTTTGCATTCTGCATTCTGAATCTCTCCAACACCTTTTGTATGTAATCACCCTGAGACAATGTCAATTTGCGATTTTTCTTGTCTCTTGTTATTCTCATACCAAGGACTTACTTTGCAGCACCCAAATCTTTCATCACAAATGAATTAACTAGATTCCTTTTGAGTACATTTATATCCTGCATGTCAGACCCTACAACAAGCATGCCATCCACATACAATAACAAGATAACATATCTTTCATTGTCTAGCCTCTTGAAATAAACACAGTGGTCAGAATGACATCTACTATAACCTTGTTCTGTCATAAACCTATAAAATTTTAAATACCACTGCCTTGGAGCTTGCTTCAAGCCATACAAGCTCTTCTTCAACCTGCATACCAAATCCTCCTTTCCTTTGACCTCATACCCTTGTGGCTGCTGCATATATATCTCTTCCTCCAAATCCCCATGGAGAAAGGTTTTTTTTACATCTAACTGTTCAAGATGCAAATCTTCTACTGCCACTATACTTAAAATAGTCCTAATTGAAGTCATCTTAACAACAGGAGAAAATATTTCATCAAAATCTATACCTTTCTTCTGTGCAAACCCCTTTACAACAAGCCTGGCCTTGTACCGCTTCTTACCTCCTTCTTCCATCAACCTGTAAACCCATTTGTTCTGCAATGCTCTTTTACCAACAGGCAACTGAACCAAATCCCAAGTCTGGTTTCCTACCAATGAGTCCATCTCCTCATTCATGCCTTGCTCCCACTTCTTTTTAGTTTCCACCTGCATTGCCTCTTCATAACATTCTGGTTCACCAAAATCAATCATCAATAAATAATACATTGAATGAGAGTATCCTTCAGGGAGTATACTTAACCTGGTAGATCTTCTTACACTTGCAGGAGTTTCAAGTACTTGCTTCTATTCTTGATTTTATGGCACCTTCAGAACTTCATTTTCTTTAATTTCATCAAGTATTGTGTACTCTGTGCTTTCCTTTTTCCTATTTATTTCCCTGCAACTGTTCTTTATACATGACCTTTTCATTGAATATCACATCTCTACTCCTAATGATTTTGTTATTTTCATAATCCCATGAGCGATAACCAAAATCATCAACCCCATATCCAATAAAGGTACATTTCTTGGATTTAGCTTCAAGCTTTGTTCTATTTTCTTTATCGATATGGACAAATGCTTCACAACCAAAGGTTCTCAAAAATGAGTAGTTTACCTTTTTACTTGTCCATGCCTCCTCTGGAATACCACCATCCAAAGCACTTGAAGGCCCTTTGTTTATGAAATAAACAATAGTATTTACAGCATCTACCCAAAACTGTAAGGGCAACCCTACATGCAATCTCATACACCTTGCATGCTCCATGATCATTCTATTCATCCTTTTTGACACACCATTTTCTGGTAGTGTTCCTGGGATTGTCTTCTCTCTACCAATCCCATGGTATGAACAATAACTATCAAACTCCTTGCCGCAATACTCACCTCCATTATCAGATCTGAGACACTTCAACCTTTTTCCTCTCTCATTCTCAAGCAAATATTTCCACTTCTTAAAAGTAGAAAACACATCAGATTTATGTCTAATGCAATAAACCCAAGTTTTTCTAGTTGCATCATAGATCAATGTAACATAATAATGAGAGCCACCAAGAGATTGTACCTGAGCCGGTCCTCATATATCTGTATGCACAAGCTCTAACTTTTCAATATTTTTTTGTTTCCCAACCCTAAGAAATATGACTCTCTTTTGTTTTCCATAAACATAGTTCTCACAGAATTCCAAACTTGCCTGCTTCAAATCTGGCAGCAACTTCCTTGAGTGCAGAATCTGCATTCGCTTCTCACTCATGTGGTGAAGCGTATGATGCCACAATGTTGTATATGTTCCTGTGGAAGCAAAAGAGATAAAATGGTTAGCATTATGAGGATATAAATACAACGTACCTACCATTTCTCCTTTTTCTATCATCATTGATCCTTTAGTTATCTTCCACCACGTTTATCCAAATGTAGATAGACAACCGCAATCTCCCAACTTCCCTATTGAGATCAGATTTCTTTTCATAGCAGTAATATAACTAACATATTTTAGCAGTCGTTCAGTTCCATTCTTAAATTTTATCCATACCTTACCCATTCCAACAATTTTACATGGCTCATCATCACCCAATAAGACATGTCCAAAATCACTTGGAACATAATCATGCAAATATTTCCTATGGGGTGTAGCATGACATGAAGCCCCTGATTCTACTACCCAATAATCACTAGTATTATTTAATGCAAGAATCAAAGCATCTTGTAACACATCATCTGCTACATTTTCTTCCTAGGTAGTTTCCTACTGGCCATCTCCTTTCTTCTTTAGAGATCTGCAGCCTTCCTTCAGATGTCCTTTCTTTCCATAGTTCCAGCACTCTATTTTTCCTAGTCTGGAATTGGATATGCCCATTTTAGACTCGCCACGATTACCTTGGCTCTTTACTTTCTCCCTTTGTCTTCCCCTGCTCTCCATGGTCAACACATTACCTGATGTCTCACCTGTGCTTTTTCTTCGCATTTTCTCGCTAAGAATAACACTAACAAAATCATCAAATATCAACGTGTTTGAACCAGAGACAGAGTTACTTACAGCCATGACCAATCCATTCTAGCTTTCTGGCAATGAACACAAGATTAGAAGAGCCCTAACCTCATCGTCAAAGTTCAAACTTATAGAACTTAGTTGATTTGTAACCATATTAAATTCATTTAAATGATCAGCAACAGATCCACCTTCAGACATCTTCATATTAAATAAACACTTCATTAGAAATACCTTGTTGGAGGCTGAGGGTTTTTCATACAGCTTACCCAATGCGCTCATCAAACCCTTCGTTGTCTTTCTTTTGAGATATTGAAAGCCACTGATGAAGCCAGGGATAGCCGTATTGTTCCCAGTACCTTTCTGTCAAGAACCTCCCATTCTTCGTCCTTCATAGTCGTTGGTTGCTTTGCTCTTCCTCCCAAAGGTAGGAATAGATCCTTCTGGTACATATAGTCCTCCATTTTCATCTTCCATAACTCATAGTTTTGGCCATTAAATTTATCGACCTTAAACTTTCCTTTTCCCACCATTGCTCCCACTCGAACAAGAAACCCTAGTTTCCTGCGGGTTTATCTACCAAATAAACCTTTGGCTCTGACATCAATTGTTAGAAAAAATAGGATCGCAGAGCAATAACAATAAACATAAATGCAAATATAATCACACAGACACTGTACAAGAGAGACACCAATATATCGTGGTTCACCCAAGATGGGATACATCCACACTGAAATTTCCAGTCCTTATTATTGTACCATCCAGCAAATGAAGGGATACAGCCTGGAGCACATCCGCTGCACTTCCTCTTCACTGTCTCACAGTCTCTCTTTATGATCTTAGAGATCTTTACAATGCATAATACCTAATACATCTTACCCTAGCCATATTACAATGTCTTTCTTTTATAGGGGAAATATAATGGGAAAATACCACGGGATACCCAAAACCATGGGTCCGCAAAACCGTTCTCGGGGGTGCTGCCCCAAACCTCCGTATCTCAGGAGCGTTGACCCCGAACCCCAAGGTTGGGGAATGAGTGTACAATCCTTTTGCATATCATATAAATCTGGGGTACACGACTGAGACAATATCATCTATGAGACTGGAATATCTGGCTCCACAACCAACAAATGGCTACCTCTAACTCCCTAATGCGCCCTCTTTGTGGCTATATTTATCCCTGACATGTCATATTTGAAATAGTCTACAATCAAGTTTGAATATGTCATAGAATATTTATCATTGGTTGTCATAGAGTATAGGGAATCTCCTTCCAAGTGGCACACATTGTCTTCCTAACCTCTTCCTCTCCCCATGGGAGTTACTCCTCTTTACCAATTCGACTTCCTTAGCTCATAAACTTCAATATGAAACCTCACCATCCTCCAAATACGTTTCCTTACCCATAGATTCGAATTGGATGAAGTGCATGCAAAGTGTGTGGAGGGAATCTAGCCACCTAAGGACTCCATAAGCCTCCATTTGTCTTCATGACCCAATGCCACATTATTTTCTCAAAATTTATTATTTATGTGACCCATTTTAATGTGAATATGGTAAACCAAAGGTATTTTAGGTCCTATAGCTCCTTCACTCCAACTTTTAATGCTTCCACCCCCAACCTAGGAAACTAGTAATTTTCCTCCTTCGCAATTATTTGACCCTTAACATCAATTTGACAAAGTCTCGTGAATGTGTCCAATGGGCTTAGGCCATTGTGACCCAATAAAAAATTTGGGACATGAAAAATCCTTCCTTCCAAATATTGCTTGTCCTCAAGTAATTTCAAACATGGGTGTTGAAGAACCTGCTTCTGTATAATTCTTTGAAGTTGCCACTGAGTTTCCCAACGTTTGTTGAAATATTGTAACTTCTAAGAATATTATATTTGTACTTTATTATTCCGGAGATGTTCCTTTCCTCCAAGGTGACCCTATTGTATATCCGTAGATGTTTATTCCTCTGAGGGATTGTGGTAACTAGGGTTATTAGATCTCCCATGTGGGGGGTGGCCCTGTGTTAATTTATTAGGGGTTATTAGACTCTCTTAGGAGAGGTCGGCCCCATAGGGTAAAAAGTCAGTCGGGAAACAACTATAAGTAGAGGAGGATGTTCCTCACTTATCTCACTCATCCATCACTCAGAAAGTAGTGCACAAGTGTGAGAGAGGTTTTCATAGGAGGTAGAGAAGGAGCTCTAGTCTTGGACTACATCTTGTATTTGGTTGATCATCTTTATTGAGGAAAGCTTTGCTGGGTTTTCTACCCCATGAGGGTTTCCTAGGGTAAAATCTTTGTCTATCTTGTGATTGTGTTTCTTCCAGTGATCTTGCTAGTCAAATTAGTATAAACTTAACATGGTATCAGAGCTAGCCATAATAGGACATATTTCACAAGGTGAAAATCTCTCTCTCTCCTCCTTCGGTGAAAATTAGGGTTTATGCAAAAGTTGGTATTTTTGGATTCTGATTGCATGGCTGGATAGCCCTCCTCAAAATTGAAGTTTTGAGCCCTGGATCGAGGTTTTTGGTTGGGTAGAACTCCGGGAAAGTCAAACCCTAGTTTGACCAAAAGTGCGAAAAACCAGAAAACCAGAGAACCAAAAAAGCTGCGCACCTGCGCACCAGTAAACCAGAAAAGAGAAGACCAGAAAACCAGAAATTCTATTGCAGATCCGGAAGGTGAAAAATTGAAGTTTCCAATAGCAGAACAAACCAGAACTTCCAATTCAGTCAAGCACATCTCCTGGTAAGTGTTATTCTATCTCTTGAGAAACTTCAATCTCTTTGACCCCTGGAGAAGATGGCTCCAAGCACTAAGCTTGAAGACAAGCTAGAGGGTATAGAAAATTTCCAGGCATGAAAATACAGAATTGGCCTCATTCTTGAAGAGAATGATCTTGTCCAACATATTAAAGATGAGATTGTAGAACTTGAAGAAGATGGAGCCAAAGAGAAATATAGGAAGGACCTAATTAGGGCAAAGAGAATCATTGTTGATTCTATTAAGGACCACTTGATTCCCCAAGTGGCATCCAAGAAGACTCCAAAGGAAATGTATGATGCCCTAGGTAGAATGTATGAAGGAAAGAACATCAATAGGAAGATGAACCTGAGAGCTCAATTCAAGAGCACCAAGATGAATTAAGGAGAATCCATTCAAGATTATTTCTCAAGGGTTTCCCAGTTCAAGGAACAACAAGATGCCATTGGAGATACTCTTGATGAAGATGAACTAGTCGTGACTGCTCTAAATGGTCTCACTAAATCATGGGAGTCATTTATCCAAACCATGTGTGCCAGAAAAGAAAGCATGAAGTTTGATGTGGTATGGGAAGATTGCATCCAAGAAGAAGCTAGGGTTGCTAACAGAGAAGCCTTACTCAAAGAAGGTGACCAAGCCTTGGCCACTCACAGAAAGAGAAGAAGGAATAAACCATACTTCAAGAAGGATAGTCACAAGGAGTCTCAACCTCCACAAATATTTCAAAAGAAAAGAGGAACTACTCAGGGAAATAAGTTTTCCACATTCCAATGCTTCAATTGTCATAAAATAGGACACATTGCTAGGGATTTTCCCTCAAAGGGAAAGAAGAAGGGATTCCACCATAAAAGACATCAAGCACACCCAGTAGAAGATGAACATGAAGAAGAAGAAGAAGAGGAAGAAAGGCCTCACAAGAAAAGATATAGAAGAGAAGAAGAAGAAGAAGAATAAAGGTGCTTCTTCAAGAGAAGATCTAGAAGGAATGAAGAAGAAGATGCAGAAAAGTATGTTCTATTCTCTACACTCTCTAGATTTATAACACCTGGAGAAGATACATGGATTATTGATAGTGGTGCTTCAAAGAATATGACTGGACAAAAGAAAACTCTTTCAAAACTGGAAGAGAAGACCTCCCCACAAAAGGTGTCATTAGGAGATGACTATCAATATCCCATCAAGGGAATTGGTGAAGCAAGCTACAAGCTTGATTCTGGAACACCATTGAAGATGAAAGAGATACTATATGTCACAAGATTGAAGAAGAACTTACTTTCTATCTCAGCTCTAGATAAGAAAGGTTATAGGGTTGCATTCATAGATGGACAAGTATTCATGTGGTCCAAAGGAAAATCAATTGAGGGTGCAATTGTTATTGGTGAAGAGGAAGGAGGTCTATACAAACTCAGGGGACATGCAGAAGATGCCCTTGTTCATGAATCCACTATCCCTAGTGAACTATGGCATAGGAGGCTTGCTCATATTAACTACAAAGCACTACCTCATGTGAGTAAGGTTGTCATAGGACTACCAGATTTGAAGATTGATCATGATGGCACATGCAAGGGATGTGCAAAAGGAAAGAATATCAAGAACCCATTTCCAAAAAGTGAAACAAAGACAAAGAGTATTTTGGAATTGATTCATTCAGATGTATGTGGACCAATGCCTTCCACATCCTTGAGTGGATATGAATACTACCTTACATTTATTGATGACTACTCCAGGAAGACTTGGATATACTTTATAAAAGGGAACAATGAAGTCTTTGGAAAGTTCAAGGAATTCAAAGCATTGGTAGAAAATCTTTCAGAAAAGAACATCAAAATACTCAGGACAGATAATGGTGGAGAATACACTTCAAAATAGTTTGAAGTCTTTTGTAAAGAAGCTGGAATCAAGAGGCATTTAACCACTCCCTACAATCCTTAATAAAATGGTGTTGCGGAAAGAAAGAATAGAACCATTATGGAAGCAGTGAAGACAATGATACATGATCAAGACCTACCTATGTATCTATGGGTTGAAGCAGCCAGGATAGCAGTCTATGTGCAGAATAGACTATCTCATAGTGCTCTTGAATTCAAAACTTCAGAAGAAGTGTTTACAGGTAAGAAGCCCGAAGTAAGCCACCTCAAGATATTTGGGTGCCCTATATGTATATTCACATTCCAAAAGAAAAGAGAACTAAATTAGACCCTTCCGGAAAAAAGGGGATATTTGTTGGATATTGTGAAACATCTAAGGCATTCATAATTTACATCCCAGGATTCCACCATATGCAGATTAGTATGGATGTGACATTTGATGAAGAAATAGCTCTCAAGAAATCTAGGAAGTGCCAGTATGAAGAAGTATATGAAGAAGATGTTGTTGATGTATATGTAACTTTGGAAGGTATTTCATATATGTATTCCTATAGAGATGTTATTATTCCTCTATACGGAAGTGTTTGTATTCCTATAGAGATGTTATTATTCCTCTATACGGAAGTGTCGTCATTTATATTATAAGTGTCGTAACTTATACTTGATGGGTTATTAGACCACCTTGTTGGGGTCGGCCCTGTATAAGTCATGCAAGTCGAAGGGTTATTAGACCACCCTATTGGGGGTCAGGCATGTGGGTCAAAGGGTTATTAGAACACCCTATTGGGGATCGGCCCAGTCAGCATTATGTTATGTGGTTAAGTTAAGGCCAACCTAGTAAAGGTTATTAGGCAAGTGAAGTCAAGTATAAATAGAGTACGGGAGGCACTCTATTTGATCATTCTATTCTCACACAAACTCTGTCGAGAGTGGCGTACTTGTGGAGGAGGAGAAGCTGCTGCTAGGAGATGTCTATCTCTTATGCTTGGGTTGTATCATTGCTCTATCTATCTTTGAGGAAGTTATTGGGGTTTTTCACGTTTATGGTTTTCCCTAAGTAAACTCTGTGTTTCTTGTGTGCTTGCATTATTGTGTCCATGATTGATATGCTATAAATATGATATGTGTACATGTTATTCTATTATTTAAGATCCTATATCAGATTGAAATTCTGAAAAACTCACATGGTATCAGAGCTAGCCTGAAAGAATGCATGGTATGGCATGTATGACACTTGTTGCACTTGTGAAGCTAGGGCTTGATATAGAAAACATCAGTCATCATATCACTTTCACTATAAATACATTTCGGAAAGGTTAAAGGGTCTAAAAATCATACAGGGAGAAGCTAAGATCCCCATGTACCATGTATCCAAAGGACAACCTTTAATTCGTTGTACTTTGTGTTTTACGATTTGTACAATCTAGGGTTTCTGCCTCTTCCAGATCTGAGTCATAAATAGGTGACCTAGGAAAAACGGTCATAACATGGGATAAGAATTTCCAAATGAAATTTCGTAAAAAGTGACAGGTAGTGCACGGATTGTACTTTCTCAGGTAACTTTTCCAGAGTCTGAAACTGAACCAGTGACACATGGCACACCGTACAAGGTCGCTCTCCTGTTTTATCCTATAAACAGGTCACATTGCGACACTTGGAATAAATCTCTCTTAGAGAATCAATTTGAGGTCAGACCTATGGGGTTGGAAAGATGATAGGTCAGGATATCACAAGAAAAAATTTCAAACCCTATGGATTGAAAAGTTTGGAGTTACACCAGAAACAATCAGGTACATATTCTGTCAAAACATAATTATTTTTTAGCACCTTCATTCATGGCTTCCGGAATTTAGGGTTTGGAGAAAGTTGGAATTTTTGTAATTAGAGACAACGGTTGAATGCTACTCATCAAAATCGAAATTTAGAAACCAAGATCATATTTTTTGGTTGGGTAGAAGGCCGAGCTTGATCAAACCCCAGTTCGGGACTTTGATCAGAAAGATGGAAAATTAGGGCTTCTGCAAAAAAAATGGAATTTTGGAAATCTGTGACCACGGATGGAAGCTCCTCAGAAAAATTGAAGCTTAGAGATTTGAATCAAATATTTTGGTTGAGTGAAGCTCCAGGAAACTCAAACCCTAATTCAGGGTCCTCCCTAGTGAATCCGAAAATCTAAAAGGCAATTTAGAGGGGTGAAACTTTGTAGTTTTCAAATTCTGAGTATACCAGCTTGACCAACTCAGAAAGGTGCATCTTTCTATCCTTTCAGAAGTTTGAATATTTAGGGTTTCTCTGACAAACCCTAATCCAGCTCCAGATCCAATTTCTGCAAATCAAGTAGATTGGGTTAATCCTAGAAGAGAATGGAATGGTCACCTGCATAAGTAAAGAAGTTCCTGTTTCAAAGGGAGATGAGGCTAAGGCCTTACATAAGAAGATTACAAGCAATCTCGACAGGTCTGTTTCGAATTATGTTCATGGTTAAGTTTATGATATGTTTGTCTTCATATCATTACGGTTAGTCTAATCTTGATTAATTACTAGACTTGTCCTTTCACCTTAATAGAAGATATTCATTGATTAAGGTTTTGACACTTATGATTGTACTAATGCATTGTGATGTTGTATGAGGTTTATGTTGTTCACTAACATAAAAGGTACACCAAGAGAGACAAATCATGTTCTACTTCAAGAACATATGATCATGGTGACATGAAGACAAAGATTCAGCCATTGTCATGGATCACATAGAAGATCTACTTTTGAGGTATGTATAACTTGGTTCTACAATGGTTAACTTATGAGACATGCAGGCTACTAGCACAAGTCATTGAAGAGAACCAGAAGACATCATGCGGGTATGTCAGACATAACTAGCTAACATAGTAATCCAGGTATGTTTTTCCTATATCAAGTTAGAATCTTACCTTGTGTTGGGATCCCTTATATAAGTATACTTGGTATGATTGGTTATGTTTATTCATAAAGTTAGAAATGTAAGTAATCAAGGGTTTATGCATATTATGTCTCTTATCTTGATTGATGATTTAACTAACCAGAAGAGTCCTATGATCAACTAAGAATATGAATGAGTAAAAGAACACTTCCCTAAAACCTTGAATACTAATGTTTATTATATGTGTTTGAAATGATCATGACTATACATGTTTAAGATTATTGTTTTTTGATAGTATTAAGATTATACTAATGAATGTGTGATTATGTATGAGACCTCGAGGATAACACAATGATGATACTAATAAGCATGCATAGTAATTAAGGATGGATATAAGTTTAAGGATAGGTAATACAGGAAGCAAAGATCAAGAGGGAGCACACTCCAGTTGTTCCTGCAAGGAAGCAAAGATCAAGAGGGAGCACACTCTAGTTGTTCCTGCAAGGAAGCAAAGATCAAGAAGGAGCACACTTCAGTAGTTTTTGTAAGGATGCAGATATTCAGAGGGAGTTGACCACTTCTCACAATCCACATCAGAATGGAGTTGCAGAAAAGAAGCAAAGACTGAGAGGGAGTCAACCCAACAAACAAACAAAGATAAGTATTTGAATTATCATTCCTTGCATATTTTATTGTTTAAATAATATTGTTCAATAATGTATATACTGATGTTCCTAGAATTAGGTTGTGTATTATGCATATTAGAATAGTTGCTTTGATGAACAGTATACTACTAATATACATGGGTAAGTGGCCTATGGCACTACACAACATTCCATTGCTACTTATCTAGAATGATACCTCTTTGTCGACATGTTGGGAGTAGTGCAAACTCTTAAAAATGTTATGATAGAGATTGGAAGGAATCTAGAAAGTTACAAGATATGGATGAGTGTTGTATTGAAGCATTGGCTAAAATAATTGCATGACTGTATGACATATCTCTTTATGTATAAGAATTTGTTTTGAAAACTATGAGATGTTTCTAATCATGCAATTTAACTTGTTTTGTAGGAAAGATCGTATACCTTCGCCTACAAAAGAAGGACTACAACATTTGTTCCTGCAACAAAGATATCTATTGAAGATATTGAAGTTCCCGGGATCTGGGATGAAGTAATGGAAGAATGCCATAATCCGTCGATCATAAAGAATGATGTTTGGGATGTAGTCCCAAGACCTAAAGGGAATTTTGTTGTGACTTCCATGTGGATCTATAAGATCAAGCATGCTGCAAATGGAAGCATAGAGAAATATAAAGTAAGTCTTGAAATGGATAGATTGATTGCCAGCACGTAGCGGAAGCTTGCTACTGAGTTCGAGATGAAGAACTTGGGTATGATGCACTACTTTCTTGGTATGGAGGTGTAGTAGAGTGCAGATGGCATCTTCCTTGGACAAAGGAAGTATGCAGTAAAGATCCTGAAGAGGTTCGAAATGATGGACTGCAAGGACATGGCCACACCTATGGCATCGAACCTGAATTTTTTGTGTGATGCTTCATTTGAGCCAGTTGATGTCACTATGTATGATGATTGGGTCCTTGATGTACCTGATGAACACAAGAACAGATATTTTCTTTGCGGTGAACACATTGAGCCAGTTCCTGAAGGATCTGAGGAGTGTTCACCTGGTTGTTGTAAAGCATACTCTGAGGTACCTGAAGGGTACAGTTGACTATGGGCTCAAGTATGATGCAAATCAAAAGTTTAACCTGTAGGGTTATGTTGATTCAGATTGGGCAGGCAGTGCTGCAGATAGGAAGAGCACTTCTGGGTGCTGCTTCAGTATGGGATCAGGTGTGATCTCTTGGTTTAGCAGGAAGCGGTCCTGCGTAGCACTGAGTACAGTTGAGGCAGAGTATGTTGCAGCCTGTTCGGCTAGTTGTGAGGCAGTATCGCTTCGAAAGCTACTGTCTGAGTTATTTGATCTACCGTTGGAGGCTTCTGGTATCTTTTGTGACAACCAGAGTTGTGTGAAGCTGTCTGAGAACCCGGTGTTCCATGACAAGTCGAAACACATAGAGAACAAATATCACTATATCAGGGATATGGTGCAGAGAGGAGCAGTGAAGCTCCTGCATGTTGCGACGGATGAGAAAATTGAAGATGTGCTGACAAAGCCACTAGCTAGATTGAAGTTCGAGTACTTCAAAGAGAGGCTTGGTGTTTTTCAGATTGATGACACTTTGAGGAAGCAGTGATGGACACATTTGCAAGAGCCATTCCGAGCATGGTGACAAGAGGATCCTTCATGGCTATGGATGTAAGCGTTGGATGATGAGCATCAGGACGATGTTCGAGTTTCTGCTCTATATGATCAGTTGGATCATTTATATGTATATGTATGTACACATCATGTTGGATGCTGGATATGATCAGTTGGATCATTTATGTATGTACGCATCATGTTGGATGATGGATATGATTAGTTGGATCATTTGTGTATGTATGCATCATTTTGGATGTTGGATATCATCAGTTGGATCATTTATATGTATTTGTATATGCATCATGTTGGATGCTTGGACCATGTATCTGTATATGTATCAGGTGGATACTGTGTATGATCAGGTAGATCATGTATGTTGATATATATCAGATGGATACATTATGTGGATCATGTATCTATGTATGTATCAGGTGGATCATGTATGATGATATGTATCAGGTAGATACTTGGTATGCATCAGGTAGATGCATTGTATGATTAGGATGATCATGGATGACGAGCTTCAGAATGTTTCTCCAGATGACTTACATCAGGACGATGCAGTGATGATGATCAAGATGATCATGTGTACATCAGGATGATGTATGGTGAGTATCAGGTTGATACTCTGTGGCCGTGGACAAGTTGTGCAAAGGAAATCCTAGATTTGTTCTAGGTCACATCCAGTATGAAAAAGGACTGGCACTGTGTATCACATGTAAGACCTGGGATATCCGATAGGTTGGGCTGTGTTCCCGTAATAAGTCCTAGGATGCTCCTTCGAGGGTTTGTGATAGTGGGCCACATGTAAGACCTGGGAGATCTGATAGGTTGGGCTATGTGCTCGTAATAAGTCTTGAGATGCTCTTTCGAGGTTTTGTGGTGGGATGCTACATGTAAGACCTGGGAGATCCGATAGGTTGGGCTGTGTGCCTGTAATAAAATCTTGGGATGCTCTTTCGAGGGTTTGTAGTAGAGGTCACATGTAATCAGTCCTGGAGATATTGCCGGTCATGCTTAGGCACATAAATGTTCCTGGGATTCTGTTTAGAGTTCTTGCCGGTCGTGCTATGCACATAAATGTTCCTGGGATACTCTTTTATGGTTTTGTGACAGTCACATGTAATAAGTCCTGGAGATCTGGACAGGATGAAAAAGCCCTCAGATGCTCTTTAGGGTTCTTGCTAGTCAAGAGACTCTTTTAAGGTTTTGTGACGCATGTAATGATTCCTGAGGATTCCACAGTATGGCCAGTGATGATGAAGACCTGCAGGTGGTGGGCCTACATCCAGTATGAAAAAGGAATGGCTCTGTAGAACTTCCTGTGACGAGTAGATTCAGAGATTGATTGAGCTAGCAGCAGCAGTGATGATGACGATGACTCGATGACGATTATCCAGTGACGATGATCCAGAGAAGAACACTTGTGCTAGAAGACTTGTGTCGAGAAATACCTTCCTAGTTAAGAGGGAGTGTTGATGTATATGTAACTTCGGAATGTATTTCATATATGTATTCCTATAGAGATGTTATTATTCCTCTATACGGAAGTGTTTGTATTCCTATAGAGATGTTATTATTCCTCTATACGGAAGTGTCGTCATTTATATTGTAAGTGTCGTAACTTATACTTGATGGGTTATTAGACCACCTTGTTGGGGTCGAACCTGTATAAGTCATGTGGGTCGAAGGGTTATTAGACCACCCTATTGGGGGTCGACCTAGTCAGCATTATGTTATGTGGTTAAGTTAAGGCCGACCTAGTAAAGGTTATTAGGCAAGTCAAGTCAAGTATAAATAGAGTGCGGGAGGCACTCTATTTGATCATTGTATTCTCACACACACTCTTTGGAGAGTTGCACACTTGTGGAGGAGGAGAAGTTGCTCCTAGGAGATGCCTATCTCTTATGCTTGGGTTGTATCATTGCTCTATCTATCTCTGAGGAAGTTATTGGGGTTTTTCACTTTTATGGTTTTCCCCAAGTAAAATCTGTGTCTCTTGCATGCTTGCATTATTGTGTCCATGATTGATATGCTGTAGATATGATATGTTGTACATGTTATTCTCTTAGTTAAGATCCTAGATCAGATTGAAATTCTGAAAAAATCACAGATGCACCTCCCAGAATTGCAGAGTCTGTTCCCATCCCTAAAGATGTAACACCTGAAGACCATGATATGATAGAACCACAAGAACCCCCCATTTCAAATATTTCAAGGAAAAGAAAGCCAGCATGGGAAAGAGATATTATATTAGGAGTAGAAAAATATGGAGCTCCTGAAGGCTCCACAAGAGTGAGTAAGAACCAAAGCCCTTCTCCAACTATATGGCTTTGATGTGTGATCTTGTAGATCAAGAACCTACTAGTTATGAAGAGGTAGTTCATAAGAAAGAATGGGTAGAGGCAATGACAGAGGAATACCAATAAATACTGAAGAATGTTGTTTGGGATATAGTTCCTAAACCTAAAGACAAAAGTGTTGTATCCTCCAAATGGATATACAAAACAAAGCATGTTGCAGATGGTAGCATTGAAAAATATAAAGCAAGATTTGTGGCCAGAGGATTCTCTCAAAAAGAGGGAATTGACTATGAAGAGATATTTGCACCAGTTGCAAGGTACACTTCTATTAGAACCATCATGGCACTTGCATCCATGATGAAGTGGGACTTACACCAGATGGATGTGAAGAAAACCTTCCTGAATGGTGTGATTGAGGAAGAAGTGTACATAGAGCAACCACAAGGATTTGAGGTGGAAGATGGAAGAACCCATGTATGCAAACTGAAGAAGGCTTTGTATGGGTTGAAGCAAGCTCCCAGAGCTTGGTATCGAAGAATTGACAGTTTCATGACAAACTTGGGATTTACCAAAAGTAAAGCTGATCCTAATCTTTATCTCAGGGTTATGAATGATGAACCTGTCATATTGTTGCTATATGTGGATGATCTATTTCTGACTGGAAATGAGAAACAGATTATCGAATGCAAGAAGAAGCTCTCATCAGAGTTTGAGATGAAAGATCTCGGATTAATGCACTACTTCCTAGGTCTGAAAGTACGGCAAGGACCAGATGGAATCTTTCTCAACCAAGGTAAGTATCCTATGGGAATCTTGAAAAGATTCGATATGTTGGAATGCAAAGCCATGGACACTCCCATGGATTCCAACTTAAATCTATTAGTTGACGACTCTTTAGAGTTAGTGGATGTGACTCTGTACAGACAAATTATTGGGTCATTAATGTATCTGATGAATACCAGGCCAGACATATGCTTTGTGGTGAACACTCTCAGTCAGTATCTAGTGAAACTTAGACAAGTTCGCCTAATTGTTGCAAAGCATGTAATGAGGTACTTGAAGGGTACAATAGATTTTGGTCTCTATTATTGTGGAGATCATGACTTCAGATTGTATGGCTACATAGATGCTGATTGGGTAGGAAGTGTATCAGACAAGAAAAGTACATCAGGTGGATGTTATTATCTGGGATCTTCCATGATCTCGTGGTTTAGTAGGAAGCAGTCAAGTGTGGCTCTTAGCACAGCTGAAGCAGAATATATAGCTGCCTGCTCTGCTAGTTGCGAAGCGGTATGGATTCGAAAATTGTTATCATGACTGTTTGACTTAGAGATTGACCCCACTGTGATCCTGTGTGACAACCAGAGCTGCATCAAAATGACAGAGAATCCAGTATTCCATGATAAGTCAAAACACATAGAGATCAGATATTTCTATATACGAGATATGGTGCAGAAAGGAGCTATCAAGCTCGAGTCTGTAGGCACTGATGAACAAGTTGCTGATGTGTTGACCAAACCTCTGTCTCGAGTAAAGTTTGGGTATTTTCGAGACAAGCTTGGTGTAGTTCAAAAGGACCCTCCTCGAAAGGGGGAGTGATATGTTCAATAATAATATTAGGATACTGGTCTCGAGAACAGATACCTGTATCGATGATGATGAGATTGCTCAAGATGTATACTTGTATTGGTGAGGATACTTGTATTGATGATATGTATACTTGTATTGGTATGGATACTTGTATTGATGATGTGGATACTCGTATTGGTGTGGATACCTATATTGATGATTTGGATAATGTATCGATGATGAGGATACTTGTATCGATGATGAGGCTACTTGTTCTGATGATGAGGTCAGTATATGGTACCTAGTTGATATGATAGGACTGTATCGTCCCTAAACTACTAGTTCAAAATGTACGTGATGGGGATTGCATAATCCTGGAACCACTAGTTCAAAATGTACGTGATGGGGATTGCATCATCCCAGAACCACTAGTTCAAAATGTACGTGATGGGGATTGCATCATCCCGGAACCACTAGTTCAAAATGTACGTGATGGGGATTGCGTCATCCTGGAACCACTAGTTCAAAATGTACGTGATGGGGATTGCATCATCCTGGAACCACTAGTTCAAAATGTACGTGATGGGGATTGCATCATCCCAGAACCACTAGTTCAAAATGTACGTGAGGGGATTGTATCATCCACAGACTTCGGTCCCTGAATTGATCTGTAGAGAGATGTCTCCGAGAAGTGGTCCCTAATGGACAAGAGGGGATTGTATCATCCCCAGACTTCGGTCCCTGAATTGATCCATAGACAGATGTCTCCGAGAAGTGGTCCCTAGTGGACGAGAGGAGATTGTATCGTCCCTAGACTTCGGTCCTTGAATTGATCCGTAGACATATGTCTTCGAAAAATGGTCCTTAGACTTTTTCTAAGTTGACGAGTGGACTGCATCGTCCCTAGACATGTTATGGTGTCTTAAATGGATCATGTGTTTTGCAAGGTACGAGCTGATGATCGTGTGATGACGATGCGGATGATCGTGTGATGATGATGTTGATGATTGTGTAATGACGATGCTGATGATCGTGTGATGACGATGCTGATGATCGTGTGATGACGATGCTGATGATCGTGTGATGACGATGTTGATGATCGTGTGATAATGATACTGTGATCGAGAGGATCCAGATGATGCTTCCATAGCTGTTAGAGTGCTATAGAAGATGAAGACTCAGTACTTGATGTTCCAGTATTGAAGATCTTGAATATGTTCCAGTAACTGGTTGAGTTACTGAAGAAAGCTTCCAATGATTTATAGATGTATCATGTATTATGTAGTCGATGACTCCTTGCTCCTGCAGATGTTGTTATAATATCCTTCTCGTTAAGGGGGAGTGTTGAAATATTGTAACTTCTAAGAATATTATATTTGTACTTTATTATTTCGGAGATGTTCCTTTCCTCCGAGGTGACCCTATTGTATATCCGAAGATGTTTATTCCTCCGATGGATTGTGGTAACTAGGGTTATTAGATCTCCCATGTGGGGGTCGACCCCAAGTTAATTTATTAGGGGTTATTAGACTCTCTTAGGATAGGTCGGCCCCATAGGGTAAAAATTCAGTCAGGAAACAAGCATAAGTAGAGAAGGATGTTCCTCACTTATCTCACTCATCCATCACTCAGAAAGTAGCGCACAAGTGAGAGAGAAGTCTACATAGGAGGTAGAGAAGGAGCTCTAGTCTTGGACTACATCTTGTATTTGGTTGATCATATTTATTGAGGAAAGCTTTGTTGGGTTTTCTACCCCATGAGTGTTTCCCAGGGTAAAATCTCTGTCTATCTTGTGATTGTGTTTCTTTCAGTGATCTTGCTAGTCAAATTAGTATAAACTTAACAACTTTGAGTCTTCGAGATTCCATGAAGATTTTAGAGAGGAACCACCATGCTTGCTGCTGCACTACTCTGATTAAAATCACTTTATTAAGTGGGGAATCCATCTCCCATACTACTTGTTTCCCCAAAAAATTGAAACCAATGAGACTAAGAATTATCCCAGGGTCCCATTGCTTGTATTGCACTCCAACAATTAGGAGTGCTCTCCAACTCATACCATCGGGTAAGAGAGTTCCTGGATCCCATTTTATTGTATGCATTCTTCCAAACATTATGAGTACAAAATATATATCATCAAAGTACATAACAACATAATGGAAATGTACATCAAGGAGATGCTTCATCAAATAATCATGAAAGTGCTTATACCTCCAAGTATGTAGACCACCATTTGCCAAGTGCATACAAGCTTCAAGTGACCAATCAAATATACTCCAATGACATAGGTGAGGATCCCATTTCCTATAATGTTGCTCCAAAAGGATGTAATATGCATCAAAATAATCAGCAATGTGTTCTTTCATCCAAGAAGTGAATGAAGAACCTCCACTAAAATCTGAACCAAGTAGGGAACAAGGAAAACAATAAGCCTTCAAGGGTCTCACAAAAGTACCATTTGTGCATCCATGAACATGTGTATCATCAAGAAATAACAAAGGATGTTGTTGCCAATAATACTTTTCTCCACTGATATATCTCTTCACCCAAGTAGTGGATGAATTTCCTCCAATATCAATTGAACTAAGCAAGGAGCAAGTAAAATCATGAGTCTTAAAGTGACTCAAGTGAACATCATAATTGCATCCATGTAGATGTGTTTCATCATAAGGTAACAAGGAATTCTTATGCAAATGTAAATAAGAAGTGGCTCCAATAATGTCATCATATAAAGGGGAGATAGGACTTTCATGCTCCTCAAGTGGCACCATCAAAAATAAACCTTTCACCCATACTTCATTAGGATGAATGCTGCAAAATATGGAAGTGTAGGATGTAGGAGAATGAACCAACTCACCCAATTGATCAGAAAGTACAGATGTGTCCTCATGTGAATGCTCCATAATGGTAGGATCGTGCACCTCCCTCAAAAGTGTAGAACTTTCCTCATAGGTTGGCTCCAAGGTAGTGGAATCAACTTCTTCAAAAAATGTGTAACCATTTCCAAGAAGAAACTCAAGTTCCTCTTCCACCACATCAAGTGCTTGGATCTCATCAATCTCATCTTCAAACACATCAAGAACATGCAAATTTCCATGTTTCTCATGATCTACCATGTCATGAGAATCCTCCATGCAATCTACCATATGACAATTTGAAACATAGGAGGGAGAACAAGTATATTGCAACCTTTCAAGAAGTTGCTCATTTTCAATTTTTAGTTTATGAATATCCTCATTATTCTTCAAGTATGCATCAAGTAATAATTCATTAAACTCAACCAAATTTTTCCTATCAAAAATCAAAGACATTAAATTACCTTTGTTGATGCACATTGCTCTTTGAATCTTCTCTGTGTCTTCAAGGAAGGATGGATCCTCCAATGAAGAAACTTTCCAACAAGAATTTGACACTAATGCATGAGTGTCATGGAGCATGCTAAGGGTCTCTTGGATATTCTTTTCATTCATATTCAAGGACCCTTCAAGAAAATGAGGCTCTTTTAAATGAACCTAGTAATCTTCTTCCTTATTACTTGGACCAACTTCATGAAACTCGAGTGGTGATCGAGAAGTTGATCTTGTTTCTTCTTCAACTGCTACAAGGTCTTCATTTTCATGCTTAATGGAAGTTTGGCTTATAGCAACACTTTCAAAATTTGTATCTATGTCAACAACATAGAGGTGTGAGCACCCATTAGTAGGTACTCCTTCATAGTTTAAGCATCCATCAATATATTCTCTTTTATTCATGTCTAAGGTAGAATGTGTCTCTTCCTTTTGCTCCTTCAGGCACGTTGATGCATTTTGTACCCAAGTATGTGCAGAACTTTGAGATGAGCTAACTAAGGTGGGAAGTGGCATTTTACTTGTTTCATAATTCAATTCTCTATTTTGAAATGGATTCTTATTACCTTCCTTCATCTTGAGCTTGTTTGAGACAATGAGGTATTGATCAAATGGTAAAGTGTTTCTGCAATCTTCACTCAAATTTTGCCATTTGAGTAGAATTTTTTCCACATCATTTGGGGCTTTAATATTTTCTTTGGAATCAAGAAATTTTGGTGCAATAGGCCTTGGTTTTCTCTGAAATTCATTTTCTCTATTAGGGGGTCATGTGCTTGAGAGAATATGCTCACCCATTCACTTCTTTTCCTCACAATGAGAACTGTTGCTGCCTCTTATACTCCTTTGCTCCCAAGTTGTCTAGCCATCAATTCGAATACTTTCATCATCTGTTTGTTCATGTCTCTGATACTTTCATGTATTCAAAAAATGGTTTTATGATTGTAATAAATTCCTCCTCATGTTCTCAGGTTTCCCTTTCATCCTTAGGCATGGTCTCAACAATATACTCTTCTTCTCCTACTACTTCCCCTTCAACAAAAGTAACTTTGGTTTCAATATCTAAGGGTGGTCTCTGACTTCTTGTCCTCATGAAAATAAAACCACATCAAGTGCCAAGATCATGCTCTGATACCACTGTAATGTCCCTTTTTTATTTTTATTAAAATATTGAAATTTTCAACTTTTTTTCCTAGTTCAACCTTTGACTAGTTTTGAGGTCTAAATCTCCAAATTGCTCCAAATGCTCCCAAATATTCAGCGAATGTTTTTGAATGATATTAGGACTTTATTATGATGTTCAGGGATTATTTAGGACCATCAAAAGACTTCTGAAAACCCCTTTAAGATTATGGCCAAGATAGGAGTTTTTACTAGCAATTTGGGGTTCAAATCCCCACAGGGTAAATGTTGAATATGGATCTCCAAAAGCTTCTAAAACCACTCGAATTTCTGAACAAAGGAAGAAGATATCCAAGGAAAAATATTAAGGCCTCATGTGAATAATTATTCAGTTTGTGAAGTCTGTTATAACCCTCTCCCAATAGCTACAAAATCACTAGTTTCGACCTTGGGGGAAATGGCATTAAATATTCTTCAAATGGTATAAAACTGAGCAAGATGACTCCAAATGATTAAGTACTGAACATGAAACTTGTGAATATAATTAATGACAGTCCATTAATCATAAATACATCAGATAAATTCCCTTTCATTCGAATTCATCAATATTTCATTGCTATACATTAAGATAGTGGGGAAATGGCACCATTTGTTCATTAAAAATCAGATTTACATAATTCCAATTAGATTTTCAACATGGTACATTTATGAGTGTGAAGAAAAGAGCATATACATATTATTACAAATTAAATGGGGCATTAGAAGATCCCCCAAAGAGAAAAATGTCTCACCAAAAGCGCCCTTCCTCAAGGGTCAAGAATATGCAAAGAAAACTGGAAATGGTTGGAGGAATGAGCTCCACTAGAAGAAACCATGAGTTGTCCTATAGATTACACCTGCAAATAAATACTCCATTAAAGCTCCAAATGAAAGGTCTAAATGGCCTTTCCAATTACCAACTAGGATGGGAATCTTTCACCCTCGAAATTGGTGCTAAGGCAAGTAGAGTAGCACTCCAATAGCTCTCCTCTCCCAAATGCAAAATGAAAATTCTAAAAATGATCAAAATCCATTAGTCTTCCTCATGAAATCCTTTTATTAACTTCATGAGGCTTCCTAAGGTCGAATTTCCCTTCATGGGATTCCTCCAACTCATCTTTGTGGTTTAGTAATTCATATGACACTTGTCTTGCCTCTTCATGCTCCAAATATTTCCCCTAGTAGAATGGCTGCCTATAACTCCCTAATGCGCCCTCTTTGTGGCTATATTTATCCCTGACATGTCAGATGTCAAATTTTTCATAGTCTGCAATCAGGTCTGAATATTGCATAGAATCTTTATCATTGGTTGTCATCGAGTATAGGGAATCTCTTTCCAAGTGGCACACATTGTCTTCCTAACCTCTTCCTCTCCCCATGGGAGTTACTCCTCTTTACCAATTAGACTTCCTTAGCTCATTAAATTCCATATGAAACCTCACCATCCTCCAAATATGTTTCCTAACCCATATATTCGAATTGGATGAAGTGCATGCCAAGTGTGTGGAGAGAATCTAGCCACCTAAGGACTCAATAAGCCTCCAATTATCTTCATGACCCAATGCCACATTATTTTCTCAAAAATTATTTTTATGTGACCCATTTTAATGTGAATATGGTAAACCAAAGTTATTTTGAGTCTTATAGCTCCTTCACTCCAACTTTTAATGCTTCCACCCCCAACCTAGGAAACTAGTAATTTTCCTCCTTGGAAATTATTTGACCCTTAACATCAATTTGACAAACTCTCATGAATATGGCCGATGGGATTGGTCCATTGTGACCCAATGCAAAATTTGGGGCATGACAATAGATGATTTCAAAGTCATATCCCAATGTCGTGGTTACCCATTTTTGTTGTTCTTCTATAGACAATCTTTGTTCCAAGAAGTATTTTAGACTATCATGATATGTTTTACACATTAGGTAAGGATATGATTCCTTAAGTGCATGTAGTATTTCCATCATTTCATTCTCATAAATGGGTTTATGTAAGTGATTTCCCTTTATTAGTCAACTTTCGAAAGCAAGGATCCATCCTTCCTGCATTAGAACATCACTGATTCCATTTCCTGGGGCATTGCATTCCACAATGAAGGTTTTTGTGAAGTCTGGTGTATTCAAAATAGGATCTTTGAACATTGCCTCTTTAAGTTGTGCAAATGCTTGAGTTTCCTCTGGAGTCCATGGAAATGATTCCTTCTTCAATAATGTTGTTAGAGGTGCTTATATTCTTCAATAGTTCCGAAAAAACTTGCGGTAGTACCATGTTAAGCCTAAGAATCCTCTAAGATTCTTCAAGGTTTTTGGAATCGGCTAGTCCATCATGGATTTAATTTTTTTAGGGTCCACCTTGACACCTTCATGAGATATAATATGACCCAAATACTCTACCTCATTTCCCCCAAAGAAACATTTGGAACTTCTTCCATATAGTTGTTGCTCCTTTAGTAGTTGGAGCACTCTCTCAACATGTTGAACATGTTATTCCCAAGAATTTCTATAGATTAGTATATCATCAAAAAATGCCAACAAAAATTTTCTAAGGAAGGTCTTGAAAATGGAATTCATCAAACCTTGAAATGTAGAAGGTGCATTCGTAAGGCCAAAAGGCATGACCAAAAATTCATAATGACCTTCATGAGTTTGGAATGTTTTTTTTAGGACATCTTTTTCCTTCATTCTAATCTAATGATACCTTGAACAAAGATCCAACTTTTTGAAGTAAACTGCTCCATGTAGTTCATTTAAAAATTCACCAATGATAGGAATGGGGAAATTATATCTAATGGTGATCTTGTTGAGATATCTATACTCTGAACACATACACCATGATACCTAATTCTTGTGTGTCATTACCATTGGTGTAGAGTAAGAAATTTGTATAGGCCTAATCATGTCAGCTTCTAACATTTCTTCAACCTTATGCTCAGTTTCACTCTTTTGTCCTTAGGGATATTTGTAAGGTCTAACGTTAGGAGGAACATTTCTTGGAATTAAGTGAATAGCATGATCAAAATATCTAGTAGGTAGAAGACCTTTCGAAATATCTTCAAATACCTTGGATTTCTTATCAATAACACTTTAGAGATCCAAGCGAATAGCAGGCTTAGATGTTTGAACATCAAATGAGAATAATTGTGCAATTACAACTTGATGTCCCTTTTTCAACAATTTTGTCATACCATTAGAACTTATCACTTTGCTTGGATTCCCTGTGATACCCCATAATTCAAATCATTTTCCTTCATAGGAAAATTTCATGAAAATATCCAGAAAATTCAAGAAAAGTTCATGAGAATTTCTTGAAAATTCTACCCCTTTTCCAAAAGGTCAAATGGGTACATGAGATAGAGGTTGAAGTGGAGGTTTTTTTGACAATTTTGACCAATCTTGTAACACTAAAAACCTCCATTATAACCTCCGCTACTTTCTCTTATCATTGTAGTGGTGGAAGCCCCAAGTAAGTTCCATCCCATAGATCTTTGTTATGTAATCAATAAATTAATCAAAAAAGTCGTCGCCAATAGGATTAAGCCCCTCCTACCCCATTTGAAATTGCCTAAGCAGTCCAACTATGTTGAGGAAAGGAAAACAATCGATGGTATTATCTTGGCTCATGAAATAATCCACTCATTCAAAACTGTTGAGATATGGTAACTTCAAAGAATATTATATTTGTACTTTATTATTCCGGAGATGTTTCATTCCTCCGTGAAGATCTTATTGTATATCCGGAGATGTTTATTCCTCCGTTGGAATGTGGTAACTTGGGTTATTAGACTTCCCTAGTGGGGTTCATCCCTGTATGTGTTATGTGGGTCAAAGGGTTGTTAGAAAACCCTAGTAGGGTCGGCCCAGTCAGTTGTAATGGGGTATTTAACCCAATGGTTAAATACGAGCCTACATGATTTGTGTAAAAGAAAAGTCGGAGTAGTGTATAAATAGAGGAGGTGTATTCCTCATTTAACACACACTCACTCACTTGAGAGTGGCGCACTTATGAGAGAGAGGTCTGCTATGGAGAAGGAGGAGCTTATGATTAGGGTTACATCTTTTGTATTTGCTGGTCATCTATATTGAGGAAGCTTTGCTGGGTTTTCTACCCCATGAGGGTTTCCCAGGATAAATCTGTGTCTCTTGTGTTTATGTTGTGCTTGTTGTTCCTTCAGAGATCCTGTATATGCTATTATTGTGAAATGGAATGTAATGCTGCTATTTTATGTCTTAGCATATTAAATCTTAACATGGTATTAGAGCTAACCTGAAGGAAGGCAATGTATGGCACTTACGACACTTGCTTCACTTGCGACAATTTGAAGGTTTGGGTTTTACATAGCAAAAACCAGTCATCGTGGAATTTTTCCTATAAATCCATTTATGCAAAGGTTCAGGATCTAAAAATTTTACAGGTAATAGATAACATCCCCAGGTACCTTGTGGCCAAAGGCCACCCTCAGATTCGTTGTACTTTGTGAGTTATGATCAGTACAATTTAGGGTTTCTACCTTTTCCAGATCTCAGTCAAAATCAGGTGACCTAGGAAAAAAGGTCATAACTTGGGCTAGGAAGCTCCAAATGAAATTTTGTAAAAAGTGACAGGTAGTAAACAGACTGTAATATCTCAGGAAACATTCTTAGAGGCCGAAGTTGAACCAGTGACATGTGGCACGCCGTACAAGTTCGATATCCTATTTTATCCCATAAATAGGTCACGTTGCGACACTTGGCATAACTCTCTCTCAGAAAATCCAATTGAGGCCAGACCTATCGGGATGGAAAGATGACAAGTCAAGCTACCACAAAAAAACATTTCAGACCCTGTGGAGTAACACATTCGGATTTACAGCAGAAACAATCAGGTACATATTTCTGTCAAAACAGAATTATTTTTGGAGCACCTTCATTCATGGCTTCCGGAATTTAGGGTTTCAGAGAAAGTTAGAATTTTTGGAATCGGAATCCATGGATGAATACTACTCAGAAAAATTGAAATTTAGAGTCCAAGATCGAATTTTTTGGTTGGGTAGAAGACCGGTCTTGATCAAACCCCAGTTCGAAATTTTGATCGGAAAGATAGAAAATTAGGGCTTCAGCAAAAGTTGGAATTTTTGAAGTCTGTAACCATGGCTGGAACCTCCTCAGAAAAATAAGATTTTAGAGCCTTGGATCAAACCTTTTGATTGGGTAGAAGGGTGGGCTTCAACAAACCCTAGTTTGGGATCTTGTCTAGAAGATACAGAAGTTTTGAAGGCAATTTTGAGGGGTCAAATTTTGGAGATTTCAAAATTGAAGTATGCTAGTTTGATCAGCTCAGCAAGACACATCCTTCCATCCATTCAGAAGTGTGAAATTCAAAGATTGAATTTTTAGGGTTTTTCTAACAAACCCTAATCAAGCTCCAGATCAAGTTTCAGGGGGAGTTGAGGCTAAGGCCTTACATAAGAAGACTACAAGAAGTCTCGACAGGTATGACTTAAGGAAGTTCAGGTATGTCTTGAAATTTGATTCCTGATTAAGTTCATAATGTGTTTTCCTTCATATTATTTATTAGTTCAATCTTGATTAATGTTAGAATTGTCTTATCACCCTAGTAACAGTATGAATTCATGTGAATGATCAAAGACATTCATTGATTAGGGCCGTATGATTGTACTAATGCATTATGGTGTTGTATGAGGTTGATGTTGTCTGCTAACAAGATACAGGTACATCACGAAAGACAAATCAAGTTCCATGACCATGACAACATGAAGACAAAGACTCATCCATAATCTTTGTTCTAGTTACAAGGTATGTATGAATTTGTTATATTATGCTTAACCTATGAGATATGCAGGTTCTAGCATAGGATCTCTAAATAATTGAAGAGAACAAAGAAGATATTGTTTAGGTATGTTAGACATAACTAAGCAGGTATACTAATCCAGGTATGTTTTCTTATGTCAAGTTAGAATCTTACCTTGTGCTAGGATCCCTTATATAAGTATACTTGGTATGATTGGTTATGCTTATTCATAAAGTTAGTAATCAAGGTTTTATGCATATTATGTCTCTTATCTTGATGATTTAACTAACCAAGAGAGTACTTTGATCAAACAAGAATATGCATGAGTAAAAGAAGACTTCCTTGAAACCCTGAATACTAATGATCATGACTATACATATTCAAGATTATTTAGAATTATAATGTTTTGATAATATTGATAATATACTAATGAATGTATGTTTGTGTATGAGATCATGAGGATGACACTAGTGCACACTTGAGCATGCATAGTGGTACAGAATGAATAGAAGTTCAAAAGACAAATAGAAGATCAAGCGGGAGGCAACCACACAAACATAAAAGATAAGTATTTGAGTTGTTATTTGAAATAGTAAATGATATTTCCTGTAATAGGTTGTATGCATATTTGTATTCCTAGAATATATCATACTGAGTGTAAACATTCATAGAGCATTGAACAGTATACTACTAATATGCATATGATTGGTAAGTTGGACAAACATTCCATTGTTGCTTGTCTAGAATGAAACCTCTTTGCTAACATGCTAAGAGCTGTGCACACTCTCGATAGTATGTTCCGGTAGAGATGGAAGGCATCTAGATAGCCACTATATGCATACAGGATATGGAAAAGTGTTGTGCCAAAGTATTGGTCAAGATAGTTGCATAACTATGTAAATGATATCTGTATGCATAATAGGTTATCATGACAACATGATTTCATGATTATGAAGTATTACTAATCATGTACTTAATTTTGATTTGTAGGAAAGATCATGATGAATGATGAACACTGAAAAAGCGATGGATGTTCAACAAAAGGATTTACAAATAAAACACACTATAGAAGGCTTGTGGCTAGAAGATTCTCTTAGAAAGAGGAAGAGAATAATGATGAGATGTTTGCTCCAAGTAAGACCATTCTCTTAATGGTGTAATTAAAGAAGAAATGTGAATCAGGTTCTGTATGGGTACCCAGGATCGATAATAAATTGATGAGCTTAATGATCACCATGGGTGATGTGGATCTCAACCTTTGATACATGGTTGAATATGGTTTCTATACACATATGACATGGATGCAAGAAGGAACTCACCACAGAGTTCGAATGATATTGAGGCTCATATTAGTAGACCCATCTAATGAGAGATGGCACAGATAGATATGCAGAAGATCATTCAATGCAGAGTGTGAATGATGTTCAGTCACAAAGGGAGAATTGACAGTTTCTTGATAATCTTGGGCTTTACCAAAAGTAAAGTTGTTCCTAAACTTTACCTTAAGGTTATGGATCATACTATTATTGTATGTAGATGATATCTTTCTGACAGGGAATGAGAAACAGATCATGAAAAGAAAGAAGAAGATGGCTGAAGAAATGAAAATGAAAGATCTCAGATTGATGCATTACTTCCTAGGTTTGGAAGCATGGCAAGGCTTAGAAGGAATCTTTCTCAACTGGGGAAAATATCCCGATAAATATTAAAAGGACTTGAAGTGTTGGAATGGCCACTCTCATGGATTCCAACTCGAAGCTGTTAGCGGATGACTCATCAAAGTTAGTAGATATAACTCTGTACAGACAAACTATTGAGTCATTGATGTATCTAACGAATACTAGGTCATATATATGCTTTGCTATGAACACGTTGAGTCAGTATCTAGTGGAAACTAGATGTGTTCACCTGATAAGTTGCAAATCATGTGATGCGGTACCTAAAGGATACGATAGACTTTGATCTATGTTATCTTGGAAATCATGACTTCAGATGGCTACACAGATGTTGATTGGGCAGGAAGTGTATCAGATAGAAAGAGCACATTGAGAGGATGTTATTGTCTGGGATCAGCCATGATCTTGTGGTTAGAAGGAAACAATCTAGTGTGGCTCTTAGCACAAGCAGAATATATGGCTGCTTGCTCTGCTAAGTTATGAAGTAGTATGGTTTTAGAATTGTTTGACTTAGAGATGGACTCAACTGTGATCCTATGTGACAAACAGAGTTGTACCAAAATGGTAGAGAATCCAATGTTCCATGATAAGTCAAAGGACATAGAGATCTGACATTTATATATACAAGATATGGTGCAGAAAGGAATTAAAGTTCGAATTTGTAACATGTTACCAATGTACTAACCAAGCCTCTACCGATATGATGTACTAACCAAACCTCTACCTCAAGTAAAGTTTTCCAAGACAAACTTAATAAAGTTCAGAAGGACCCTCCTCAAAATGGGGAGTGATGTGATCACTTATGATGAGATTTTCTGCATCGACAGAGAGGTCGATGATGTGGATACTTATATTAGTGATGCCGACAGAGAGGTTGGTGGATGGTCCTTAGACAGGGTCTAAGTTGACAAGGGGATTGCATCATCCTTGAACACATGTTCTAAAGAGAGCCGTAGACATATGTCTTCGAGAATGAAGTCCTTGGTGTACATGTGAGGATTGAATCATCCTTGGATTTCAGTCCTAAATTGAGCCGTAGACAGATGTCTCCGAGAAAGAAGAGGGATTGCATCATCCTTGTGTTAATGTATATGTAACTTCGGAATGTATTTCATCTGTATATTATATATATATTTATTGTACCCTTATAAGAGATGTGTTATTCCTCTATAAGGAAGTGTCGTCATGTGGATTGACAAGTGTCGCAAGTGTGTGTACTTGCCGATGGGTTATTAGACCACCATTTGGGGTCGGCCCGGAATTATATATAATATAATGTGGATGTATCTAAGTAGACAAGTCGTCCCCATTGGGTCACTGGGAAAAAAGGTGAGTATAAATAGAGATAGGAGATCTCTATTTTACTCACTCGAAAAAGTAACTCACTATCTATCTGAAAGTGGCGCACTAGTGAGGAGGAGGAAGATCATCTGCTAGGAGACTATCTCAGTGTTATTTGGTTGTATTTTGGTTGAGCCATTGCTCTCTCTATCTCTGAGGAAGTTGTGGGGTTTTTCACATTAGGGTTTTCCCCACGGAAACTCTGTGTCTCTTGTCTCTATGCTTTCGATTCTTGTGATGCTTGTGATGCTTGTCATATTATGATTGTCATGCATTGATATACTGTAGATGTTATTCTCTCAGCAAAGATCCTATAGTATTGTGAATTAATACTCAAAATCTAACATGGTATCAGAGCTAACCTGAGAAGAAGACATTTTGCAGTGACGGAAGCTTGTGTTCCTTATTTATTGGGTTTCTCTCCACATATTTTTGAAATTCAATATAGTAGATTGACTCTACTCATGGAGGCGCATCTATCTGTCCAATCAGAATTCAGTTCTGAGCATTTTCAGATTTGGCCCTAAAAATTAGGGTTTCCACAAAAATAGGAATTTCTGGAATCTAAAGACACAGCTGGAAGCTCCTTGCAAAAATTGAATTTTAGAGATTTGGATCGATATTTTTGGCTGGGTAGAGCTCCGGGAAACTCAAACCCTAATTCAAGGCTCTCCCAAGTGAACCCGGGAGGACAAAAAGGCAATTTTGAAGGGCAAGACTTTGCTGATCTCAAATTCTGAATGTACCAGGTTGATCAGCTCTCCAAGGCCCATCTTTCTATCCTTTCGGAATTTTGAAATTCACATTTTTAATTTTTAGGGTTTCTCTGACAAACCCTAATCCGGGACCAGATCCAGTTTTCAGCACTTCAAGTGGTAAGTCCTAAATCTTTTCTATTTCCATTTGAAGTACTCTTAAAGATGTCTCTCCACAACAAGCTTGAGGATAAGCTTGAAGGATCTGATAACTTCCGAGCCTAGAAGTAAAGGATTGGGTTAATCCTGGAAGAGAATGAGTTGGACTCATATGTGAAAGAAGACATCCCTATCCCAGAGGATGAAGAGGCCAAGGCATTGCACAAGAAGAACTTGGTCAAGGCAAAGAGAATCATTGTTGATTCTATCAAAGACCATCTCATACCCCATGTGTCTTCTCTTAAGACACCCAAGGAGATGTTTGAATCTTTGACCAAGCTATTTGAAGGAAAGAACATAAATCGGAAGATGACCCTGCGGAACCAATTGAAACCAGTAAAGTTTCAGAATGGAGAAACCATTCAATCTTATTTTTCAAGGGTCTCCCAGATCAAGGAACAACTAGAAGCAGTGGATGAAATGGTGGAGAATGGTGAAGTGGTAATGACCACCCTAAATGGCCTACCCAGGTCATGGGATTCCTTTATCCAAGGAATTTGTGCAAGGAAGAAGTTGATCTCTTTCAGTAGACTTCGGGAAGAATGCTCACAAGAAGAAGCAAGGCTTGTGGCACGAGAAGAAAAGATGGGGAATGAAGATCAAGCTCTCACAGCTCACACCAGGAAAGGAAAGTTCAAGAGAGAGCCATCTCACTCCAAGAGATCTTCACATCACTTCAAAGAAAGAAGAATATGCTTCACCTGTAATGAGAAAGGACATATTGCCATAAATTGTCCCAAGAACAAGAAGGACAATAACATCCCCAACAAGAAGAAGAAGGGTAGCAAAAGAAGGTTTCATGCTCATGCTGTCGAAGATGATGAACCCCCAAAGAAGAAGGCTAGGGCAGAAAGTGATAGCAATGATGACTCATCAAGTGAAGAAGAGTATGTTCTGATCTCTGCTCTCACAGGTACCATCTCCCATGGTTGTAATGATTGGTTGATTGATAGTGGGGCTTCCAAACACATGACTGGGTTCAAGGAATCTTTTGTGAACCTATTTGAACACGAATCACCCCATAAGGTGAAACTTGGGGATGATTATCAATACCCAATCAAAGGAAGTGGTGAAGCCTCCTACAACCTAGATTCTGGAAAATCTCTGAAGATGAAGGAAGTCCTCTATGTACCTGGGCTCAAGAAGAACTTACTCTCAATATCTGCATTGGATGCAAAAGGTATGAGGGTTGCATTTGTGGATGGCCAAGTCCTAATGTGGCCAAAGGGAAAGAACATAGATGATGCAGTAGTGATTGGAGAGCAAGAGGGAGGCTTGTATAAATTGAAGGGACAACCTGAACATGCCATGGTACATGAATCCATGGAGCCAAGTGAACTTTGGCATAGAAGACTTGCTCATATGCACTATAGGGCACTTCCAATTGCAAGCAAGGCAGTAGAGGGTCTTCTTGAAATCAAGACCAAACATGAAGGTGTTTGCAAAGGATGTGCAAAAGGTAAGAACATTAAGAAGGCTTTCCCAAGCAGTGAAAGCAAGGCAAAAGACATCCTGGAAATCATCCACTCAGATGTATGTGTCCCTATGTCATCCAGTTCCCTGAGTGGGTATGTTTACTATGTTTCATTTATTGATGACTTCTCCAGGAAGACTTGGATATACTTCTTGAAGGGCAAAGATGAGGTGCTTGATAAATTCAAGGAATTCAAAACCTTGATGGAGAATCAAACTGACAAGAAGATCAAGACATTCAGATCTGACAATGGTGGAGAATTCACCTCAAGTGACTTCAAGAAGCTTTGCAGTGATTCAGGGATTAAGAGGGAGTTGACTGCTCCTTATAATCCTCAACAAAATGGTGTTGCAGAAAGGAAGAACAGAACTATCATGGAAGCAGCAAGGGCAATGTTGCATGACCAGGATCTTCCTATGCATCTATGGGTAGAAGCAGCTAGAACAGCTGTATATGTGCAGAACAGAACACCCCACAAGATATTGGACAACAAGACACCAGAAGAGGTCTTTTCTGGTAAGAAACTTGAAGTCAGTCATCTTAGAATATTTGGTTGTCGAGTATACACTCATGTCCCAAAGGAAAAGAGGACTAAACTAGATCCTTCAGGAAAGAAGGGTATCTTTGTGGGTTACAGTGAAAGCTCAAAGGCTTACAGAATATACTTTTCAGGGTTCAAGAAGATTGATGTCAGCAGGGATGTAACATTTGATGAAAACTCATCATTCATCAAATCAAGGAAGGCACCTACTGAAGTTTATGAAGAACCTAAGGAAACAAGATTTCAGGACACTACCATGACTGAAGCAGTTCCAGAAGTTGTTCGTGAGTTTCAAGATCCACAAGAACCTATAGATCCACCCCGTGAGGATAACTCTCACAAGAGGAAACCTGTATGGGCTAGAGAGCTCATTCATGATGCAGAAAGATTTGGCATTCCAGAAGAAGAACACAGAGCAAAGAAGAGAACCAGATCACATACCAGTTATGTTGCTTTACTCTGTGACATTTTGAACAAAGAGCCTTCCAGTTATGAAGAGGCAGCGGAAAAGAAAGAATGGAAGGATGCTATGGTTGAGGAATACCAATCAATAATGAAGAATGATGTTTGGGATGTTGTCCCAAGACCTAAAGAGAAGTCTGTTGTGACTTCCAAGTGGATCTACAAAATCAAGCATGCTGCAGATGGCAGTGCAGAAAAATACAAAGCAAGAATCGTAGCTCGTGGTTTCTCTCAAAAAGAAGGAATAGATTATGAAGAAACCTTTGCACCTATAGCCAGGTATACTTCCATCAGAACAGTACTTGACCTGGCTGCAGCTATTAAATGGAAAATACACCAGATGGATGTCAAGACTGCTTTCTTAAATGGTATAGTTGAAGAGGAAGTATATGTGGAACAACCACTTGGTTTTGAAATACATGACAGGGGGTCATATGTGTGTAGACTGAAGAAAACCTTGTATGGCTTGAAGCAAGCTCCCAGAACTTGGTATGGTAGGATGGACAGTTTCCTATCTAGCTTGGTATTTACCAAGAGTAAAGCGGATTCCAGCCTTTACTACAAAGTTGTGGAAGGGAATCCTGTGATTCTACTCCTGTATGTGGATGACTTATTTGTAACAGGAGATGACAGACTGATTGCAGATACTAAGAGGAAGCTTGCTGCTGAATTCGATATGAAAGATTTGGGAATGATGCACTATTTGCTAGGCATGGAGGTGTGGCAGAGTGTAGGTGGGATCTTCCTTGGTCAAGGGAAGTACACAGTAGATATCCTGAAGAGATTTGGGATGATGGATTGCAAGGCCATGGCCACACCTATGGCATCGAATCTGAAGCTTCTATGTGATGCTTCATCTGAGCCGGTTGATGTCTCCATGTATTGTCAGATGATTGGGTCCTTGATGTACCTAATGAACACGAGACCAGACATTTGCTTTGCTGTGAACACATTGATCCAATTCCTGACAGATCCGAGGAGTGTTCACCTGGTTGCTATAAAGCATGTTCTAAGGTGCTTGAAGGGTACAGTGGATTATGGGCTCAAGTATGAAGCAAATCAAAAGTTTAACTTGTAGGGTTATGTTGATTCAGATTGGGCTGGCAGTGCTGCAGATAGGAAGAGCACATATGGGTGTTGCTTCAGTATGGGATCAGGTGTGATCTCTTGGTTTAGTAGGAAGCAGTCCTACGTAGCACTGAGTACAGCTGAGACAGAGTATGTTGCATCCTGTTCAGCTAGTTGTGAGGCAGTATGGCTACGGAAGCTACTGTCTGAGTTATTTGATCTCCCGTTGGATGCTACTGGTATCTTCTGTGATAACCAGAGTTGTGTGAAGCTGTCCGAGAACCCAGTGTTTCATGACAGGTCGAAACACATAGAGATCAAATATCACTATATCAGGGATATGGTGCAGAGAGGAGCTGTGAAGCTCCTGTATGTTGCGACAGACGAGCAGATTGCAGATGTGCTGACGAAGCCACTAGCCACTGTGAAGTTCGAGTACTTCAGAGAGAGGCTTAGCGTGCTTCAGATCGAGGATACTTCGAGGAAGAAGTGATGGACACATTTGGTGAAGCCATTCCAAGCATGTTGGAAGGGGGATCCTTCACATGGCTGTGGATGTAAGCGCTGGATGATGAGCATCAGGATGATGTTCTGGTTTCTTCTAGGATATGATTAGTTGGATCATTATATGTATGTATGCATCATGTTGGATGTTGGATATGATCAGATGGATCATTATATGTATGTATGCATCATGTTGGATGATGGATATGATCAGTTGGATCATTATATGTATGTATGTATGCATCATGTTGGATGCTGGATATGATCAGTTGGATCATTTATATATGTACGCATCATGTTGGATGTTGGATATGATTGGTTGGATCATGTGTATGTATTTTGTATGAACGCATCATGTTGGATGCTGATGGGTACATTGTGTGGATCATGTATCTTTGTATGATCAGGTAGATCATGTATGTTGATGGGTACATTGTATGGATCATGTATCTTTGTATGATCAGGTAGATCATGTATGATTGATGGATACATTGTGTGGATCATGTATCTATGTGTGCATCAGATGGATGCATTGTATGATCAGGATGATCGTGGATGACGAGCTTCTCCAGATGACATGCAGCAAGATGTTGCAGTGATGATGATGAGTATCAGATGATACTTTGTGGCCGTGGATCAGGTTTTGCAGGAAAGCATGTAATTTGTGCCCTGGGAGATTTGCAGATGGTCTTTCGAGGTTTTTCCTATGGCATGTAATTCAGTGCCCTGGGACATCTGGCAAATGCTCTTGCAAGGTTTTGCTTGGAAGGACATGCAATTTGTGCCCTGGGAGATCTGCAGATAGTCTTTCAAGGTTTTTCCTATGGCATGTAATTCGGTGCCCTGGGATATCTGGCAGATTCTCTTGCGAGGTTTTGTCCTATGGCATGTAATTTTCTCCTGGGAGATCTGGACAGGATGAAAAAGGCCTCAGATGCTTCAGCCAAGTTTTGCCATGACCACATGTAATTTGCTCCTGGGAGATCTGGACAAGATGAAAAAGGCCTCAGATGCTTCAGCCAGGTTTTGTGGTGAGATCACATGTAATGTGCTCCTAGGAGATCCGACAGGTAGAGCTGAGTGCTCGTAACAGCCTGGGATGTTTCAGCCAGGTTTTGTGATGGGTCACATGTAATGTGCTCCTGGGAGATCCTACAGGTAGAGCTGTGTGCTCGTAATATCCTGGGATGCTGCAACCAGGTTTTGTGATGCATGTAATAAGTCCTGAGCATTCCACAGTATGGCCAGTGATGATGAAGACCTGTAGATGGCGGGCCTACATCCAGTATGAAAAAGGACTGGCTTTGTAGAACTTCCTATGACGAGTAGACTCAGAGATTGGTTGAGATAGCAGCAGCAGTGACGATGATGATGACGATGCATCGATGACGATGATCCAGAGAAGAAGACTTGTCTAGCAGATCTGTGTCGAGAAATACCTTCCTAGTTAAGAGGGAGTGTTGATGTATATGTAACTTCGGAATGTATTTCATCTGTATATTTTATATATATTTATTGTACCCTTATAAGAGATGTGTTATTCCTCTATAAGGAAGTGTCGTCATCTGGATTGACAAGTGTCGCAAGTGTGTGTACTTGTCGATGGGTTATTAGACCACCATTTGGGGTCGGCCCAGAATTATATATAATGTAATGTGGATGTATCTAAGTAGACAAGTCGGCCCCATTGGGTCACTGGGAAAAAAGGTGAGTATAAATAGAGATAGGAGATCTCTATTTTACTCACTCGGAAAAGTAACTCACTATCTATCAGAAAGTGGCGCACTAGTGAGGAGGAGGAGGGTCATCTGCTAGGAGACTATCTTAGTGTTATTTGGTTGTATTTTGGTTGAGCCATTGCTCTCTCTATCTCTGAGGAAGTTGTGGGGTTTTTCACCTTAGGGTTTTCCCCATGGAAACTCTATGTCTCTTATCTCTATGCTTTTGATTCTTGTGATGCTTGTGATGCTTGTCATATTATGATTGTCATGCATTGATATACTGTAGATGTTATTCTCTCAGCAAAGATCCTATAGTATTGTGAATTAATACTCAAAATCTAACACCTTGAACACGTGTTCTAAAGAGAGCCATAGATAGATGTCTCCGAGAAAGAAGAAGGATTGCATCATCCGTGAACACATGTTCTAAAGAGAGCCGTAGACAGATGTCTCCGAGAAAGAAGAAGGATTGTATCATCCTTGAACACATGTTCTAAAGAGAGCCGTAGACATATGTCTTCGAGAATGAAGTCCTTGGTGGACATGTGAGGATTGGATCATCGCTGGACTTCAGTCCTAAAGAGAGCCATAGACATGATGTCTCCAAGAATAAAGTCCTGAATAAACAGGTGGGGGATTGTATCATCCCCGGACTTCGGTCCTAGAATTGAGTCGTAGACTGGGTCTCCGAGAATGTAGTCCTGAATGAACAGGTAGGGGATTGAATCTTCCCTGGACTTTGGTCCCAGAATTGATCCGTAGACTGATGTCTTCGAGAATTGAAGATAGGACTGCATCGTCCCTGGACCTCGGTTCAAAATGTACATGAGGACTGCATCGTCCATGAACTGGGTTCAAAATGTACGTGAGGACTGCATCGTCCATGAACCGGGTTCAAAATGTACATGAGAGGACTGCATCATCTGTGAACTGGGTTCAAAATGTACGTGAGGACTGCATTGTCCATGAACTGGGTTCAAAATGTACGTGAGGACTGCATTGTCCATGAACTGGGTTCAAAATGTACGTGAGAGGACTGCATCGTCTGTGAACTGGGTTCAAAATGTATGTGATGGGATTGCATCATCCCTAGACATGAGACTTGTCTTAAAGGTACGTGTGAGGACTGTATCATCCATGAACTGGGTTCAAAATGTACGTGATGGGATTGCATCATCCCTAGACATGAGACTTGTCTTAAAGGTACGTGTGAGGACTGCATTGTCCATGAACTGGGTTCAAAATGTACGTGATGGGATTGCATCGTCCCTGGACATGAGACTTGTCTTAAAGTGATAAGGATTGATCATCCTGGAACTTGATCTAGATTGTATCATCCATGGACCTATGTCCTAAAGAGAGCGGGATTGATCATCCTGTAATATGATCATGTGTGTTGCAGGGTATGCTGCTATTATCATTGATGAGGATACTTGTATTGATGTATTGATACTTGTATTGATGACGATACTTGTATGTATACTTGTATTGATGAGGATACTTGTATTGATGATGTGTATACTTGTATTAGTGTGGATACTAATACTGATGATCTAGATGAAGATGCTGTAGATTGAGATGATCCAGATGTTGTAGATTGAGATGATCTAGATGTTGTAGATCGTGATGATCCAGATGCTGTAGATCGAGATGTTCCAGATGCTGTAGATCGTGATGATCCAGATGCTGTAGATCGAGATGATCCAAATGTTGTAGATTGTGATGATCCAGATGCTGTAGATCGTGATGATCCAGATGTTGTAGATCGACATGATCCCGATGCTGATGATCATATGATGACGATGCTGATGATCATGAGGATCCAGATGTTGATGTTGTTGTAGATGTTCGTGTGCTGCAGAAGATAAAGACTCAGTACTGAATATGTTGATGTTCCAGTATTGAAGATGTTCCAGTAACTGCTTGAGTTACTGATGATGTTGAGAAAGCTTCCAATGATTTATAGATGTATCATGTATGATGTTGATGACTCCTTGCTTGTGCAGATGCTATTATCATATCCTTCTCGTTAAGGGGGAGTGTTGAGATATTGTAACTTCAAAGAATATTATATTTGTAATTTATTATTCCGGAGATGTTTCATTCCTCCGTGAAGATCTTATTGTATATCCGGAGATGTTTATTCCTCTGTTGGAATGTGGTAACTTGGGTTATTAGACTTCCCTAGTGGGGGTCATCCCTGTATGTGTTATGTGGGTCAAAGGGTTGTTAGACCACCCTAGTAGGGTCGGCCCAGTCAGTTGTAATGGGGTATTTAACCCAATGGTTAAATACGAGCCTACATGATTTGTGTAAAAGAAAAGTCGGAGTAGTGTATAAATAGAGGAGGTGTATTCCTCATTTAACACACACTCACTCACTTGAGAGTGGCGCACTTATGAGAGAGAGGTCTGCTATGGAGAAGGAGGAGCTTATGCTCAGGGTTACATCTTTTGTATTTTCTGGTCATCTATATTGAGGAAGCTTTGCTGGGTTTTCTACCCCATGAGGGCTTCCCAGGATAAATCTATGTCTCTTGTGTTTATGATGTGCTTGTTGTTCCTTCAGTGATCCTGTATATGCTATTATTGTGAAATGGAATGTAATGCTACTATTTTATGTCTTAGCATATTAAATCTTAACAAAAACCACCATAAATACTGGAATATTAATAAAACTTGACATGTCCAAATTGTTTGGAAATATTAGTTGGGAATACATCAAAGAGATGCGTGTGGCTTTTGGATTCTATCAAGAATGGACGTGACTGGATCTTAGCTTTCGTCTCTTCTACCTTTTTCCCAATTTTAGATAATGCCATGCCTTATGAACCCTTTCAACCTTCTCATGGTATAAGAAAAGGTGACCCACTTTCCCCCTTATTATTCATCCTAATCGTGGAAGGCCTTAGTAGAACCATCCAAGCAATGGTTGACAAGCAAGAAATCAATGGATTTTCCCTTCATCCTCAAGATAAAGCTCACACTCACAAGCAATTATTTGATGACACCCTTCTCATGAGTCATTCATCAATCAATGAAGTCAGGTCTTTCAAATCAAATCTTTGTCTTTTTAATATGGATTATGGAAACACCGTCAAGTTGGAAAAGTAAGAATTTTTGTTCTTCAATAATTTTCTATTCATTCAATGCAACATCAACTGCATCCTAGGATTTCAATATGGATCCTTTCCTTCCAAATATTTAGGTTCCCCCCTCTCTGACTTAATCCTTGTATAATCATCTTGGTAAGATCTCTTTGCCAAGCTATCCAAAAATCTATCCAATTGGACCCTTTTCCCTCTAAATTTAGCTAGTCATCTTGTCTTAGTCAAATTTGTTCTCAAGCCCATGTCTTTTTAATTTTTTCTATAGTGGATGCTCCAAAAATTGTCAACAATGATATTCACAACATTTAGAGAAACTTTGTATAGGGTGGAACAGATGCTCATTGAAAGTGGGCACTTGTCAAATGGGAAAGATTATGTAAGACCAAGCTTGTAGGCGGACTTGGCTTATATGATCTAGAATACATGATCAAGGTCTTAGGAGAAAACACATGGTGGAAATGGGTCACACATTCTATAGAACCATGGGAAACTATGTGGAATAAAAAATATGCCCCGTATCCATATAAACAGGAACTGATCCATTAATTTGTGAAGGTAGTGAGATCGTTTATATGGGACTTGGATTCTCAAAATAAAGACCTAATACAACATCATACTTTATAGGAGATCAAGAATTGACAATTTGCCTCATTTTGGGAGTATATGTGGTAACAATGACGTTGTTTGGGACAATATTACCATTTGCATAGTACAAAAAAAAAACTCTAGTGGTTGGGCATGGTGCAAGTCTGCCAATACTGGATTTATGGATAGGGAAGTGAGTACGAGCAATAGAGGCACCCAATTTAGTGGTAGTGTTGAATGCCTTGGGAGGAAATCATTATGCTTTGGGAGGATATGTCATACTGGTAAATTAAAAATCAAGAGAACCAGGACACATTACAGTGGGGGTATATCCCAAAGGGGGCCTTCACATTTAAAGAAACGTATTCAATTGGAACAAGACAAAACAATCTAGCAAGGAATCCAATCTGGCACAACATTTGGAATTCCAACTTATGGAAAAAAGTAGCAACTTTTCTCTGGCTGCTGGTTAAAGGTAGAATTATTATTGCCAACAATCTCCTGAAAAATATATTCTAAGGACCATCTATATGTCCTCTTTGTAGGAACCACCGGGAGAGCATTGCACAACTCCTTAACTCATGCTCCTTCTCCTCAACTCTTTGGGAAAAGATTGTTTCTCTTTCTAAGAGTATATTGTGCAAAATGGGATCCTTCTCTAACCATCTCAAATTGGACAGTCGATTCTGTTCATAATCTAATCCTCAACCAGCTATGGAGACTCTACTTGTATTCCTTATATGGGAAGGCTAGAAAGAAATGAATTAGCACATATTCAATAAACAATATCGAAACACAACATATATTTGAAATATCATAACATCATGTCTTCATGAAACTCTTCAATTACATCTTTGTTCAACACAGGACTTCCATATGAATGAGTAGGAACAAGCAATATTTCATGTCGAGCTATTGCATCCAAATTGGTGTCTAGAGGGTTGAATTCAATACATGGATAATCTCTTTGAACAATTGGATGTGGTCACAACCAACTACATCTAGAGATAGGGCAATAAACTTTCCAATTATCTTTCTAGAGAAGGAAATCAACAAAAGAAGGAGAATTAGGAGTTTACTCTTACAGAATTGGAAGCTAGTGGAATGAAACACACTTGATCCAACCTAGTTGCACAATATTGGAATTCCCCAAATGAAGGTGCTTGTGGGGTGGAGAGTTGTTGGTACAACCATGAGTAAATGTAGAGGGTTTTGTGGCAAGTAGGAGGCCACAAATGTCCTCACTCCTGCTTTCCAACTTATACTTGTCACATGCATGAACTTAATGGGTGTCACCTTGATTAAATGGAATAGGGATAAGGGGGATCCATTCATCGGCATTTGGATTTTGATACATCTCATCTCCTACCTACCTACATGGTTAAACATTGCAGCATCCATTGTTAAGACTTCTACCTAGAAAAATGGAGTTACTGTTGCATGTTTTAGGGGAAAATCTCATCCAAAGGAAGGAATGTGATCTTTGATTTATATTATGAGCACCCTAGATGGATCCAATTTGGAATATTATGTGAATTTTATTGCTTCCTATGATTCAACATTCCAGTGTATTGCATATGGAAATATTCTAATCTGAAAACTTGTTCTGTGATAAACTGGTGGGTAATATTTTGTTTTTCCATAGTGTTTTCAAAGATAATATGGGAAGGTATAGTGACTTCTTGCGATGGTGGTTTATTCTTTTGATTCCTAGGAAGAGGGTGCACAACTGAAGGGGTGGCAAAGGGTGCTATATACAAGAGTAAACATTTTCCGACCCTAAAATTTATTTCATGGAAGATATTCCCTGGCACATTTAGATAGGTTTTGAGGGGATGGAAGCTCACTCAATTTTGAGAAGAATAATTACGATATAGTTCAAAAGGAAACAATCAACCCCTACATGACTTTCAAAACAATCCTTGCATGGTTTCTTTTACAGTAGGAATTATATCATAATTTGGTGTAGGGAACTAACTATATTTGGTATTAGGGAGGAGTTGGAAAACATATACAAATACATGGATGACCTGATGGAGAATGTTTTCACCATACACCAACTTGTTGTGGAACATTGCACCAATCGTGGAGGGTAGGAGAAGCACATTGAGGGGATTCATAGCAGGTAAGTTCATGTACAATGTGTTTTAATTTTCCCAAATCTACAATGAAAGAATTGTCTTATTATTTTGCTATCATTTAAGGAAGGTAAGGGAGTGCTTAAAATAGAAAAAAAAACATTACAAAACACTGTAAAACCAAATCGTCACCTACAAGACAAGTTTCAACAACCTGCAGAAGTAACAATATTAAGTCTACACAAGTAATAGTAGATAGTCACCTACAGGACTAAGTAACAACAAACATCTACAACATAGTTTTTATTACCCTTGCGATCATACATCCAAACCGATATTGTGTTCCAGCAGTCAAATTAATTTAGCACTTCCACAATCAACATACAAGATCAGAAAATTTATCACACTACAGCAAACTCAATTCAAAGCACACACGAGTTTACAAACTCTTAGAAATAGATCAGAAACACTATTTTCAATTTCAACTCACTATTTGTATACCTCACTCTGTAAAAAAAATAGAATTACATCAATATATACATCATGAAAAAAATCGCTCATTAAATTTAAATTGACACTTTGTTGTTTCAAAATTGAGTCTTCAAAATTTGTATAGATACTCTACCCCTTTGAAATTTGACAAGCTAAAAAAATACAGATAGAGGATTCCCCTTCATATTTAATTATGAAGGTGGTGAGGCAATGGAGTCTTTTTAGAATTCTAATGGCCAAATAATCAAGGTGGTGAAATAATTATCCAACATTCTCCCCCTTAATTATTTCACCCAAAAAACTTGTTGTTGTTCTTGTCAAAATTTCAAAACTATTGTTATTTCCATCACATCATATAACATTTAAAAATCTTTGTTACATCATATTGTGAAATTCAAACAACTCCTTTCCCAAGGGTTTTGTAAGTAAGTCTGTAAACTAATCTTTTGATCTACAAAAATCAACACTAATTCCATTCTTGTTTATTAGTTCTTGAATAAAATGATATCTTGTATTGTCACGTCCCCTCCTGTCGATCCGATGCAAGGGAGGAATCATGGCTATCATTCTAGGGCTTATTTGGGTAACTCGGACACATGCATTACTAACAAAATCATAAATAATTAAAAACTCATGCGTGCATATTTATAGTCAAATAAACATAGCGGAAATAAACATTATCCACGCACAATTACTTCATGCATTCAACATATAATCATAACAGTCATCAAATTAAGCAGTGCAGAACATAGAATGAATATAATCCAAACTACATATAATACTTATCTTCAACATGAACTGTCCAAGGAACTGGCTATGTGAGAGTAATGTTCCACCCAACCATAGGTCTCTGTCCAGCCTGTATTCTTTCAGTTGAGAGACCACCCTCGAGCTGGGATGTGTATCCACCAAGGAGGAATTAAACAGACTCACTAACAACCATGGTCTCACACAAACAATCACGCTAAGCCAACATGCAGTTGGGTTTATCAAGAATTCAAGAGGAAAAGGAGGAGGATGCTAAGCCACTGAGCTCAACCACAAACCTACATGCATCTCAACTAAACTCAAATAGTCATGGCACCCACAATACCTACCATACCCAACACAAGGAAGGTCCCCTTCTCTGTTTCACAGTCCCTCAAGCGTCCCTTCCCTCCAGTTCTCTTCAGGGTGGGCATAGAAAGGTCCAAGCTACTAAATCCTTGAGATTCTATCCCTCGTTGGGTTTATCAAGCAATCCCAACCTCTGTTCTATGATTCACACTTGGATTCTCACAATTTAGTGACCAAATGACTCAATCCCATAATTTGATTTTTGGGCTATAAATATTGGGTTTTCCAATGGATTTCGGGGTATATAACACTCTCAAATTCACCCCAAGGTTCATGTCTATGGATCGCCCATTGGATTTCACTGTCAATACAAAATTTGGGGCATTTATGGCACTTCAAAACGTCGGTTATTGCAAAGTTCCGATTTCTGGTTTTTCTCACTGTTCATTTTGTGTAATGGATGAAAAATGAAGCTTAGATGTTCCAAAATGGAATGGGAATGAGTAAGAATGAATTTCTATGAGTTAGAGTGACTTTTGGGTCAAGGAAATAGATCCCATACCTTCCATGCAAATTTGTGGGCTACCCATGCTCCATTGAAGCCATGGATTGATTTCTTCAACCACTTCCTTACAACTGAATTAAATGTCAGCAAGGAAAGTCAAATGAGTTCACAATATGACATTTGGAAGCATATGGTTCAACCCCACAACCCCCTCACCACAACCTAGTGGAATACACATGGCCCCTTCTCATTCATTGCTTCCATAACCAGTTTTGGTATTTTATTGCATTGTTAAATATTCACATCAATTTACAATATTTCATGGCTTAATAGCACATGGATACTAGAATATAAAATGCTTTCCTTTCTAAATAAAATCCGAGCATACACTAGCATGGCCTTGGACTTGAGCTCCACGCTAGGAAAACATACATCGCATGTATACAACATTTACAATAAAATCCAATATATCCTAAGGATCAAAATGGGGGTATTACATTCCCCTCCCCCTTAGAACAACACCATCCTCAGTGTTCTCAAAACTGAACAAAAATGGGAATGTCTCTCTCATGGCATACTCTAGATCACATGTAGCCTCATCGGGAATAAGGTGCTCCCATTGGACCTTTACCTTCCCAATGGCTCTGTTCTAAAGCAATGTGACCTTCTTGTCGAGGATGCACATAGGCTCTACTTGGAAATCTCCCTCGGGTTCCACCTGTATCACATTCCAATGAATCATATGATTAGGATTGTTATCACTTAGGATTTAGCCATTTGTTGTGGAAGGATGACCCTAAGGTAACTATTTCAAACCAACCTTTAGGAGGAGAGTTGGCTTCTTTCCTACTAGAGAGGGCTCTCTCAAAAGTTGAATACAATGGCCATAATTTTTTTTCAAGAAATTGATCTTCTATTTTTAAATTGGCTGAAAACATATGAATCACATTGGGCATGGAGTCATGTCTGAGATTTCTAAAAACCAGCAGAAAATCAACAACATAAATCTTGGTGAAGACAAGGTAATTGCTATCCCACAATCAAGTTCTTTTAACAGGTGATATTTGAAAGAAATTAAGACAACCCATCAACATTAAGCATCAACATAGATAAATTTAATATCAACTTTAGAAGAAAACATGGAACACTTAGGTGCGATTAAGATAGAACATGATTTGCATGAATTCTGCATTAAATAACACTTTCACCATAAGCATAAGAAGAAAAACAACATGGAAGCTTTTCATTGGAAAATACGATTCACAAAGAAAAAAGTAAATACGGACTACAACACAAGCAACGCAAGAATCCTCACCATTCAAAATGTGCTCTATTTCTGCATGGAAAAAATTTACAATAACCCAAGTACTCTCAGTAACAAAATGTCCTTCTGTATTAGAGGTTTCAAACCTTTACAATGATGGCCAAATAGCCTTTTTATAGCAATTATTTGAAGTGAAACCCTAACAAACTTATAACTGACTTGGTAAATATTTGGATTTCACTTTTACATTTAACTTTTAGACAAAATTGTACACATGTCAAAATTTCGAACATATGAATCTCCGACGCCCTGTTTGCTAGATGGAGACTGTTTGCTGAAGTTTTGAGCCTGAATCTTTAGGAGCGTAAGGAGTATTTCATTTTTCCATATTTCTCCACTGCCTTCCACTAATCAACCATGGGCAGCTCATAAATCGTCATTTCTTTCACCAATACCTTCATCTCTATATGTTCTGTAGTGGAAATTTGCAGTATTCTTTCACCCATCATGGCCAATTTATGTAGGATGAGAGCTTCTCCAATAAAATCTTACCTGTCAAAACATGAGTTAAATTTTCAAGCCTCTCATGGTTGGTCCTAGCCTCAAAAAACAAGTCCTTGTGACTATTTTGAGAAATCAAATCACCATTTTCATCCCAAAATGATGGAAACCCCTTCTCAATCAAATTATCAAATTTTCTTTTGTAGTTTGCCACTTTCTTTTTCATGTGTACAGCTCTATCCTGAATACCTTCTACATGTGCGTACTTTCTGAGCACACTCCTTGCCCAGGTTATAATTTCTATTATGTTCTTTATCTACATAGTCTTTAGATCCTCCTCGGTCAGGGTATTCATAAAATCCACTATGTTCTGATCTTTCTCTTTGGGTTTTCTATTCAAACCTTCTCTCACTACTGTAAAACTCTGCAAAGCATCATTCACCGCTTTTCCCTTTTCTCTCATAAAACTTAGGTAGGGTCTGAACTTGGTAGCTTCAGCTATAATGAAATCCCAAATCATATGCTTGGCACCCTGCATTGGGGTTTTCCCTTTAGGAGCTAGGTATTTCTCCTTTTTCTTCTCTTCCACTCTCCTAGGCACAACCAAATCACCTCGAGAATATGCTTTGAAGCTTTTTGCCCATTCTGGCTCCTTTGTTTACGTGTCGGATATTTCTTCAAATCTCCTATTTCTTGCAATCTCTACTACATATGGAAGTACCATTTCAGATGAATATTTTTCTGGGCATCAGGCTCCAAGTATGAACATGTCGGTACCTCTTCATCTGATTCATATTGGAGTAGATTCACTCTTTTGGATAACCCCTCCACCTCTTGGTGATCAAAGGCTATGTTCTTGATTTGCTGCCTTCTTTCAGAGATTATATGATAGGGGTCATACTTAACAACAATATCCTTTTTGAATTCCAATCCTTCCAACTGCTTGTCTATAAACGAAAGGGCATGTTTATTCTTCACAATGAAGGGACCCAATTTTAAGGGGAACTTGATATCATAATCCTTTTTGAAGGTCAAGAAATGATCATCTTCAACAATCAACTTCTATCTGATAAATTCCAAAGCAAAAACCCTTGAGGTCAAAAATGTTGGCAAGATGTAGGGCTCTTTCAAAAATCCATATAACCTGATAACAGTATTGTTAGTTTTTCAGAATTTACTTCAATCTAATCTAGGATCTTAACTCAGAGAACAACATGTACAGCATATCTATAGCATATCAATCATAGACACAATAATGCAAGCACACAAGAGACACAAAGTTTACTTGGGGAAAACCATAAAGGTGAAAAACCCCAATAACTTCCTCAGAGATAGATATAGCAATGATACAACCCAAGCATAAGAGATAGACATCTCCTAGAAGCAACTTCTCCTCCTCCACAAGTGCGCCACTCTCCAAAGAGTGTGTGTGAGAATAGAATGATGAAATAGAGTGCCTCCCGCATTCTATTTATACTTGACTTGACTTTCCTAATAACCTTTACTAGGTTGGCCTCAACTTAACCACATAACACAATGTTGACTGGGCCGACACCCAATAAGGTGGTCTAATAACCCTTTGACCCACATGGCTAACCCCCAATAGGGTGGTCTAATAACCCTTTGACCCACATGACTTATACAGGGCCGACCCCAACAAGGTGGTCTAATAACCCATCAAGTATAAGTTACGACACTGACAATATAAATGACAACACTTCCGTATAGAGGAATAATAACATCTCTATAGGAATACAAACACTTCCGTATATAGAAATAATAACATCTCTATAGGAATACAATACACATGGGTAAAATACATTCTGAAGTTACATATACATCAACACTCCCTCTTAACTAGGAAGGTATTTCTCGACACAGATCTTCTAGCACAAGTCTTCTTCTCTGGATCATCATCAGCGAATCATCATCATCGTCACGCTGCTGCTATCTCAATCAATCTCTGAATCTACTCGTCATAGGAAGTTCTACAGAGCCAGTCCTTTTTCATACTGGATGTAGGCCCACCATCTGTAGGTCTTCATCATCACTAACCATACTGTGGAATACTCAGGACTTATTACGTGCGTCACAATGCCTCGAAAGAGTCTCCCAGGACCATTTATGTGCCGAAGCACGACTGGCAAGATCTCCTAGGTCCACTTACATGTGACTGTCACAAAACCTTAAAAGAGTGTCTTGCCAAGCAAGATCTCTAAAGAGCATCTGAGGCCTTTTTCATCCTGTCCAGATATCCAGGACTTATTACATGTGACCCCTAACACAATGCCTCGAAAGAGCATCCCAGGACTTATTATGGGAACACATCCCAACCTATCGAATCTCCCAGGTCTACTTACATGTGGTCATGGCAATGCCTCGAAAGATAATCCTAGGACTTATTACGAGCACAAATCCCAACCTATTAGATCTCCCAGGTCTACTTATATGGCATAGGAAAATGCCTCGAAAGAGCATCCCAGGCTGTTACGAGCACACAGCTCTACCTGTCATATCTCCCAGATCTACTTATATGTCCTCCCAGAGCAATGCCTTGAAAGAGCATCCTAGGATGTTACGAGCACACAACTCTACCTGTCGGATTTCCCAGGTCTACTTATATGCTCATCTGCACAACCTGTCCACAGCCACAAAGTATCAACCTAATACTCACCATACATCATCCTGATGTACATCATCACATGATCAACCTGATCATCATCACCGCATTGTCCTGATGCATGTCATCTGGGGCAACATCCTGAAGCTCGTCATCCATGATCATCCTGATCATACAATGCATCCACCTGATGCATACATAGTATCTGCCTGATACATATCATCATACATGATCTACCTGATCATACAATGTATCCACCTGATACATATACAAATACATGATCCACCTGATCATACCTGATACATATCAACATACATGATCCACCTGATCATACAATGTATCCACATGATACATACATAGATACATAGTCCAAGCATCCAACATGATGCATATGCATACATACATATAAATGATCCAACTGATCATATCCAGCATCCAACATGATGCATACATACATACATATAAATTATCCAACTGATCATATCCAGCATCCAACATGATGCATACATACATACATATAAATGATCCAACTGATCATAACAAGCATCCAACATGATGCATTTACAGAGAAGTAACTGGAGCATCGTCCTGATGCTCATCATCCAGCACTTACATCCACAGCCATGTGAAGGATCCTCTTCTCACCATGCTTGGAATGGCTCCAGAAAATGTGTCCATCACTTCTTCCTTGAAGTGTCAACAATCTGAAGAACACCAAGCCTCTCTTTGAAGTATTCGAACTTTACTCTTGCTAGTGGTTTCGTCAGCACATCTACAATCTGCTCATCCGTCGCAACATACAGGAGCTTCACTGCTCCTCTCTGCACCATATCCATGATATAGTGATATTTGATCTCGATGTGCTTCGACCTGTCGTGGAACACCGGGTTCTCAGACAACTTCACACAACTCTGGTTGTCACAGAAGATACCAGTAGCCTCCAACGGGAGACCAAATAGATCAGACAGTAGCTTCTGAAGCCATACTGTCTCACAACTGGCCAAACAAGCTACAACATACTCAGCCTCAGTTGTACTCAGTGCTACATAGGATTGCTTCCTGCTAAACCAAGAGATCACACCTGATCCCATATTGAAGCAGCACCCAGTTGTGCTCTTCCTATCTGCAGCACTGCCTACCCAATCCGAATCAACATAACCCTGTAGGTTAAACTCTTGATTCGCATATTACTTAATCCCATAATCCACTGTACCCTTCAAGTACCTCAGAATATGCCTTACAACAACCAGATGAACACTCCTCGGATCCGTTAGGAACTGGCTCAATGTGTTCACCGCAAAGCAAATATCTAGTCTCGTGTTCGTCAGGTACATCAAGGACCCAATCATCTAACGATACATAGTGACATCAACTAGATCAAATGAAGCATCACACAGAAGCTTCAGGTTCGATGCCATAGGTGTGGCCATGGCCTTGCAGTCCATCATCTCGAACCGCTTCAGGATCTCTACTGCATACTTCCCTTCTCCAAGGAAGATTCCATTTGCACTCTGCCACACCTCCATAACAAGAAAGTAGTGCATCATACCCAAGTTCTTCATCTCGAACTTGGAAGAAAGCTTCCGCTGAGTGTCGACAATCAATCTATCCTCTCCTATTACAAATAGGTCATCCACATACAATAAGATTATCACTAGATTTCCTTCCTCGACCTTGTAGTAAAGGTTGGAATCCGCTTTACTCTTGGTAAAGCCCAAACTGGATAGAAAGTTATCTATCCTACCATACCAAGTTCTACGAGCTTGCTTCAAGCCATACAAGGCTTTTTTCAACCTGCACACATATGACTCTCTGTCATGTGTCTCAAAACCGAGTGGATGCTCCACATACACTTTCCTCTTTGACTACACCATTCAAGAAAGTTGTCTTGACATCCATCTGGTGTATCTTCGCTTTCATCACTACAGCAAGTACTGATCTGATGGAAGTGTATCTGGCTACAGGAGAAAATTCTCTTCATAATCAGCCATGACCTACAAACCTTGCTTTATATTTCTCTATGCTGCCATCTGCAGCATGCTTGATATTATATATCCACATGGAAGTCACAACAAACTTCCCTTCAGGTCTTGGGACTACATCCCAAACATCATTCTTCATGATTGACAGATCATGGCATTCTTTCATTACTTCATCCCAGATCTTGGGAACTTCAATATCTTCAATAGATATCTTTGTTGCTGGAACAAATGTTGTAGTCCTTCTTTTGTAGGTGATGGTATACGATCTTTCCTACAAAACAAGTTAAATTGCATGATTAGAAACATCTCATAGTTTTCAGAACAAATTCTTACACATAAGAATATATGTCATACAGTCATGCAATTATTTTAGCCAATGCTTCAATACAACATTTATCCATATCCCGTAACTTGCTAGATGCCTTCCAATCTCTACAAGAACATTGTTAAGAGTTTGCACTACTCCCAACATGTTAGCAAAGAGGTTTCATTCTAGATAAGTAGCAATGGAATGTTATACAGTGCCATAGGCCACTTACCCATTACATGCATATTAGTAGTATGTTGTTCATTAATGCAATTATTCTAATATGCCAAAATACACAGCCTAATTCTAGGAACATCAGTATATACATCATTGAACAAAATTATTTAAACAATCAAATATGCAAGAAATGATAATTCAAATACTTATCTTTGTTTGTTAGGTTGACTCCCTCTCAGTCTTTGCTTCCTTTCTGCAACTCCATTCTGATGTGGATTGTGAGAAGTGGTCAAATCCCTCTGAATGTCTGCATCCTTGCAAAAACTAATGGAGTGTGCTCCCTCTTGATCTTTGCTTCCTAGATTACATGTCCTTGAACTTATATTCATCCTTGATCCCTATGCATGCTTATTAGTATCATTATTGTGTTATCTTCGAGATCTCATACATAATAATACATTCATTAGTATATTCTCAATACTATCAAAACACAATAATCTTAAGCATGTATAGTCATGATCATTTCAAACAGAAATAATAAGCATTAATATTCAAGGTTTATATAGGACTCTTATGGTTAGTCATATCATAAATTAAAGTAAGAAACATAACATGCCTAAACCCATGATTACTCAAACCTATACTTTCATGACTCTTTTAGTTAGTCATATCATCAATTAAGATAAGAAACATAACATGCATACACCCATGATTAATCAAACCTATGACTTCATGAATAATCATTATCAATCATGCCATGTATACTTATATAAGAGATCCTATCACAAGGTAGGATTCTAACTTGATATAGGAAAAACATACCTAGATTAGTATGTTATCTAGTTATGTCTAACATACCCATATGATGTCTTCTTGTTCTCTTCAATGACTTGTGCTAGTAACCTGCATATCTCATAAGTTAACCATTATAGAACCAAGTTATACATACCTCGTAAATAGATCTTCTATGTGATCCATGACAATGGATGAATCTTTGTCTTCATGTCACCATGATCATATGCTCTTGAACTAGAACATGATTTGTCTTTCTTGGTGTACCTTTCATTTTAGCTGACAACATAAACCTCATACAACACCATAATGCATTAGTACAATCATAAGTGTCAACACACTAATCAATGAATATCTTCTATCATGCATTCATAATTTTATTAAGGTGATATGACAAGTCTAAATTTAATCAAGATTGTACTAACCGTAATAATATGAAGACAAACATACCATAAACTTAATCATGAACAAATCTCGAAACATACCTGGATAAGTCATACATGTCGAGATTGCTTGTAATCTTCTTATGTAAGGCCTTAGCCTCATCTCCCTCTAAAACAGGAACTTCTTCACTTATGCAAGTGACCAATCCATTCTCTTCTAAGATTAACCCAATCTACTTGATTTGCAGGAACTAGATATGGAGATGAATTAGGGTTTGTCAGAGAAACCCTAAAAATTCAAACTTTGAATTTCAAACTTTTGAAATGACAGAAATATGCACCTTGATGATCTGAACAAGCCGGTATACTCAGAATTTGAAAACTGCAAAGTTTCACCCCTCAAAATTGCTTTTGAAACTTCCAGATCTTCTCGACAGGATCCCGAACTAGGGTTTGATAAATCCCACCCTTCTTCCCAACCAAAAGGTTCAATCCAAATCTCTAAACTTCAATTTTTCTGAGGAGCTTCCAGCCGTGGTCTTAGACTTCAAAAATTCTAACTTTTGCATAAGCCCTAATTTTCCACTTTTTCGATCAAAGTCCCGAACTAGGGTTTGATCAAGCCCAGCCTTCTGCCCAACCAAAAAATTTGATATTAGTCTCTAAATTTCAATTTTGATGAGTAGTATTCAGTCGTGGTCTCCGATTACAAAAATTCCAACTTTCTTCGAAACCCTAATTCCCGGAGCCCTGAATGAAGGTGCTCAAAATCCAATTCTGTTTGGACAGAAATATGCACCTGATTTTTTCTGGTGTAACTCTGAAATTACAAATCCACAGGGTCTGAATATTCTACCTGTGGTATCCTAACCTGTCATCTTTCCAACCCCACAGGTTTGACCTCAATTGGATTTTCTAAGAGAGATTTATGCCAAGTGTCGCAACATGACCTGTTTATGGGATAAAATAGGAGAGCGAACTTGTACGACGTGCCACATGTCACTGGTTCAACTTTGGCCTCTAACAACCTTACCAGAGAAACTAAAGTCCGTGCCCTACCTGTCACTTTTTATGAAATTTCATTTGGGGCTTCCTAGCCCAAGTTGTGACCTTTTTTCCTAGGTCACATGTTTATGACGGAGATCTGGAAGAGGAAGAAACCCTATATTGTACAGATCATAAAACACAAAGTACAATGAATTAGAAGTTTTTCTTTGGACACAAGGTACATGGGGATCTTATATTTGACCTGTAAGAGTTTCAAATCCTGAAACCTTGCCGAAATGGATTTATAGAGAAAGTATTGCGATGACTGGTTTTTTCTATATCAAGCCCTAGCATCGCAACTGCAACAAGTGTCATACATGCCATACCATGCCTTCTTTCAGGCTAGCTCTGATACCATTTTAGTTTTTCAGAATTTACTTCAATCTGATCTAGGATCTTAAATCAGAGAACAACATGTACAGCATATGTAAAGCATATCAATCATGGACACAATAATGCAAGCACACAAGAGACACAGAGTTTACTTGGGGAAAACCATAAAGGTGAAAAACCCCAATAACTTCCTCAAAGATAGATAGAGAAATGATACAACCCAAGCATAAGAGATAGACATCTCCTAGCAGTAGATTCTCCTCCTCCACAAGTGCACCACTCTCCAAAGAGTGTGTGTGAGAATAGAATGATGAAATAGAGTGCCTCCCGCACTCTATTTATACTTGACTTGACTTTCCTAATAACCTTTACTAGGTCGGCCTCAACTTAACCACATAACACAATGATGATTGGTCCGACACCAAATAGGGTGGTCTAATAACCCTTTGACCCACATATCCGACCCCCAATAGGGTGGTCTAATAACCCTTTGACCCACATGACTTATACACGGCCGACCCCAACAAGGTGGTCTAATAACCCATCAAGTTTAAGTTATGACACTAACAATATAAATGATGACACTTCCGTATAGAGGAATAATAACATCTCTATAGGAATACAAACACTTCCATATAGAGGAATAATAACATCTCTATAGGAATACAATACACATGGGTAAAATACATTCCGAAGTTACATATACATCAACAAGTATGCTACTTGTATAAAAACTAGTCTCCAACTTCTAAATCTTGTTTTAACTGGAAGGAAGTTCTCATTTTTGGAAAGACTCTTTCCAAGTCCTCTCCAAATATTAACTTATAGACTTCTCACACAATATAGTTTAGATAATTGAACATGTTTTATTCCAGTGAATTTGAAAAAACCTCCGGTGAAAACCTCATAACTTTCTAACTTGAGAAAAACAACATTTGCATCATATGAGACTAGAACCTGAAATGACGAGTATTGTGGAAATCCACTAGCTGAGAATGGATATTCTCAGCTAGGGATTCATCAAACTTAATGCATGGTACTTGATGGTATTCCATCTCTGGTAAACCAGAGCTTATTCTGAAAAGCAGGCATAGTTGAACCTCGGTCACTACAGCGTCACTATCAAGACCTAAGAACTGGGAAACCAAAGTCAAGACCAACTGAGTGTTTTCATTAAAGAAATTCAAATCTAAAGGATAGGGTGTGTCTTGTATTTCTAGGTCTGGTTTGAGGCAACTAGCGAGGAAAATTTGTTTGACTTCGGGGGAGGATTGGTGATAATGACTAACTAGGGTTTCCTCAGAAAAACTCTTCACGTCATGGGATTGTGACGGGGGTACTTCAAGGGAGTTTTTGATAACAGCAGGCTCGACAAGGAAAATGATTCCAAATTTTTGGGCGTCCATCACAACTCTCTCGGCTTGGGAGTATTTTTTTCGCACACCATGAAATGAACTCAGGGAATCCCATGAACTGGTATGGGAAAAATTATATAAAGGATGACTAAAAAACCCTATGGATATCAGCACCTTCCCTATTTAACCTATCTAACTTTTCCTTGATTTCCCTAACCGACATCTTAACCACAGTGTCGAAAATGTCCCTGTCTCTATCCTCTAGGGAATCTTCAATCTTAGCATTTTCGACACTTAGGGCTTCTGTAACCTCTTCCATTATAAAAATAACCCTTTTCTATTGAAAGCACAGGTTTTAGAACCTACCTGACAGTGATAGCTCATAAACCTAGTATCTTCTGTCACTTTCTTCGACGCACACTTGTCCAGAGCCTTCTGACGTGGACGCTTAAAGAACAAATGTCGTCTTTCACGTGACTCCTCGCTTTTTATAACCCGACCCTGGTTATTTTCCTTGCTTCTACTCTGGTGGACATTTATCTCAACCGTTGATCTCCTGTGTTGTAATTTAGGCCATTGGATCCGTGGTCCCTTTACCATCACCCTCGTGTGACCATTACCTACCATCAGATCTAACCCACATCAATCTTAACCGTCAATTTTGGCATTTGTGATCATCGTGGGCGGTTTTGCAAAGCAATCGAGCAGGTTCCATTACCACCTTTCCAAATTGCAGAATGCTGAGGTCTTTCCATGTGCCCATTGGTTTTGTATTCTGCGACCTCTTCCTCCTTCAAATTGTCTCGCACCTCCATAATGCGGAAATATCAATGCACCATTGATCTATATCCCGCTACCTTATCAACGGTGAAAGTTGCTTGCTCTTTAGGCTCGTCTTATTTCACCTTTTCTCCCAATTTTCCATTATCCACTGTTTCCCTTCCCCAACGAGGAGCCCTTCACCATAGATCTTCTTTAGCGATATTTTCGTCATTGGAGTATTCTCCATTCTACGTCACTTTTAACCAACTTCCTCAACTGTTGGACTCCTTTCCAGCTCCCATCCCAGCCGTAAACCCGCCTTTACTCAGGTGGGACCCCCAAAGGTGGTTCCGCGGGGCTTCCAAGTGGTTTCCCATACCACTTTCACATTTTGCGGAATCATGAGGAAGCGACACATGGTGGGTGGTTTGTAATTACGCAACCACCAACGTTTTCATTCCTCCACACAGCTTGGTATTGCGGAACACATTCTGGACCGTTGATCGAGCGATCAATGGTTGATCAACCATGGAAACTGTTTGTCTTTTAACTCTTCTTTATTTTTTTCGATGGGGGTCTCATTGTTAATATTCGTGATTCTTCTGCGGTGAAAATCGGCCTCTGTCGTTGATCTCTGGTGACAACATATAGCCCATTGAAACGTCTGACCCTTTAACCTTCCCTCTATGGTCATTTTGGGAACTCCTCTCCGCTGTAGATCCTGTCTCCACTTCGATCTCAACCATCGGTTGTTTACCTCATGATCTCCCAAGCTACTTCATGGAATCTCCTGTCTTCTTTTAGCTCCAGCCAGCGGTCATGTGGTATACATTTTTTAAAGGGTTGCGTGCCTTCCCCCACAGAACCTTGGATCACACCAACCACAAACTTCCATTTTATATTACCTCAGTCATGCTTTGAAAAATATATGTGCTAACAATTGGCTCCATCTGGGGATGCTATCCTCCTTGCGAGGTAGCAAAGAACCCGTAAACCATGTGCCTGACCATCTGGCCCTATCCATTCCCCCACTAAAACTCACTCTGCACATTCTAATATGCAAGTTATCCACCTAGAACCAAACTGATAATCCAAACTGAAACCATAGCTTACTTTTGAAACTAAATTGTACAATGCTCTGCTTACTTTTTTATGTACAAAATTCTACGAAACTACTATTATATATACAAATTATGTACAACTTCTTTTTCTTCTTTTTGGGCTAAGAAAGATAGTGTTCAAATACCTCTTGTTTACTGGCCCCCCACCAATAAACTCTCCATTCTAATCTTGTAATGAAGGAATTTTCCCCCTGGTAAGCAAAAATTATATATGAACCTTTCCATAAATGATCGAACTTCCCATCAGCTTGTCTTCATTTACGGCATGCCATTTTAAAACCAAATCATCGATTTTAAAATTCCTTTCTTTGATTTTCCTTTCAAATGTCTTTTTCATTTTTTCTTGATGAATTTGAGTCTTGTTATAAGCTTTCTCCCTTATCTCATGTAACTCAATCATTTGACTTGTTCTTCTCTACATGTGGTTTGGTTCTTCCTCAAACTCTTGCAACAGTTTCATGACCGACAAAGCTAAAGAAACGGGAAAAACCACTTTCATCCCATAAACCAATTAAAAAGGTGACGTACTAATGGCTCATTTCGTACCAATCCTGTCTGCCGACAAAGTGTATTTGAGTTTGGTATGCCAATCTCTTTTGTTTTCTTCCAACAATTTCTTTATGATCCTTACCAAACTTTTGTTAGAAAATTATGCCAACCCATTTCCTTGGGGATAGTATGCAGTTGAGTTATTTAAATATATATGATACTTATGACAAAAACTGATCATTCTCTTTGATCTGAATGCCTATGCATTATCTATGATTATTCCTCTAGGACATCCAAACCTTGAAAGAATATTCTCTTCCAGAAAATTTATTATCACTATTTCTATGGCATTTTTAGTCAGAACAGCTTCGATCCACTTAGTGAAATAGTCTGTTGCAGTCAGAATCCACTTGTGCTGTCCTAGAGAATTTGGATTAATTTCCACAATGAAATCTAATCCCCACTGCTCAAATGGTGCTTCTACTAAGATCAGCTTTAAGGGAAAAGGAAAGAGTTCTCTTTTCCCATCAAAGATTTGGCATTCATGACATTTTTCAATTTCTTTGTGTACATCTGAAAAAACAGTAGGCCAATAGAACCCTGCTCTGAGGATTTTTTTCACAGTGGATTTCCAGGATTGATGTCCTCCACACACCCCTCCATGAAACTCCTTCATTACATGTTGTGCCTTATCCTCTAGCAAACAGTTCAGTAAAATCCCTCTTGGATCTTTCCAATACAAATATTAATTCAATATGCAAAAAAAAAAATTGCTTTTAATTTTACTAACCTTGCTTTGGTTTTCTCCAGGTCTGGGGGTGCTTGCAAAGTCTGAAAAAACATATACAATGTCACTGCACCAAGGCAACAGAGAAAAATACTTCAACAGAGGAATTTCTGGAACTGTTTCCGTTGAGAGATCAGAGATCAAGTTCATATCCAAAGCATCCTAGTTGGTTTCTGTCATCAGTTTCCCCAAACCATGTCCCTTAATCAATATTGTAGGTTTGATATCAAGTTCATATTCTAACAAAATTTCAATCCACTTAGCTCTCTTCCCTTCAAGGTCTGTTTGGGTAAGAATATCCTTGACATCTACAGATGGAACATATGCAATAGTGTGAGAATGCAAAATGTAAACCCTCAAATCCTTTAAATATTTTATCAATGCATAAGCATGTTTCTCCATTATATTATATTTTAGTTCTACATCTCTCAAAATACTGCTGAAAAAGGAAATTGGTTGTTCCATATTATCTCGATTCTTCTGCAATATTGTAAAATTATTCACAACAAATCTAATGAACAAGTAAATCAATCAAAACAGATGAACATAGAAAATATGGTGTAAAAATGTGTAAAACATGCACAGTGCTCAATATCCCAATAAGGGTGAATAATTACAATACAATCTGACAATGTGAATGAGAAATTTGAATTGACTAAGAAGGTCATTCGAATCACTGAATGGAGTAGCTTGAATCCAACTAGGAGTCCTCATCATCAATCAGTGGTGGTCATCAATAAACAATAACCAGTCATCCAGGTGTCACGCTGAGTCTAACTGAGTGTGTCATGTGTAACTGAAGTGTGTAGCACTGATATAGGGAAGGAGACTCAGTGGAGGGTTCATGGGAGGCTTAATTGAAGTCAGAACAAGTCATCTAGTCAATATGGAGGTCCAACGGAGTGAAGTAGTCAGTCGGGAGTGAAACTAGCCTCCAATCAAGGAGAATCGGAGCTAACTAAGTGTAACTGAAGTGGAACTGCAGTGGTAGGTGAAGAAGTGCGCCCTTCTCTGGCAGTAGGTGAGAAGTGGGCACCTTCATGACTAGGAGGGCTAAAGAACTGATGTAAGAAGTGCTGGAGGCATCAACCTAGTGACTGGGATGCATGCAAACCCTAGAGTTTGCATGCAAACCCTAATTGAATGCAAGGTCCTGAAAATGATGATGTGGATATCCGAACACCCCCCCTCAAGCTAGACTATGATGTGCAAAAAATAATGTAGAGCCCTGGTAATTAAGACCAAAGGTCACCCCAATACAATAATAATCCAAACTAATAACAGTCAATAAACTGAGGAAATGGGGAAAACCTCATGGGAAAAATACCCCCCCTCAAAAATAGACTGTAGCACACCAAAAGATTTAACTGCTCCAAAATCAAGTAGATATGTCTGGAGGTATCTTACTCTTGGGAGTAAATGGATCATGCTCCAAAAACATGTGCTTAAATTCTCCATCAGTGGATGCAAGCGAATGTGGAGACTTTATGAACTTGCTCTTCATACCGAAAATGGTGAGAACAAATCTGAAAATATAAGGATGATCCTGGAACCTATGATTCGAACCAAGTGCGATAGGATAGGCTCCAATAAGATCAAATAGATCTTGAAACTTGAACTTCTTATCAATAGAAGTTAAATCAGCTCCAAAAATAGATGAATGGTTTCTTGAGATCTCCTTTGAACCAACAAGGGTGAGATCAAAACCAAAATCAGCAAAAAGTGCATGAGAATTGAACTCAAGCGAATGGTAGTGCTCTTCATCTTCATTAAAAATCTGAGAAAATTTGCAAATGATAGAACATAAGTCTATAGGACGCATGCAATGAAGGAGGGCGAATGCTTCACCTCCAAAATTAGATTTTACCTCCAAAACTTCAAGTAGATCATTATTCTACATACTGGCAAACTCATGTGAAAGAGAGGATTCAAGAACCTCTTTGGAATCTAGAGTATGAGCTTGTTTATCTTGCCCAGAATTCGAAATAGAAGACTTTGAGAGAATGAGTGTTGAATCTACAGTTTCTTCTTCATCTTGAACAATGGATGAGGCCAAGACATAATCGGAGAGAGCATATAAGGAGATCTCACAGAGCTTGTTCTCCAAAAGGCTAGCATGATCCTCTTCTTCCTGCTTTCCAAATTCTTTGTCATGTTGGACCCATAGATCACTTGGATTTTCAGCAGTATTACTAAGGTAGCGCATACAAGGAGACATAGCAAGACACATTGCTCCAAAATCTCTGTCACAATCATTGAGCCAATCATTCTCCTCTTCATCGGAATCAAAATCTCTTGTATTACCAATGCACATATCAAAAAGACATTGTCTCTTCAAGAATGCAATCATCTTTGGTTTCCATTCATCATAGTTGAATGGAGTAAGAATATTTTGTGAAGAAGAAGTCTCCATCTTTGCATTAGAGAATGCACATGGAGGAAGTAAGAAACCTGCAAATCACACACAAACAAATACTATGTTTTCATCCTTGCATGCACATGAGCGAATCCACATGAGATTTTTACATGCCACTGCTGAAATATATTGGTGAGCAATTCACTCAATCTTCATGTAGAACACCTGTAGAAAAGAGATCTTGTCCCTGCCATGGCTCTGATACCATGTAAAATTAGTCACAATAGATCTAATGAACAAGTAAATAAATCACAACAGATGAACATAGAAAATATGGTGTAAAACTGTGTAAAACATGCATAGTGCTCAATATCCCAATAAGGGTGAATAATTACAATACAATCTGACAATGTGAGTGAGCAATTCGAATTGACTAAGAAGGTCATTCGAATCACTGAATGGAGTAGCTTGACTCCAACTAGGAGTCCTCATCAGCAATCAGTGGTGGTCATCAATAAACAAGAACCAGTCATCCAGGTGTCACGCTGAGTCTAACTGAGTGTGTCATGTGTAACTAAAGTGTGTATCACTAATATAGGGAAGGAGACTCAGTGGAGGGCGCATGGGAGGCTTAACTGAAGCCAGAAAAAGTCATCTAGTCAATATGAAGGTCCAACGGAGTGAAACAGTCATCCGGGAGTGAAACTAGCCTCAAATCAAGGAGAATCGGAGCTAACTGAGTGTAACTGAAGTAGAACTGTAGTGGTAGGTGAAGAAGTGCACCCTTCTCTGGCAGTAGGTGAGAAGTGGGCACCTTCATGACTAGGAGGGCTAAAGAATTGATGTAAGAAGCTCCCGGATGCTAGAATAAGGTGGGTAAGGTGCTGGAGGCATCAACCTGGTGACTGGGATGCATGCAAACCCTGGAGTTTGCATGCAAACCCTAATTGCATGCAAGGTCCTGAAAATGATGATGTGGATATCCGAACAAATATGACTCTAGCTATAGTATGTTGCGATGCATAAGAAAATATAATAAATTCCTTTGAAAATTCAGGGATGATTAAAATAGGAGCTTCTGTCAAGGCTTTGTTAATGTCAGTGAAGGATTTCTTGGATTCAACAGAGCATTTGATTTCATTGTTCTTCCTTAACATATCTAAAATATTTCTTAGAATCTATGCAAAACTGGGAACAAACCTTCTTCGGAAATTCACTCTACCAATAAAATATTGGACTTCTTTCTTGCTCCTTGGTATCCCAATTTTCTGAATTGTTGCTACTCTTTCAAGATCAATATTTATGCCATCTTTTGATATGATAGGTCCCAATAACTTTCCTTATTTCATGGAAAAAATCGACTTCTTTGGATTCAAGGATATGCCAAATTTCCTGCATTTCAGAAATACCCAAGTTCTAAATGCTTCAAGTGATCCGCAACAAACTTTGAGTATATAGTTATGTCATCCATGTACACTACTACAAATTTATATTTCTCCTCTACGAATGCGATATCCATGGCCCTTTGAAATGTATCCCCTGCATTTATCAATCTAAATGGAATTTTTGCGTACATGAAAGTCCCCCAAGATGTTGTGAAAGATGTCTTCTCCTGATCCTCTAGAAGAACCTTGATCTGATTGTATCCAGAGAAACCATCCAACATGGAAATTCTCTCTGCCTCCACGACCTTCTACAAAATATGATCCATATTTGGAAAAAGATAATTATCTTTCATGGAGACTTTGTTCAAATTTCTAAAGTCTACACAAAGCCTTATTTCTCCATTCTTCTTTCTTACAGGGACCAGATTCGCTACCCATCTGGAAAATCTCAGTGATACAATTATTTTGGAATCAAATAGCTTTTTAACCTCCTTTTCAATCAATGACAGCAATAGTGGATTTATTCTCCTGAGTTTTTGTTTAAAGGGTTTCTCATTTGGCTTGATGGGTATAGTGTGCTGAATAATAGAAGTGTATTCCTTCAAATCTTCATAACTCCAGGAAAACACATCTGTGAATTCTTTCATCAGCTCAACATATTTATTTTCTTCTTTTGGCAGTAGGTTCTTAGAAATTTTCACTATCCTGGGCTTTTCTTTTGTCCCAATGTTACAATCTTTGACTTCCCGATCTTAAGGTTCTACTTTCGGATTCTTGGCCACATCATTTATGTCAAATAGCCTTTCTAATGGTACAAACCCTATGGGAATGACATTGTTCTTCAACTGAATTATTTATTTTCCTCTGATTTCTCCCCTAAAATTTTCTTGTTCCTCTAGAAATTCTTTATTGTTAACAAATCCTTCCATATCTTGATTTTAATTATCAAGATTTGTATTTGCAAACTCATCTGTCATTTCCAAAAATATTTTAATCTACATGCCATCATCAAATACCTGCCATTGTTTCGAATTATCAGGAATAGAAGGCCTATTTATAACTTCAATCTCATATTTTTTATTAAAAAAATCAGGTTCTCTGAACGCGCCAGCAGTTGTAGCCAAAGAGTCTGCTATTGAGTTGTTAATTTTGGGTATTACTACTATGTCGTGTTCATCAAAGAAATTTCCCAACATATCCTAGATTTCATTTCTGTATGACCTCATTTTGGATGCTTCATTTGATATATGCCATTCACCTGATTTATGACCAACTATGAATCCCCAAATACTTCTATTTTCTTTGCTTTTAGATATTTCAACACATTCAATCCCAGAATCATAGCTTCATACTCTACAACATTGTTAGTACATTCAAAAGACAATTTGAATGAATACATTATAAATTCTCTATCTAGAGTCACTGTCCACACACCTGCACCAACACCCTCTTTGCTTCTCGACCCATCAAAATGCATGGTCCAAGTCCCTTCCATCCTCATTTTTTGTCTAAATTCTTCCTCTCCCTTAACCTGGCTATTCTCTTCTTGCTTTTTATACAGATCTATTTTTTCTTCATACTGAGAGTCATTATAGACGATGGAAGATCCTAGATTAGTGTCAACTGCATAAATGGAATGTTTGTTGGGTTCATTTTGGTCACTCACCACATATGAGAGTCTCTTCTTAGTGTATAATCTTTTGTGTTCACCGAGAACTGGAATAGTGGCAAAGGACATATCCATCTGTAAAGTTCCCCTGAGCTTTGAAGCCCAAGACCTGGATAACAGCATACCAAATTTTGGTGGAATATCTGCAACAACCACATCCATGACAACACTTCTAGTTGGAAATTTAGTAAGAGAAACTACCAGTTCTTTTATCAACCCAATCATTTTACCTTTTTTGAATCAAAATAAAACAAATCCTTGTATGGTCTTGTGATCTCTAAACCCAAAATTTATACCACTACCTTTGGCATCAGATTATGAGAGCCTCCTGAATCAAGCATGCAATTATGAAGGTTCATATCATGAATATTCAGATTTACATAAAAAGGTTGAACTTCTTCCAAACTGTTATCTTCCATTTTAGAACCCATCAGAATAGTTGGGGCATCATCGTTTAATTCTAGAGCATCAAGTTCCACTTGTCCTTCACTTCAAACCATTTTTTAGATATGTTCTCTATATTCACCATTTTTCAATAACTCACTCAAAGGGATGGGTATTTTTATCTTCGACATCTCACTTTGTAAATTAAAGGAAGAAAGCATTTTATCATTTTCTCTGACCAAATATTTTTTAACTTCTAGAATTTTCTTTGCCACCTCTTCTTTCGGTTTATCCTTTTTGTGTTGGTTGGTCGAGGGTAAACCCAAGGGAATTTTTCCTTTATCCACAACTACATCCCTATTCCTAAGATTTATTTTCCTCTATAGATCACTCACGGCATTTTGATATCCTACTCAGTATTTTTCTGTCTCTAACTCAAGGGTATTACATTCTCCATCTCTGGAAAACATGTCATGCTCTGTCTTAGTTAAATAAACTTCAGAATCAAGATCATCAAAATGATGAATTTCACTTTCCACAAATTCAGTTTCTCCTTCCTCATCTATGTATTTTTTCGGGAATGGGGGTCTTACTTGATCATATACAACATTCTCCGGATTCCTTTTATCTCTTTGATCCCTTGGTCTTATTTTTGGTGGATTTTGTCTCCTAAAATTCGGGTTTCTAATTGGAGGCTCTTGCTGATCTCTGCTCTGGGGTTAATTTTCTAATGCTAATATTTCCATTAGTTTCTCCATTTTTTTCATCATCATATCAATCCTAGCATCAGTGGGAGAGGAATTAGAAGCTACATTTTCTTTCCTAATCTTTCTTTTGTCTATATCATTTTTTTGTTTCATTTTCCCAGAGGCCATCAGATTCGCTTCAACTTCTACTGCATCTTTGAACATATCTGGCAGAGTGGATGATTTTCTTTCTCTCAACATAAAAGAAAAATCACCATCAAAGGAATCTACATACTGCAATTTAGCATCCCCTACCGGGGGTTTCACATCAGCATGGATGGAATTATAAACCCTCATAAATCTAGAGGAAAATTCTTGGACAGACTCAAAACCCCCCTTCTTCAGATTGTTATACTGGGTTAGGACTTGTGAATGGTTTTTCTTATCTTCCCACGTCTCAAGCAAACAAGTCATGAAATCATCATAGGAAGTTATTGATCCCACAGCAAGTGCCCTGAACCACTTCTTCACTTCTCCAAACAAGCTCTGTGCTAGCAACCTCATTTTAGCATCATCGTAATCCACCTCCTCAAGTTCAATGAAGTCATTGAATCTATCAACATGTTTTTGGGCTGTATAATTCCCCTCCCCATCAAACAATTTGATTCTCTGTGTGTAGTTTTGAGGGAGGTCATGCAAAGCAGCAGGTAGAGCAAGTGGGGCGAACCTAGTAGACATGAATATTGGCAGGATTGGAACAGTGTTATGATTTTGTGATGGTGTTCTTTGAGCTTTAGATTTTTTGGACTCAACGCTTCCAGACTTTAGTAGATCTTCCCAAACAGACTGTAAAAAATATGACTGAAATCCATTAAATGATCAATTATTGTTTCTTTTAAATCTGATTTTGGTTTAGACCTTAACAAAGATTGTTCAAAACTTTCACTTAAATCAGCATTTTCATCATCTAAAAACTCTTCTTAAAAAGGAGGAAACATATCTATTGTTTGAGAGCTACCTTCTTGATATTTTCCTTTAATCTTCCTTAGAATACTTTTTGGACTCTCCACCCCCGAGAATAAATGAGAGTCTGGATTTCTCCTCGTGGGAATCCTTCTGGGAGCCACAGTATCTTTCTTGGAGTCACCTTTTAAACCTGAAATTCTTTTACAGTGAAGTCGCTAGGGAAAAATACAACCAATACTAATATATCAAATTTGTTTTCCCACTGAAATCTGATTACATTGTCATTCTTCCCAGGGAAAATTTTGAACCTCTATTCCCCAGCAACGGCGACAAAATGTTATCACTCAGGATTTACCCTTTGGTTGCGGAAGGATGACCCTAAGGTAACTATTTCAAACAAACCTTTAGGAGGAGAGTTGGCTTCTTTCCTACCAGAGAGGGCTCTCTCAAAACATGAATATGATGGCAAGAAATGTTTTCCAAGAAACTAATCTTCTATTTTTAAATTGGTTGAAAACATATGAATCACATTGGGCATGGAGTCATGTCTGAGATTTCTAAAATCCAGGAGAAAATCAACAACATAAATCTTGGTGAAGGCAAGGTAATTGCTATCCTACAGTCAAGTTCTTTTAGTAGGGGATATTTGAAAGAAAGTAAGACAACCCATCAACATTAAGCATCAACAAAGATGAATTTAATATCAACTTTAGAAGAAAACATGGAACACTTATGTGCGATTAAGACAGAGCATGATTTGCATGAATTCTGCATTAAATAACACTTTCACCATAAGCATAAGAAGAAAAACAACATGGAAGCTTTTCACTGGAAAATACGATTCACAAAGAAAAAGGAAAATACGGACTACAACACAAGCAACACAAGAATCTTCACCATTCAAAATGTGCTATATTTCTGCATGGAAAAACTTTACAATAACCCAATTACTCTCAGTACCAAAATGTCCTTTTCTATTACAGGTTTCAACCCTTTACAATGATGGCCAAATAGCCTTTTTATAGAACTTCTTTGAAGTGAAACCCTAAAAAAATTATAACTGACTTGGTAAATATTTGGATTTCACTTTTAGACAAAATTGTACACATGTCAAAATTTCCAACATATGAGTCTTCAGCGCCCTATTTGCTGGATGCAGACTGTTTGTTGAAGTTTTGAGCTTGAATCTTCAGGAGCGTAAGGATTATTTCATTTTCCCATATTTCTCCACTTCCTTCCACTGATCAACCGTGGGAAGTTCATAAATCGTCATTTATTTCACCAATACCTTCATCTCTATATGTTATGTAATGTAAATTTGCGGTATTCTTTCACCCATCATGGCCAATTTATGTGGGATTTCAAAATCACTTGAGATCTGCTCCGATAAAATCTTACCTGTCAAAACATGAGTTAATTTTCAAGCCCCTCATGGTTGGTCCTGGCCTCAAAAAGCAAATCCTTGTGACTATTTTGAGGAAAAAAATCACCATTTTCATCCCAAAACGAAGGAAAACCCTTCTCAATCAAATTATCAAATTTTCTTTTGTAGTCTACCACTTCATTTTTCATGTGCTCAGATCTAGCCTGAACACCTTCTACATGTGCATACTTTTTGAGCACTCTCCTTGCCCAGGTTATAATTTCTATTTTGTTCTTTATCTGCATAGTCTTCAAATCCTCCTCAGTCAAGGTATTCATAAAATCCACTGTGTTTTGAGCTGTCTCTTTGGGTTTTCTATTCAAACCTTATCTCACTACTGTCCAACTCTGCAAAGCATCATTCGCCACTTTTCCCTTTTCTCTCATAAAACTTAGGTAGGGTCTGAACTTGGTAGCTTCATCTATAATGGAATCCCAAATCATATGCTTGGCACCCTGCATTGGGGTTTTCCCAGTTATCTATATTATAAATCTCCGGTTCCTATCTACCAATTCCTTATTTTTGTCCTTTAATGCCTGCATTTCTTCATCCTTTTTCTGACTCTCTTCTTCTAGCTTCCTCTTTTCTTCTTTCAACTCTTTTATTTACACATCATTTAGACTCACCTGTGACATGGCCTACACAATGTCATTTGCATTTCCTCCTCTGTTGGCCTAACTAGTTCCTTGTTGTCCTTTTTCTATGGCTTCCAATTTCCCTTTGAGATCCTCAATTTGACTTTTGAGGCTTATTCGTTCTTTCTCCCACTCAACCTCTTTCTCTAGAAATTTCGATGACTTTGCTTTGTGGTCATCTAGCTCTTGGGATAAGTTCTCCTTTTCCTGTTCCAACGTAATCAATTCAAAAGCCTCTATTAGATGAGTGGATGGTATCTTGACTTTTTTTTTAGCAACTAAATAGTTCTCTCTTTCTCCATCAACAGCTTCTTACCGCCTTTACCTTTGTCTGCTCCATCATCAACCAAATCTATTTGCAGTTTCTTGATCTTCTATTGATGGGCCCTATTCTCAATCCTTTCTTGTATCAACTGGATCTCCAATTTGTTGACAGTACTCTCCAATTTAGAGACCTTCAGAGTAGCTTTCATCAGGTCTGTGTATATTACTTCCCCGGTATGTCTATGCAGATGAATCTTGTCAGGGACTGCTATTTTTTCAAGTTCAACTTCATCTTGGTCACCTTTTCATCAGATGACACATCCAAATTCAAAGTATTTTCAGAGATATATCTGCTAGCCACCAAAGTGACTGGCAAATTCTCCATATCTCTGACTCTAGGAAATAAATTGTATGTCTTTTATGAGCTTGTGTATTTGTCTTTCCCATACTTCACATACATCTCAGATCTCGATTGAAACCTCTTGGTATCACCAGCCTTCTTGGTTTCTCGAAATCTGTACTGTTGTATCTAAACTTCGGGAGCTAGGTATTTCTCCTTTTTTGTCTCTTCCACTCTCGTGGACACAACCAAATCACCTAGAGAATCTGCTTTGAACCTTTTTCCCCCTTCTAGCTCCTCTATTTCTATGTCGGATATTTCTTCAAAGCTCCTTTTTCCTGCAATCTCTACTACATCTGGAAGTACCATTTCAGATGAATATTTTTCTAGGGCATCAGGCTGCAAGTGTGAACATGTCGAGACCTCTTCATCTGATTCATATTGTAGTAGATTCACTCTTTTAGATAACCCCTCCACCTCTTGGTGATCAAAGGCTATTTTCTTGTTTTGTTGCTTTCTTTCAAAAATTATATGATAGGGGTCATACTTAACAACAATATCCTTTTTGAATTCCAATCCTTCCAACTACTTCTCTATAAACGAAAGGGCATGTTTATTTTTCACAATGAAGGGACCCACTTTTAAGGGGAACTTGATATCATAAGCCTTTTTGAAGGTCAAGAAATGATTATCTTCAACGATCAACTTATGTCTGATAAATTCCAAAGAAAAAACCCTTGAGGTCAAAAACGATGGAAATATGTAGGGCTCTTTCACAAATCCATGTAACCTGATAACAATATGTTTCTTGTATAAAAACCAGTCTCCAACTACTAAACCTTCTTTTAAGTGCAAGGAAGTTCTCATTTCTGGAAAGACTCTTGCCAATTCCTCTCCAAAGATTAACTTATAGACTTCTGACACAACATAGTTCATATAATTGAACATGTTGTCTGCGAGCGAACTTGAAAAAACCTCCGGTGAAAACCTCATAACTTTATGACTTGAGAAAATCAACATTTTCAACAGATTAGACTGGAACCTGAAATGAGGACTATTGTGGAAATCCACTAGCTGAGAATGGATATTCTCAGCTAGGGATTCATCAAATTTAAGGCATGGTACTTGATGGTATTCCATCTTCGGTAAACCAGATCTTATTCTGAAAAGAAGGCATAGTTGAACCTCAGTCACTACAACATCACTATCAAGACCTAAGAACTGGGAAAACAAAGTCAAGACCAACTGAGTGTTTTCATTAAAGAAATTCAAATCTAAAGGATAGGGCATGTCTTGGATTTCAAGGTATGGTTTGAGGCAACTAGCGAGGAAAATTTGTTTGACTTCAAGGGAGGAGTGGCAATAATGAATGACTAGGGTTTTCTCGGAAAAACTCTCCAAGTCATGGGATTGTGATGGGGGTACTTCAAGGGAGTTTCTGATAATAGTTGGCTCGACAGGGAAAATGATTTCAGATTTTTGGGCATTCATCACAACTCTCTCGGCTTGGGAGTAGTTTTCCGCGCACCATGAAACGAACTTAGGGAATCCCATGAACTAGTCTGGGAAAAATTATATAAAGGACGACTAAAAAAACTTATGGATATCAGCACCTTCCCTATTTAACCTATCTAAATTTCCTTTATTTCCCTAACCGACATCTTAACCACTATGTCGAAAACCTCCTTGTCTCTATCCTCTAGGGAATCTTCAATCTTATCATTTTCGACACTTACGGATTCTGTAACCTCTTCCATTATAAAAATAACCCTTTTCTAATGAAAGCACGGGTTTCAGAACCTACCTAACACTCACAGCTCGTAAACCTAGTATTTTTTGTCACTTTCTTTGTTGAACACTTGTCCATATCCTTCTGACATTGACATTTAAAGAACAAATGTTGGTTTTCATTTGACTCCTCATTTTTTATAACATGACCCCGGTTATTTTCCTTGCTTCTCCTCCAGCGGAAATTTATCTCAATCGTTGATCTCCTGCACTATAATCTAGGCCATCGGATCGGTTGTCCCTTTACCATCACCCTCGTGTGACCATTACCTATTGTCATATCTAACCCGCGTCAATCTCAACCGTGAATTTTGGCATTTGCAATCATTGTGGGCGGTTTTGCAAAGAAATCGATCGGGTTCCATTACCACCTTTCCAAATTGCGAAATGTTGAGGTCTTTCCACGTGTCCAGCGGTTTTGGATTCCACGACCGCTTCCTCCTTCAAACCGCCACGCACCTCCGCAATGTAGAAATATCAATGCATCGTTGATCTATCTCCCTCCTCCTGATCAACGATGAAAGTTTCTCACTCCTTAGGCCCATCTTATTTCACCTTTTTCTCCCAATTTTCCATTATCCACCGTGTCCCTTCACCACTGCAGATCTCCTTTAGTGCAATTTACGTCGTTGGAGTATTCTCTATTCTATGCAACTTTTAACCAACTTCCTCAACCATTGGATTCCTTTCCAGCTCCCATCCTAGCCGTAAACCCACCTCTACTCAGCTGGGACCCCCAAAGGCGGTTCTGCGAGGATTCCAAGTGGTTTCCCATACCACTTTCACATTTTGTGGAATCATGAGCAAGCGACACATGGTGGGCAGTTTGTAACTCTGCAACCAACAACGTTGTCATTCCTCTGCGTAGCTTGGTGTTGTGGAACACATTCTGGACCGTTGATCGGGTGATCAACGATCGATCGACCATGGAAACTGTCTGTCTTTTAACTCTTCTTTATTTTTTTCCGCTGGGGGTCTCATTATTAATCTTCGTGCTTCTTCTGCGGAGAAAATCAGCGTCCGTCATTGATCTCTGGCAAGAGGATCTGTGCCATTGAAACCTACGACTCTTTAACCTTCTCCCTATGGTCATTTTGGGAACTCCTCTCCATTCTAGATCCTGTCTCCGCTTCGATCTCAGTCATTGGTTGTTTACCTCATGATCTCCCAAACAACTTCATCGATTCTCCTATCTTCTTTTAGCTCCAACCAGTGGTCATGTGGTATATATTTTTTAAAGGGTTGGGTGCCTTCCCCCACAGAGCCTTGGATCACACCAACCACAAACTTCCATTTTCTATTACCTCAGTCATGATTTGAAAAATATCTATGCTAACAAGGATCATGTACATTCTTCTTAAGAAAATATACATGGAAAACATTATGAGCTCATATGTTAGCAGGAAATGTAATTCTATATGCAACTCACCCTATCCTATCGAGGACTTCAAACGACCCACAATATCTTGGTGCCAACTTGGCACAACTCCCCAGCTTGAGATAAATTTTTCTAATTGGTTTCACTCTCAAATAAACATGATCCCCAATTTAAATTTCATTATGCACTCTTTTCAAATCTGCATAACTCTTTTTCCTGTCCTGAGCTACCTTTAAATTATGCCTAATCTTAACAACTTCCTATTCCATTTCCTTGATCATCTCTGGCCCAAGCACTACCCTTTTCACCAGACTGTCCCAATTTACTGGAGTCTTGCATCCTTTGCCATATAATGCCTCAAATGAAATCATTCCCAATGATGTGTGATTCCCATTATTGTACGCAAATGTAACATACCCTTTTAGCTAGAAAACATTTTGTGTTAGCAAACATTATTATAACTTTTATTGTAAAGTTTTATGTTGGACAGGTGGCCAAGGATGACTGTAATTTGCAAAATATATTGTTATTAAATAAATAAAATAGGAGACAAACACCTAAGAGGACTGTTGAAAGAGTGGTTACTGATCCACTAGGTGGAATGGAATCTGGGGTAGAAGGCAATGGACAAGTGGCAGCATCATGATGCAACTAACTAGCTATTGGTATGGGATAACTCCCTTGAAATGTGGTCATATTTCCCTGAAAGATGAGACTGGAGCTTGAGGCTCATTTATTCCAAACTGACCACTAAATACCTAGGCAGTCTATATAATAGCCATCAAATTGTGAACTGAGGTTCATCACTTTTCCTGACGAGGAAATTTACCTTGGGGTTTTGCTATGTTTGCACCCAAGAGATTTGATGAGGGGATATGCTATGTTGTTGATCATGTTGTGAGTCTGCCAAACTCTTATTGAGTTTAGGAGGTTGATGCCGAGTGGAGAAGGCATGTTATTTCAGGAGGTTGATGCTAAGTGCAGAAGGCATTTTTGAGTGCCTTGCTTTTACACAGATTCCACCCACTTATTGGTTCAGTAATCAGGCTCGGCGGTTCACAAGAAGTTAGCAGTTGAGCTACTTCTTCTGGAATAGGTTGGGAGGAACAGGCCTCCTTGGGTGTTTGTCAGCCCTATCATCATTTACAGGTTCCATTGTCTTATATATTTTGTATATTTTAAAGTTATGTTGTCTATTTAACCTTTACTATTTATTTTATAAGTTTATTTCAGTTTCCTGAATAATTTAATAATTCTGTATAAAATCAATCTGATTGAATAAAATAGTCTCTGCATTTTTCCCCATGCAAAAAGGAACAGCATCGTACTCTAGTATAGAGACAAATTAAGTAGAATAGATCAAGATAGGCAAATAGCCAAGTGAATGAGAAGATAAAATTATCATAATTTTTTTAAGTTTTCTACTTACTGTTTAATTCCTGTGTATACATTTACAGTGCCCTCATTATCATTTATTTTTAGCTAATTGTCTTCCTAATTTACATGTAATGTTTCGTTTTTTATAAATATCTCTGTTTCAAAATAAATAGATTTCTGTTCTAACAGTATAAGAATTGTTATCTGTATTCAGTAGTTAAAATGTACATGTCTATATTAGGATAATTATAGATTTACTTTCAATATACAGCAGAGTGATATTTCTTTTATAGACAATAAGAATTCCCAACTATTTCATGCATACAATTACACATTGTTTTATATCATAAATTCCATAGTGTAAATCAAAACATTTATCAATTTATGCTATAACCCTAAACAGAGTTATCAACTTCCAGCATATAGTCCACATTTTCATTTTAAACAAATTATACTCTATATCTCTCTATTACACGATTCCAACTAAGATATAGAATTGTTACAATTTATACAGAATTGAGTTATGGTTTCAATATCATACAGTGGAGAAATCTAGTTAAGCATTACCAATTCTCATCACAGGTTTCAAACTCAAACTTAGTATCTTAAACCCTTGGCTTTTAGCCAGTTGTCAATTAACTATTGAAAGGAGAAAAAAACTGAACAATGCATCATTTATTTCATTGCTAGTAAAACAAAACACTTAAGTTCTTCTTTCACCCTTACGAATCGAACTATACAATATTTCTATTTTTTCTTTCAAAATTTCTTTCATTCTTTTGACAATAAAACAAGCCCAACAGAAGCATCAAGACGAGCAAGTTTGGATGACGTCAACATATCAACAAGCAGAATTAAAAACCAAACATTTACACAGAAATCGCTCCTACAGGTCAAACAGATCCACTTTTAATATCATCCCCAGGATTTAGTTAACATAAATGTTGGTAGGATAGCTCTAAACAAAAATAGCAGGCACCATCTCGATGCCGAGATCCTATCGAGGAGAATCATCAAACCATACATTCCAAAACAAAGACAACCCTAACCCTAGGAAATGCTCCTCAGCAACAACACTTTATATAAAAACGGTGAACTGAAAACAAGTCGAAAACCTCCATATACATCAAACATTTACCATTGATATTTAAACACATAACTTATTACATTATTCCAAGTCTGTGAGGAAGAACAACTTCATACGACATATACGTTCATAACAGGCTCATGCCTTTTGGGTCGAGGAACTATCCTCTCCAATCTTTTACAAACCCTAAGGTTGATGAATTACAAAACTCTCCAAGATCAAACCGAAGGCACAGAACAAACACATGTCGGCCAATACTTCCCATATAACCAGACTTACAAGACACCTCCGAGGCTTACCGATTAGTGTAGCCGCAGCCCACTTTCAAATGCCCAAATAGGAGAATCCATCGAATCGTTGCCCTGTAACAACAACATTAACATTGTGGTAAAAAACAATTATCTTTTCAAGAAACGAGACTCAGTATTAAAACAAACAAACTACTACTGTGTTAATTGTCAAGTATGAAAGCTACAGGAGGGAGTTTCGAATCACATTACCTTTAAATCGTTTTTCAAGTAGTAGCAACAAACACCAAACAGGCGCAACAACAACTATAATTTCTCATACTATCATATGCCAAGGCAGAAGGAAACCCCACACAGAACTATCAATTTTAAAACAGTGAAACAATGCCAAGAAATGTAGCAACCCTAGCGAGGCCTTGGCCATTCATCTCAAACCCAGTTTTTAAAAAAAAAGGAACAAACCCTCAACTGGTCTAGGTATCGAACCACATCAAGAAAACAAACCCAAGCTTCCAACCTTAACAAATTCCACTGCACAAAGAACTGAGGAGTTCGGCTCTATAAGTTACACAGATCACGAGTTCAAAACGTAGGAGCTACACCTCTACAGGAAACACCACGACCCTACAAACCCTTAGCCTGTCAGCCACGCAGAGCTACCACTACCAAATGACAAAGATCACAATAAACTCATCGATTGCAACAAAGGTAGGGTTTAACCACATGCATTGAAACCCTTGCCAGATCAACGGTGGAGATCACCAGTTGGATTTACAAAACAACAATGCCATCTACCTTATTAAATGAGCCATCATTTCCACAGCCACAAAGGAGCCAACTCGGCAACACTTAAGCCTTTGTCAAATTACAACTCATCGCTTAGTTGTGACACCACAACGCTATCACGTGACCCAAGCTTACTATGCCATGCACGATGGAACTCCACTATTCTCGTTAGTTGTATGCATTCAATGCATATGATACATTTACATCCACCAACCTGTAATGCATATTAACATTCATATCATGGTGTTATTACAACGTGAATATGGTTTATGGTAAGGTCGTGATACACCATTCTTATAACATTACGTTAAAAGTTGGGATAGAAATCCACAAGGTTTGCATAAGTAATATATAGGGCCACGTAAATGCATATAACACATTAGATATTCGCTAGGTTTACATAGTATCACATATTGCATAGTAACCCACATTTGCATGGTATCATATAAGGTTCACACTATCACACACAACACTCAACATAGTGTGTTATTTATTTTGTAAAAGATTGATAATGTCCCAAATACAATGCAAATAGACCATATAGATAATCCATTAAATAACATTACACATTGTGAATGGATTCTAGATATTACACACACATACATTCTAATGTATCGTGTAAATGAAATAATTCAGACTATCACCATCATCGTAGGGTATAGACCCTAGGAAAGCTAGCAAAACGGTTATACATAGAATTTCCACAAATTGCCATGGAGGAAGAAGGTAGATAATTACATACAGTTCGACATGAATGGAAACCAAAAATAATTCTGAGTACAAAACTATGATACAATCATTACAGACCTTCTTTGGAAAACAATTACAAGCTTATAATTTACAAAGATTAATATGCCCTGTGCATATCTGCAGTCAATTTCAGATGTCTTTATCTTTAACGATTTTAGTCTAGAACTAAGATTCTCACCAGTAGAATGCCCAAAGTGTTATCTCTTCAAATGTTCACAAAGGAGATTACTGAAAAACTGTTTGAATACTTGTCGCAACTTTAAACTCTTACCTGTAAACTGTCACAAGTACGAAATCACATGCTTTAGCACGAATGCTCAGTAAGCCTCGGGGCGTCTGTAGGACCCCTTCATCAATCAACAAAAGCACATTAGTCAAAGCATTTAATTCATCATTCATAAACAACAACAATAGAAGTTTGCAACAGTACAGCTGAATAGGAATAACATCAAGACATAATCTAAAATCTTTTAGTCGCAATTTCTTTTATTGTAAACCAGCTTGGCATTTAGTATAGAAATCTAAACTTTTATGCATTGTTCTATTTCCGCATACAGTAAATAAGCAATAAATGTCACGTAGAAAAATTTTAAATTTTTGTGATTTTTATGGGATGTTACATGTGGTATCAGAGCGCAAGTTCAAACTCTAGGCCTGATTGAGACTCATGCGCGCAAACAGAAAATAAATCAGAAATGTTATGTTATTAACTTTTGTAATTTAATTTTATTTTTGCACATAACAGATTGGCCTTTAATTGCAGGTATGGAAATATCAAAGGAATTAGCAGAGGATAGATCTCCTCGTAATGAACGCATTAATAATAAAAATATTGAAGGAATTTATGTTGAGTTAAACAACCAGTCTTCTGAAATTTTATGCACTGTACAAGATTTAAAATCTGAGTTAAAAGCTATTAAAGAAGAAAATGAACGGATCCTTAAGGTACATGAAGAGTTACAACAGAATTTAAAAGGAAACTGGCATAGTGATGAAAGAAGCAGAAAATCAGAATTGAAGGCTGATTCTGAAATAATGTCCCACCAACATAAGCATAAGAAAACAAGAAATGATAAAAGGAACAGTTACTCATCCTCTAAATCTGATTCAAGTAATAAAGACATAAATTATGACAGCAGTAATAGTGAATGATACTCTAAAAAGAGAAAACATAAACATCATGAACAGATTACTGGGGAATTTAAAAAGATTAATCCACCCACTTTTAACGACGAAAGTGAGAAGGGTGAGACAGCAGAAGCTTGGTTGGCTGGAATGAAAAAGTACTTTAATATTTATGACTACTCTTCTCAACTGAAATCCAAGATGGCTATTTATAATCTGACCGAGAAAGCAAATATCTGGTGGCAGGATCTTAAAAGGATCAAAAGTATAAAAGAAAAAGAAGTAACTTGGACTATGTTGAAAAATTTGTTTAAAAAGAAGTTTTTGTCGGAACAATATTTTGAAGATAAGTCAAAGGAGTTTTACGATTTAAAGTTGGGTACAATGAACATGAAAGAACTGTGCAGCAAGTTCCTTAGCTTGCTGAGGTACGTACCCTACATGGTTGAGGAAAAGCCTAAAGTACAAAGGTTTCTCAGTTGTTTACCTTTTAATATAAAAGACAGTATTGAGTATGATAGTCCTTCCACTTTGGAAGAGGCCATGAGGAAGACAATTTTTTGTTTTGATCAAAACAGAAAAAGAGAAGGAACAACTGGCTGGAAGAACAGTAAGACTAATCAATATGACTATAAAAAGAAGAATTTTAATCATAATGCTGGAGGTTTTAAGAAGAATTTTAAAACATAAATTTTCCTAATAATTACAAGAATAATGCATCGCATAATTCTACTGCTGCAAGAAACGTACCTAACAATAATAATCACAACAATAATAATAATAACAACAACAGGTATGCTGAACAGAAAGGGCCCATAAAGTGCTATGAATGTGGCGGACCACATAAGAGAGCATATTGCCCACGCAACAAAAGGACAACCAACAATATTCACACTATGCAAGCAGAACCTATAGTTGGAGATATTGCAAGAGAAATGCCTAGGATAAATGCAGCATTGGAGAACCGTCAAGCGGACCATCAAACATCCATGGTCGAAATTGAAGGTATGATACAAAACGAGTCTATTTATATTTTAATAGATCCAGGTGCAAATCTAAGTTATATTTCACCTACTTTAGTAAACCATTGCATGTTAAAAACAGAGAAATTTGATAATGCATGGTTAGTTCAACTTACAACAGGAACTAAAAGAAAGGTTACAGATTATGTCAAGAATTGTGAAATATTTTTAAGTCAGCTGAAAATGCAAATTAATCTTAATGTTTTACCCTTAGGGTCATATGATTTGTTGATTGGTATGGATTGGCTTGAACAGCATAGAGTTTTACTGAATTATTATGATAAATCTTTTACATGTGTAAATAATGAAGGTAATACAGAAACAGTACAAGGAATTCATAGGTAGATTTCAGTAAGGCAGATTTCTGCCTTACAAGTAAAGAGAGCTGCCTGAAAAGGTTGTAAAATGTTTGTTGTTAATGTTGTTAATGATGAGTGTACTTCTAAAGAAGACAAGTTAAAATTAGAGGATATTCTCATCCTTAGGGACTTTTCTGATGTATTCCCGAAAGAAATTCCAGGATTACTTCCAAAAAGAGAATTTGATTTCACCATTGAGTTAGTACCCAGTGCGGTACCAAACTCGAAGGCCCCCTATAGGATGAATATTCTAAAGTTAAATGAGTTAAAATATCAACTGAAAGAATTAATAGATAAAAACTACATAAGGCCCAATGTGTCTCCTTGGGGAGCACCAATAATATTTGTTAAAAAGAAGGACGGTACCATGCGTTTGTGCATTGACTACCGTCAGCTTAATAAAATGACAATTAAGAACCGGTATCCCTTACCCCGCATAGATGATCTATCTAATCAAGTACGCGGAGCAGAGATATTCACTAAAATTGATTTAAGGTCGGGTTATCATCAAGTCTGGATAAAAGACGAGGACATATTCAAAACTACATTCAGGACGCGTTATGGACACTACGAGTTCGTAGTTATGCCGTTTGGGCTAACTAATGCACCGGCATAAATATTTGGATAATTTTGTAGTGGTATTCATTGATGATATTCTGGTTTACTCAAAAACTAAAGAAGAGCATGACGTACATTTAAAAATCATTTTACAAGTACTTAGAGAACATCAGCTTTACGCTAAGTTCAGTAAGTGTGATTTCTATAAAAATAAAATTCAGTATTTGGGTCATATAATTTCTAAAGATGGTATTTCCGTAGATCCTGATAAAATAAAAGCAATTAATGAGTGGCCTATCGCAAAAGACGTAACTGATGTACAGTCATTCATGGGAATAACAGGGTATTATAGAAATTTTATTGAAGGGTTCTCTAGAATTGCTAACCCCGTCACTTATTAGCAGAACAAAGGGAAGAAATTTGTATGGGATTAAAAGTGTCAAGAAAGTTTTAATAAGTTAAAAGAGTTATTAAATGTTGCACCCATCTTAAAAATTGCATATCCCAATAAGGATTTCGTCGTATGCATGGATGCATGCAACGATGGACTTGGAGGGGTCTTAAGTCAAGAAGGTCATGCAATTGCTTTTGAATCAAGGAAGTTAAAAATACATGAAAAGAATTATGCTACTTATGATCTTGAGTTGGCAGCCGTGATACATGCTTTAAAAATGTGGCGCCATCACTTGATCGGAAGAAAATTCATTTTAATGACTTATAATAAGGGCTTAAAGTATTTATTGGATCAAACAAATCTTAACGCAAGGCAAGCTAGGTGGTTAGCTTTCCTTAGCGAGTACGATTTTGAGATCCATCACATTAATGGAAGGAGAATAAGGTTGTTGATGCATTGATAAGAAATGCTAGATTGAGTTTTGTGGCAGTAATCAGTACTTTTAAAACTGATCTGGAAAATCAGATCGAAGAAGGAATTAAGCAAGACGAAAATTACCAAAAATTACATGATAAAGTGGTTGCAAATTCATCTGAAAATGTTATAACAGATTACAGTATTAATGAAAAAGGCTTCTTAACATGTAAAAAAAGAATTTATGTACCTAATTTTTCGAAGGTTAAGTTGTTGATTTTAGATGAAGTTCACAGGAGTCCTTATTCAGGGCATCCTAGTTATCAGAAAATGATAACTATGTTAAGAAATGAGTATTTTTGGCCCAACATGAAGAGTGAAGTTGTTGAATATATAGCTAGATGCTTTGAAAGTCGGACTATTAAAGATGAACATCAACATCCAGCTCGGCTATTGCAGCCCTTACCAATTCCAAAATGGAAATGGGAAATTATAAGCATTGACTTTATTACAGGTTTGCCTAAAAATCAGAAGCAGAATGACTCAATTATGGTTGTTGTTGATAAACTTAGTAAAGTTCTTCATTTTATTCCTGTTAAAACTACTTTCAATCCTTCTAACATTGTAGATATTTTCATGAAGCAAATTTTTCACTTGCATGGAATTCCAAAGGTAATTATTTCGACCGGGACTCTAAGTTCACCAGCAATTTTTGGACAACACTATTTAAAGGATTAAATACTAAACTAAATTTCAGCACTTCTTTCCACCCACAAACTTATGGTCAAACAGAAAGAGTAAATTAGATTTTAGAAAACATGTTAAGATTGTATGTTAAAGATCAGCCATCTAAGTGGGAAGATTACTTGCATTTAGCAGAATTTGCCTACAATAATAATTATCAATCATCTGCTAAGTTGAGCCCATTTGAGATTTTGTATGGAAGAAAATGTTGTACTCCAATTTCTTGGGATAATCCTATAGACAGATTGATGTTAGGACCAGATTTATTGAAAGAAATGGAGCTAACTGTGAAACAGGTTCAAGGTAACTTAAAGGTTGCTTAAGATCGGCAGAAAAGCTATGTTGATTCGAAACGCACTGAAAGAGAATTTCAGGTAGGAGACCATGTTTTTATAAAGGTAAATCCCAAGAAAAGTTCTTTGAAGCTTGGGAGTTGTGCTAAACTAGCACCAAGGTATTGTGGGCCATTCAAAATCCTATCAAGGATTGGAGCTGTTGCATATCAATTGGCATTGCCATATAATTTAAAAATCCACAATGTTTTTCACGTTTCTGTTTTAAAAAAGTACATGCATGATGTTACTCATGTGTTGAATTGGAATGACATACAGGTGGAACCTGAAGGAGATTTTCAGTTGGAATCGGACTATATTCTCGACCGGAGGGAAATTATGCTTCGGAATCGCACCATAGGGTAGGTAAAGGTGCAATGGAAACACCTTAGCACTGATGAAGCTACTTGGGAGCTGAAAGTAATATGCGGGAAGCATATCCAGTTCTATTCCATGAGGAACTTGATGATGAATAAGCAACATCGAGGACGATGTTGAGCTTAAGTGGGGGTGTTTGTAACATACCCTTTTAGCTGGAAAACATTTTGTGTTAGCAAACATTATTATAAATTCTATTGTAAAGTTTTATGTTGGACAAGTGTCCAAGGATGACTGTAATTTGCACAATATATTATTATTAAATAAATAAAATAGGAGACAAACACCAAAGAGGACTATTGAAAGAGTGGTTGCTGATCCACTAGGTGGAATGGAATCTGGGGTAGAAGGCAATGGACAAGTGGCAGCATCATGATGCAACTAACTAGTTGTTGGTATGGGACAACTCCCTTGAAATGTGGTCACAGTGCCCTGAAAGATGGGACTGGAGCTTGAGGCTCATTTATTCCAAACTGACCACTATAGACCTAGGAAGTCTATAAAATAGCCATCAAATTGTGAACTGAGGTTCATCACTTTTCCTGACGAGGAAATTTACCTTGGGGTTTTGCTATGTTTGCACCCAAGAGATTTGATGAGGGGATATGCTATGTTGTTGATCATGTTGTGAGTCTTCCAAACTCTTATTGAGTTCAGGAGGTTGATGCCAAGTGGAGAAGGCATGTTATTTTAGGAGGTTGATGCTGAGTGCAGAAGGCATTTTTGAGTGCCTTGCTTCTACACAGATTCCACCCACTTATTGGTTCAATAATCAAGCTCGGGGGTTCACAAGAAGCTAGCAGTTGAGATACTTCTTCTGGAATAGATTGGGAGGAATAGGCCTCCTTGGGTGTTTGTCGGAACTATCGTCATTCACAGGTTCCATTGTCTTATATATTTTGTATATTTTAAAGTTCTGTTGTCTATTTAACTTTTACTGTTTATTTTATAAGTTTATTTCAGTTTCCTGAATAATTTAATAATTCTGTATAAAATCGATCTGATTAAATAAAATAGTCTCTACATTTTTCCCCATGCAAAAAGGAATAGCATCGTACTCTAGTACAGAGACAAATTAAGTAGAATAGATCAAGATAGGCAAATAGCCAAGTGAATGAGAAGATAAAATTATTATAATTTTCTCAAGTTTTCTACTTACTGTTTAATTCCTGTGTATACATTTACAGTGCCCTCATTATCATTTATTTTTAGCTAATTGTCTTCCTAATTTACATGTAATGTTTCCTTGTTTATAAATATCTCTGTTTCAAAATAAATAGATTTCTGTTCTAACAGTATAAGAATTGTTATCTGTATTCAGTAGTTAAAATGTACATGTCTATATTAGGATAATCATATATTTAATTTCAATATACAGCAGAGTGATATTTCTTTTACAGACAACAAGAATTCCCAACTATTTCATGCATACAATTACACATTGTTTTATATCATAAATTCCATAGTGGATATCAAAACATTTATCAATTTATGCAATAACCCTAAACAGAGTTATCAACTTCAATATAGAATTGTTACAATTTATACAGAATAGAGTTATGGTTTCAACATCATATAGTGGAGAAATCTAGTTAAGCATTACCAATTCTCATCACAGGTTTCAAAATCAAACTTAATATCTTAAACCCTTGGCTTTTAGCCAGTTGTCAATTAACTATTGAAAGGAGAAAAAAACTAAACAATGCATCGTTTATTTGATTGCCAGTAAAACAAAACACTTAAGTTTTTCTTTCACCCTGACGAATTGAACTATACAATATTTTTGTGTTTTCTTTCAAAATTTCTTTTATTATTTTGATAGTAAAACAAGCCCAACAGAAGCATCAAGATGGGAAAGTTTGGATGCCGTCAACATATCAACAAGCTGATTTAAAAACCAAACATTTACACAGAAATTGCTCCTACAGGTCAAACAGTTCCACTTTTAATATCATCCCCGGGATTTAGTTAACATAAATGTTGGTAGGATATCTCTAAACAAAAATAGCAGGCACCAACTCGATGCCGAGATCCTACCGAGGAGAATCATCAAACCATACATTCCAAAACAAAGACAACCTTAACCCTGGGAAATCCTCATCAGAGTGAAACGTAGCAACACTTTATCTAAAAACGATGAACTGAAAACAAGTCGAAAACCTCCATATACATCAAACATTTACCATTGATATTTAAACACATAACTTATTACATTATTCCAAGTCTGTGAGGAAGAACAACTTCATACGATAGATATGTTCATAACAGGCTCGTGCATTTTTGGTCGAGGAACTATCCTCCCCAATCTTTTACAAACCCTAAAATTGATTAATTACAAAACACTCCAAGATCAAAATGAAGGCACAGAACAAACACATGTCAGCCAATACTTCCCATATAACAAGAGTTACAAGGCACCTCCAAGGCTTACCGGTTGGTGTAGCCGCATCCCACTTTCAAATGCCCAAACAGGAGAAGCCATCAAATCATTTCCCTGTAACAACAACATTAACGTTGTGGTCAAAAACAACTTTTCAAGAAACAAGACTCAGTATTAAAACAAACAAACTACTACTGTGTTAATTGTCAAGTATGAAAGCTACAGGAGGGAGTTTCGAATCACATTACCTTTAAATCATTGGCAAGTAGCAGCAACAAACACCAAACAAGCGCAACAGCAACTGTAATTTCTCATACTATCATATGTCGAGGCAGAAGGAAACCCCACACAGAACTATCAATTTTAAAACAGTGAAACAGTTCCAAGAAATGTAGCAACCCTGGCAAGGTTCTGGCCATTCATCTCAAACCCAGTTTTTTTAGAAAAAAGGAACAAACCCTAACTGGTATGGGTATTGAACCACATAAAGAAAACAAACCCAAGCTGCCAACCTTAACAAATTCCACTTCACAAAGAACTGAGGAGTTTGGCTCTATAAGTTACACAGGTCATGAGTTCAAAACGCAGGAGATACGCCTCTACAGGAAACACCACAACCCTACAAACCCTTAGCCTGTCGGCCACGCAGAGCTACCACTACCAAATGAAAAAGATCACAATAAACTTATCGATCGCAGCAAAGGTAGGGTTTAACCACATGCATTGAAACCCTTGCCCGATCAACGGTGGAGATCACCGGTTGGATTTACGAAAAAACAATGCCATCTACCTTATTAAATGAGCCATCATTTCCATAGCCACAAAGAAGCCAGCTCGGCAACACTTAATCCTTTGTCAAATTACAACTCATCACTTAGTTGTTACACCACAAAGCTATCACGTGACCCAAGCTTACTATGCCATCCACGATGGAACTCCACTATTCTCGTTAGTTGTATGCATTCAATGCATAGGATACATTTACATCCGCCAACCTGTAATGCATATTAACATTCATATCATGGTGTTATTACAACGTGAATATGGTTTATGGTAAGGTCGTGATACACCATTCTTTATAACATTACATTAAAGGTTGGGATAGAAATCCACAAGGTTTGCATAAGCAATATGTAGGGCCATGTAAATGCATATAACACATTAGATATTCACTAGGTTTACATAGTATCACGTATTGCATAGTAACCCACGTTTGCATGGTATCATATAAGGTTCACACTATCACACACAACACTCAACATAGTGTGTTATTTATTTTGTAAAAGGTTGATAATGTCCCAAATACATTGCAAATAGACCATATAGATAATCCATTAAATAACATTACACATTGTGAATGGATTCTAGATATTACACACACATACATTCTAATGTATCGTGTAAATGAAATAATTCAGATTATCACCATCATCATAGGGTATAGACCCTAGGCAAGTTAGCAAAACAGTTATCCATAGAATTTCCACAAATTTCCATGGAGGAAGAAGGTAGATAATTACATACAGTTCAACATGAATGGAAACCAAAAATAATTATGAGTACAAAACTATGATACGATCATTACAGACCTTCTCTGGAAAACAATTACAAGCTTATAATTAACAAAGATTAATATGCCATGTGCGTATCTGCAGTCAATTTCAGATGTCTTTATCTTTAACGATTTTAATCTAGAACTAAGATTCTCACCGGTAGAATTCCCAAAGTGTTATCTCTTCAAATGTTCACAAAGGAGATTACTGAAAAACTGTTTGAATACTTGTCGCGACTTTAAACTCTTACCCGTAAACTGTCACAAGTACGAAATCATATGATTTAGCACGAATTCTATGTAAGCCTTGGGGCATCCGTAGGACCCCTTCATCAATCAACAAAAGCACACTAGTCAAAGAAGTTAATTCATCATTCATAAACAACAATAGTAGAAGTTGGCAACAATACAGCTGAATAGGAATAACATCAAGACATAATCTGAAATCTTTTAGTCGCAATTTCTTTTATTGTAAACCAGCTTGGCATTTAGTACAGCAAGCTAAACATTTATGCATTGTTCTATTTCCACATACAGTAAATAAGCAATAAATGTCACGTAGAAAAATTTTAAATTTTTGTGATTTTTACGGGATCTTACAGCAAATTCTACCAAGTGTAGGTAATCCTCCCACTTGGATGGTTTATCCATCACATACATTCTCAGCATGTCTTCAAGAACCCAATTCACCCTCTCAATCTAACCATCTGTTTATGGATGATATGTTGTACTAAAATTTAATCTAGTTCCCAATTCCTGAAACAATCCTTTCCAAAAATTGGAAGTGAACTTTGTATCACGATTAGAAATTATTGCCTTGGGCAATCCATGCAATCTGAATATCTCTCTCAAGAAGATATTTGCAATGTCATTAGCCTTGTGAGTGGACTTGACTGGAATAAAGTGAGCTACCTTTAGGCTTTGATAGCTTGTCCACCACAACCATGATTGAATCATGATTCTCCACTGTCATGGGAAGACCTGTTATAAAATTCAAAGAGATCACTTCCCACTTCCACTCTGGAATGGGTAAGGACTGCAACAATCCTACTGGATGTTGGTGCTATGCCTTGACCTGTTGGAACTTTTGACACCTAGCAATGTAATTAGCTATGTCTTTTTTCATACCATGCCAAAAATATTGCTTTCTTGTTGATGTTATAGTTTTTTGATATACTGGGTGTCTAGATTATGGCATTTGATGTATTTCATCCATCACAAGCTTCTTCAAATCTACACATTTTTTGGAATGTACATTCTGGTACCCTGATAAATGAGAACATCGTCATCACCTAGCTGATATCTTGCACACACTTCATCTGCATTACCCTGCTGCAATTTTTCTTTAATTTGAAGGTAAGTTTCATCGTCGTTTTGGGCTTCAAGAACTTTTTCTTCGTGACCCTCAATTTCATATCCTCGATGTTTTTTCACATAAGCCGCTACTTCCAAAAAAACATTTAAGAATGCAAACTTGACATCCATTTGATGCGCACTCCATTTATACTAAGCATCAATGTCTAACACCATCCTCATTGTATGAAGTATGGATACAAGTGCAAAGGTTTCAATATAATAAGTACCAGTTTGTTGATTGAAATCCTGAGCTACAAGTCTTGCCTTGTATTTCTCAACTTCACCATCAACATTCAACTTGGTTTTGTAAATCTACTAACACCAATACAATATTTATTATCAAGAAAATCTACAAGATCCCAACTGTTATTTGTTTCAATGGAATCAATCTCATCATCCATAACTTTTACCCAAACATTTTCTTTAATAGCCTCATCAAAATTTACAGGATCACATGCAATCAATGCAAAATTTGTAACTTTATCTACTTCTTCATTTTGTTCATACAATTCCCTTAAAATTCTAGTCTTCTAACCTCTAACTTTGTTTCTCAATGAATATAAAGTCGTTTTTTATTCATTACTCACCTTTGATCATGTTGCTTGTTGTCCAACAACAATTGATGGAGTCACCACGCTCTTGAGTTTGGGTGTTATACACTGCAATGGGATAACTACTGATGATTGTGTTATAGGATTTCTTGTTGCTAGTGTAGGCATATGTAGAATCAATTGTCCACCTTATACGTCCTGTTCATCTCCTTCATCATATGCATGAGATATTATGGCACCCTCTGCAACCTATTTTCTATTCTTCCATCCCAAGCCTCTTCTTCCTTAAAATCGACATATCTACTAACAAAATACTTTTTGGTGATGGAATTATAGATTCTATATGCCTTAGAATCCTCACTGTATCCAACAAGAATACACTTCACACTCCTAAATTCCAACTTTCTTCTGATCTCTTCAGGTACATGTGTGTAGGCCACACATCCAAAAAACCCCAAATGAAATATTCTGCAACTCTTACCACTCCATGATTCATGGGGAACTTAGTCCTTCACACTCTTAGTTGGACTTCTATTTATAATATAAACTGAGCAAATAATTGCATCTCCCTGATATTCATTCAGAAGATGCTTCTCCTTCAACATACTTCGAGCCATGTTCATAATAGTTTGATTCTTTCTTTCCACCACTCCATTTTTATTCAGAGCGTAGCGAGTACTAAACTATATTTTGATTCCATGATATTGAAAAAATTACAAGAAATAATTTAACATATACTCACCTCCTCTATCTGATATCAAGACTTTAATACATCTGCCACTCTTCTCTTCAACCATGACTTTAAACCTCTTGAATACTTCAAAAGCTTGAGATTTATATTTATGCCCAAGTTTTTTGACCAAAATCATCAATGAAAGTCATAAAATAAACATTATCTGTCAACGAACGTATTTGCATCGGCCCACACAAATATGTGTGTACCATCTCCAATGGGGCATTTTCTCTATATGGGACTCTAGATACAAATTCTCTCTATGACGCTTGCAATAATATGCATCTCTCACACAAGCTTGTTGGTTGTTGTATTCTAGGTAACCCTTTCATCATCTGCTTCTTCTATAGCAAATCTAGACCACCAAAATGTAAATGGTCATTCCTCAAATGCCATAACAATCACTAATCTTAACTCTTAGTTTTAAAAGCATTCAAAGAGTCATAAAAAATTGTTTTTCATAATGAGAGGGGACATTCTATTGTTTTTCATCTATACCCTAGCTATCAATTTCTTACTTGGTGATCTGATCACGAGGTGAGTTCGAAAACAACTTGAAACTCACTTAAACAAAAGGGATCAATTTAGGATTGTTTTTTTGACGTTAAGTTGCATGTGAACATGATCATAACATTAAGTGTGCATCACAAAATAAACCACCAAATGCAAGACATTTCAAGCACATAATGAACACAATATGATAACAGAGTTCACCAGGACCTCCCTAGCTACATATCTGGGTCTACTCTAAAAAGAGTGACCAATCCAATAAAAATGATACACAAATACATAAAAGTTACAGCATAATGGATTCACCTGCAGAAAGTATTCTCCAATTGTCCACTTCTCCTACTTCATGAAAATTGCCTCTAAAAGGTAACACCCTCATCATATCCTTCACCTTTGTACTTCAGATCGAGATTGTCGAAGACCGAAAATTGCATTAGTGTACAAGTTGTTGTGGATCATCCTCTAGTTACAAGACTATAGAAATCAAGCAAGCACATGCTTTCCTCCTTTGTCCCAAAGAGGTGATAAAAATTGGACATGAAGATACTTCACAATGCAACTATACATACTCTCTCAACAACTTCTACGAGCTCCAAGACTTAAGCAAAGCCACATGATTCACCGATAGAAATGAAGATGCTTCATAATGTAGCTATCCATACTCTCAACAATTTATATGAGCCTCGAGCAAAGCCACATGATTCACCGACATAAATGAAGATGCTTCATAATGCATATATCCATACTCTCTCAACAACTTCTACGAGCTATGAGCCTTGAGCAAAGCCACATGATTCACCGGCATAAATGAATATGCTTCATAATGCAGCTATCAGTACTCTCTCAATGGCTTCTATGAGTTATGAGCCTCGATAAAAGCCACATAATTCACCAGCATAAATGAAGATGCTTCATAATGCAGTTATCCATACTCTCTTAACAACTTCTACAAGCTATGAGCCTCAAGCAAAGCCACATGCTTCACCGACAGAAATTAATATGCTTCATAATGTAGCTATCCATACCCTCTCAATAGCTTCTATGAGCTATGAGTGCGTATAAGCTATGAGCCTCGAGCAAATCCACATGATTCACCGACAGAAATGAAGATGCTTCATAATGTAGCTCTCCATATTCTCTCAACAGCTTCTACGAGCTCCAAGCCTCGAGAAAAGCATACATTCTCCAAAGCACTGTCGACCATGATCTTCAAAACATGATCTTCAAAAACATGGTCTTCAAAAACATGGCTTCAAAACATGGAGTCAAATGGATAACTCACATCCATCCTCCAATACTCGAACAAGAGTCATGGAGCTCTCAAGAATCCTCCATCAACAATGAGAAGAATGAAATCTCTCCAAACATGGCTCCCCAAATGCTTGTTTTCACCAAATGGATGATGCCTCAACATTGGATCTCTCCATTGCCCATTCCAAATTCCAATGCCCTTCACTATGCACATAGCTAGGGCTTAAATAATTGAAGCCACCCTTGGTAGCATGAAACATGTCGTCCCCAAATTAGGACTTTAGTTAACTTATTTGGATTTTAATAACATAAGCCAAAACCACATTAAATTTGGTTTTCAACTCTCCCATAATGTGGAGTTTCACATGTGACTTTCCCACATAATCCATTACAAAATCCCAAAACTTTGTTACAAGTCAAAATGGCCCATACCATTTGTTGGCTAAGTAGCTACATGCCATAACCACCATATCACAATATCACAACAAACCCACTTAATACAATATGTAACGTGGGCATATAATAGTTCAAACCCAAAGTTTGTTAAACAACAATATAAAAGTGGCATATATAATCATAACCACCCAAACATTCATGGCATATGCCAACAAACATGGGTATTAAAATAACCAACCTTCTATTGTTTCAAAACCCTCATTTTAAGCACTTACCCAAAGTTTAAATGAAGCATGTGCTCCATACTTGGCATATGGTTGGTGCGCTCCAAAGTCAAGGTATGATAATTGTAACCACCGCTAAGATTGGAGTTGTGTTAAATCTGGAGGCGTGGGGTGGATTCGGCCATATGAAACTTTACAACATTAAGTAAAATATGCCCTACTTCAAAGGAAGCAACAAGGTTTTGGTGGATTGGTTAAGGTGCTTGCTGGTGTTTGGTAGGTCACGGGTTCCAATCTTGTACCCTTGCAATTTTTGGTTAAAAATCTGCTCACTAATCATAAATATGATGTATGCCATGCACATAAAAAGCATCAATGCATGGTCTAGTGGTAAAGGTGTTGGGGCTTGCAATTTTTGGTTAAAAATCTGCTCACTAATCATAAATATAATGTATGCCATGCACATAAAAAGCATCAATGCATGGTCTAGTGGTAAAGGTGTTGGGGCTTGTGGGAGTGAGGTTGCAGATTCAAATCCTGTCGCCTCCACATTTCTGGGGAACTTCCACATGTTAGAATTCCATTGATTTGTTGTGAACATAACATCCCTTCCCCAATCAGAACTTCCACATGTTAGAATACCATTGATCCACGTCAATGCCATGTAATCTATCAAATCAACTTCCATATCGATTCCTAGTCATCTACCATCTAAGTTCCCTGTCACACCATGATTTTGGTGAGCATAACAACCATGCCCCATTCAGAACTTCCACATGTTATAATACCATTGATCCACGTCAATGCCACACAATCTATCAACTCAATTGCCATATCGATTCCCAGTTATCTACCAAGTAAGTGACATGTCACACCATATGGGGATTCCACATAGGAATCGTACATGCCATGTGTCACCCTTGCAGTGGTGCTACATGGCATCCTTTTTGCCACTTTGCACAATGCTGGAGTTGTTTTGTCGAAACTTCATAACAGTGTATCTTCTTCATCCGAACTTCGTTTAACGTGATTCAAATTGCATTGGAATCTTCCTGTCGATCTCTTTGTAATGAATTCACTTATGCTGAGAGATGAGGACTTCAAATTTTTGGCCTTTTGAGATCCTCCTGGATCACTTGGATACTTATCAAAGATTGTACATGCCTTATTCTTGAATAACACTATGTACTTTTTCTCTAACATATGTCCAATGCTCAATAAGTTACACATTAAACCAAGACATAATAAGCATCATGAATTTTTCTTCTTTCACCATTCTTCAGATATACAACAATCACACATTTACCATTAAATCTTACCTTACTATCATTACCGAGCTTTACCTCGGACTGAATACTTCTATCTAGAATTGAAAATAACTCTTTATTTCCAGTCATGTGGTTGTTGCATGTACTTTCGAAGAACCATACATCACTTGAAATTTCCTGGATCACATTACAAGTAAAAAACATAGCTTTCTCCTCATCTTCAGGATCCTCCATAATGTGTGTAGACATCTTACTAGCATCTGCTTGCTTCTTCCAACACTTGTTAGCAAACTGGCCAATTATTTTGCAATAATGACATTGAACTTTGGATCTATCATACCTTTGGTTTCCTTGCTACTAAGTATTGCTTTTACCCCCCCTTAAACTTGCAGGATTCTATTGAGACTTCTCCTCAAATTTTGAATCATTTTTGTTGTCACTATAATCAGCAATTCGGCCCCCTCTTCCTACACTACTAGACCTTCCTCTAACTCTGCCTCTAGTAACATGCAACTGCGAATTGAAGGCACTTTCTAGTGGACTATCATCATATCTATTCATCCTAGATTCATGAGCAATCAGAGAACCTGTCAATTCATCAATATGCATTTGACGTGCATTTGTCTAAGCTCTTTAAACTCTTCTATAGGATCAACCACAGCTTCAAAATTATTTGGAAAACATCTAAGCAATTTCTCAATCACTCTCTGGTCGCAAAGATCTTCACCATACTGTCTCAACTGATTCACAATATTCATGACTTGAGTCATGAAGATATCAACAGTATCCTTTTCCTTCATCTTTAGATTCTCAAAGTCCATTCTCAAGTTCTACAACTTAATATTCTTCCCCTTGGTAGCACCTTGATAACAAGTTTCAAGGATGTCCCAAGCATTCTTTGAAGACTTAGCACTTAACACCTTCAGAAAAATAGATTCACTTAGACCTTGCTAAATAAGATCAATTGCTTTGTTTTCCTTCTTCTTTTTTTCCTTACAAGGTATGCTCAGTATTCGACAAAGCCAATTCTATATCTTGGCTAGCAGGCTCTTGATATCCAACTGTAACAAAATCCCAAAGATCTTGAGAACGTAAAATTGTTCTCATTCTAATAAACCATGTATCATAACTTCTCTCAGTAAAAGTACGAATCTGTGGCTGAACTAAGTTGATGCTAAAAGCCATCTCAAATCAGATACAAGTAACTGCAAATTGAAAATGGAGAGAAAAAGTACTTTCTCTTATACCACTAAAGGAAGGCAAGGGAGTGCTGCAAACAGTAACAACAAATATTACAAATCACTGTAAAACCAAATTGTCAGCTACATGACAAGTTTCAGCAACCCGTAGAAGTAACAATGAGTCTGCACAAGTAATAGTAGATACTGTTGGAGATAATTCCTCCCGCCAACTTGATGTATCCACCAACCACCGTACAAGAAGTTAATACAATTAGGTGAAGAAGTAAATGAGCCTCGGATGAAGAGAGGCATCCATATGTTCAATGTATTTTGTGTTCATTTTAGTTTTGGGGGAAGAATGTAGAAGAGATGTAGAGCTCTGTAACCTTGAATCGATCCCCTGTTCTTCGTCTGCCTCTGATTGCTCTGCCCCTTACTCTGTTTACTCTATTTCCATTGCTCTTCCTTTGCAATTTTATCATGGTATCAGAGCTCGAGCGAGTCCTCCTTCACCAACCACGTGAAGATTATTAGAGTGGCAAAATAAGCTGTTCGTTGTGCCCTCTCAAAGTTGTTTGCTGTGCCTCCGTAAAGCCACTCATCTCGTTTGATCTCTCAAATTCTCTAGAGATGCAGATAATGACGGCATTGCCTAGTACTCTCCCGTAGAGCTTTCTGAAATATAAAAAGCTTTACCTAGACCGTCAATCCTCTCGCTCGGCTAGCTCTCCATTTACCTGCCGCTTGCCTTAGCCAAGGCAGAATCCTGACAGAATCCCAGCTGCTTATGCTGACGAATATGGTGGAGAAAGTGTTGACACCGCTCAGGACAAATACAGAAGGACCGAGTTTTTTTTGTGACGGCCAGTTTGAAAAAGGGTTTTGATGGCGTGACGAGCCGACTGTATTATGTTCATAGGGATACTGTAAGAGGTAATGTGTAGTTCAGAATGACAATTCCAGAGGGTGATGTGCTTGAGTATTGATATCGTGACCTAAGTGAAGGGTTCTGTTGAAAACTCGGTGGTTTTTGGGTAGAACACCAGGTTATGAAAATGCACATATGTGAACCCCCCCCTATGGGTGCGTCGTGAGCATATTTTTCTTTTGCACTGAACAGTAAAAAAAGTTGTTCTCAAAAGGAGTTTGAGTAATCCGGGTCTAGTTTCTTCTGAAAGGGAGTTTTGGAACAGTGCCTCGAGCACTTACAGTAAGCTTGAAGAACAGCTCTTTATAATCCTCGACTGTCACGCATTTGTTGTGAGGTCTGCAAGTTTAAAAAAGGGGGAAAGCACCATCTGCCAGGGGGAGAGCGTCATTTAATTAACAACACAGACCTGGAAGTGTGAAGTGACATTTTGGGAATATCTCAGCTCTGTAAATGTAAAAAAGGGAATAGTTTGTCACGTTTTAGAAAAGAAAGGGGGAGCTTCTTGCACAGCGATAACAATGGCATTCAGCAGCAATGTAAACCTGTCTCAGAGCCCAGTTCTGTCAGACTCAAATTATGAAATGTGGGCTTTTAAGATGCGAAGTTTTTTGAAAGCACAAGAATGTTGGGAATTTGTCTTAAATGCATTTGAAGAACCTGACCCCACAGATTACCAGGCAATGTCCAATAATCAGAAGAATGCAGTGATAGATAGTAGGAAGAAGGATGCAAGAGCTTTATGGTTTTTACACAATGGTGTAGAATACTCAATTATGCCCAAAATTGCCACAGCTGAGAATGCAAAACAGGCCCGGGGAATACTAGAGAATGCCTATCAAGGCACAGCTAAAGTTAGAAATGTCAAATTGCAGAATCTTAGACGAAATTTTGAAACTTTGCAAATGAAAGATACAGAAATTGTGGACAGCTTCATGACTCGAACTATGAATGTTACCAATCAATTGAGAGCACGTGGTGAAGATATCTCAGCTTAGAAAATAGTTGAGAAGGTGCTCAGAAGTCTGCCAGCGAAATTTGACATGGTAGTTACAGCCATTAAGGAGTATAAAGACCTGTCACAGTTTTCTGTTGAAGAGCTCACTGGTTCATTAGTAACTCATGAGTCCAGAATTAATAGAAATTCAGAATCAGCTGAAAATGCTTTTCAGTCACAGACCTCTTACAATAGAGGAAGAGGACGTGGATATCAAGCAGAGGAAGTAGAGGCAGAGGACGCTCTCAATCTGGACATTTCCAATTTGGTAATACACAAACACATTCTGAATAGACAGAGCATGGACAAAACCGTTCTCAGAACTTCAGAGGAAGAGGTAGATACCATAATCAGCCACGCTAGACTGATAAGTCAAACAAACAGTGTTTTTACTGTAAGAAATTTGGGCATTTTGAGAGAGAATGTCGAAAGAAACAGTCAGATCTGCATAAGAACAGAGCAAATGTTACAAATGCTGATGAAGGAACATCCCAATCCATGTTCATTTCGTGTCATGTCAGCGAAGAAAATAATAGCAAAGATGTCTGGTTGCTGGACAGTGGCTGCAGCAATCATATGACTGGAAATCACGCCCTGTTTTCCAGCCTGGACGATTCTATTCAATCTGAAATCAAACTTGGAGATGACTACAATGTGAACGCTTCAGGAAAAGGTACCATATCTGTCTTGACCAAGCAGAATGAAAAGAAAGATATTTCAAATGTTTACTTCGTTCAAGATTTGAAACATAATCTGTTAAGTGTTGGTCAGTTGAGTCAAAATGGTTTTAAATTCATCTTTGAAGGGTCATTGTGTACAATTTTAGATAAACCTCCCTGTCAAAGAGTCATAGCCAAAGTTGAAATGACCAAAAACAGAATGTATCCACTAGTCATGAAAAATGCAAGTCTGTCTCAGTCTTATGCTCAAACTGTTATTAGTTCAGACAACACTTGGTTGTGGCATTGTAGATATGGCCATTTGTCATTCAAAGGTCTGAATGAGTTACAAAGAAATTCCCTGGTTAAAGGTCTTCCTATCATAGATGTATATCATAATCCTTGTGAGAGTTGTATTCTGTCAAGACATAAAAGAGATAAATTTCCTACTGCTGCCACATACCGAGCCAAAGCCCCACTTGAGTTAGTTCATACCGACCTGTGTGGTCCAATGCAAACTGAGTCCATAGGTGGAAGTTCATATTTTTTAACATTCATTGATGATTATAGTAGGATGACCTGGATATACTTTTTAAGAAACAAATCTGAAACTTTTGCAAAGTTCAGAGAGTTTAAGGCTGCCACAGAAAAACAGAGTGGCAGATTTATTAAAGTATTGAGATCATATGGAGGCGGAGAATATGATTCTAAACCATTTGCTGCATACTGTAAAGAACATGGCATTCACAGACAGATTACAACGAGGTACACTCCACAACAGAATGGAGTTGCAGAGAGAAGAAATCAGACCATTATGAACATGGCCAGGAGTATGTTGAAAGACAAAAATATGCCAAATGAATACTGGGCACAAGCTGTTTCATATTCCGTTTATGTGATGAACAGATCTCCAACCAGGAGTGTGAAAGACAAGGTTCCATTTGAAGCATGGACTGGACAGAAGGAAGATGTATCTCATTTAAGGGTCTTCGGTTGTGTTGCTTATTCCCATATACCAGAAGATATAAGGAAGAAACTGGATGACAGAAGTGAACGGTGCATCTTTGTGGGATACAGTGATAATTCCAAGGCTTATAAGCTGTACAATCCTGTCACTAAAAAGACAATAGTGACTAGAGATGTCAAGTTCCTTGAAGATCAAGCTTGGAATGACAATGTTGGAGAAAAGACTAGCTCTCAGCTTTCTCCACATGTAACTGAATTTGATGAAAGTTTGAAACAGCACGCGAATGAACAAAGAATTCCTCATATGCAGACTCCACAAACATCACCAAGACAAGAAGGACAAGCTCATAGTACATCTTCTAGTAGTGAATCAGATCCCACAATTGCTTCACTTAGAAAACAGAAGTCGAAAATACTAAGTGATATCTATGATCAGTCTGAAACCTTAGATGAGCAAGCACACTTTGCTTTCTTATCTTTTCAGCCAACTTACTTTGAAGAAGCAGTTAAGGAAAAAGTATGGGTTGATGCCATGAATGAGGAAATTGAAACCATTGAAAAGAATGACACCTGGGATCTTGTATAGTTGCCAGCAGAGAAGAAAAGTATTGGAGTGAAATGGGTGTATAAAACTAAATATAATGGGCAAGGTCAAGTTGCAAAACATAAGGCGAGGTTAGTTGCAAAAGGATTTGCACACCAGCCTGGTATAGACTATGGAGAAACGTTTTCCCCTGTAGCTAGACTAGACACAGTCGGAACAGTCTTAGCTATTGCAGCTCAACACAAATGGCCAGTTTACTAGTTAGATGTGAAATCAGCCTTTTTAAATGGCATTCTCAAAGAAGAAGTTTATGTTGATCAGCCTCCGGGATTCGAAGTAAAAGGAGAAGAACATAAAGTCTATAAGTTGAAGAAGGCTCTATATGGCCTGAAGCAAGTGCCACGAGCCTGGTACAGTCGAATTGATACTTACATGCTCAATCATGGATACAAAAGAAGTAACCATGAACCCACTTTGTATATAAAATCTGATCAGCAAGGTAAATTGTTAATTATATGTCTTTATGTGGATGATATCATTTACACTGGAAATTTGCAGCCTTCAGATTTCAAAACAGCCATGATGCAAGAATTCGAAATGACTGATCTTCGCCTAATGAAGTATTTTCTGGGCATTGAAGTTCAGCAAACAGAAACAGGGATCTTCATATGTCAAAAGAAGTATATTAAGGATGTTCTAGCAAGATTCAGAATGACAAGTTGTAAAACAGTGAGTGCACCAATTGCTACAGGAACGAAATTGAGCAAGGATGATAACAGTTCAGCAGTGAATTCCACGTTGTACAAACAACTTGTTGGTAGCTTGATGTATCTAATAGCAACTATGCCAGAAATCATGTATGCAGTTAGTCTCATTTCCAGATTCATGGAGAATCCTAAGGAATCACACTGGAAAGCGGGAAAAAGGATCTTAAGATATGTTGCAGGAACAACAGAGTATGGAATTCTTTATGGAATATCTGAAGCAGATCAGCTAGTTGGATACATAGACAGTGACTTTGCTGGTAGTTTAGATGATAGAAAAAGTACCTCCGGCTATGTCTTTCATCTTGGAACAGGTGCTATCTCTTGGGCATCAAAGAAGCATCCCATAGTCACATTATCTTCAGCTGAAGCAGAGTACGTTGCAGCAACTTCAGCAGCTTGTCAAGCAGTTTGGCTACGTCGATTGGTTAATGATCTTGAAAATCCTCAGCTGAAACCAACTGTTATTTTCTGTGATAACAGTTCAGCCATTTCTTTATCTAAAAATCATGTATTCCATCGAAAAAGCAAGCACATTGACACTCGCTTTCATTTCATCAGAGAGCTTGTCAATAACGAAGAAATCAATCTTCATTTCTGTGGTTCAAGAGATCAGCTTGCTGATATTTTCACTAAACCTTTGAGTCGAGATAATTTTGAGTTTCAGAGGCAGCTTCTAGGTATAGTCAGTTCTGATAAATGTAATTAGGTACGGTCGGAATTAAGGAGGAGTGTTGGAGATAATTCCTCCCGCCAACTTGATGTATCCACCAACCACCGTACAAGAAGTTAATACAATTAGGTGAAGAAGTAAATGAGCCTCGGATGAAGAGAGGCATCCATATGTTCAATGTATTTTGTGTTCATTTTAGTTTTTTGGGAAGAATGTAGAAGAGCTGTAGAGCTCCGTAACCTTGAATCGATCCCCTGTTCTTTGTCTGCCTCTGATTGCTCTGCCCCTTACTCTGTTTACTCTGTTTCCATTGCTCTGCCTTTGCAATTTTATCAGATACTCACCTACAAGACTAAGTAACAAAAAACAACTACAACACAATGTTTATCACCCTCGTGATCATACATCCAAACTAATACTCTATTTCAGTAATTAAATTAATTTAGCACTTCCACATTCAACATAAAATCTTGGAAAATTGATCATACTACAACAAAATTAGAATTAATGATTAAGGCAGTGAGGTGGTGGAATCTTTTCAAAATTTCAGCGGCCAAATAATCAAGGAGGTGAAATAATTATCCAACAAGCATACAATAAAATCAATTCAAAGCACACATGAGTTTACAAACTCTTAAAAACATAGCATCACAATTACAAAGCAGAAACCATGTTTTCAATTTCAATTCACTATTTGTATTCCTCACTCTATTACAAACTTCAGAATTTTTATAGATACTCTGCCCCTTTGAAATTTGACAGGTTAAAAAACATAGATGGTGGATGCCCCTTCAGAATTAACGATTAAGGCGGTGAGGTGGTGGAGTCTTTTCAAAATTTCAGCGGCCAAATAATCAAGGCGGTGAAATAATTATCCAACAAGCATGTATGTGTGGCTAGCCATCACAGGTAGGAAGAACCCCAGTGATGGGTCTATTTATGTGTCTTGGCTTCTGTTAACTTTTCCTCGCCTGGTTTCCTATCATAATGCGACCTTTAGTTTATGTTTAGCACTTCTAAACTATATGTTCCATGAAAGCATGATAGAATCTGGTTGCAGTAGAACTCTTTGATATGTAAATATGCTTTTGATAGGTTAATAGAAAGTTTTCTCCCTGCTTAAAAAAAAATGAAATCTATGTGGATAACAAACCCTACAATTTATTAAATAAAGTTTATTCATATTTATTTAATTTTTAAAATTATTTGAAAAAATTGTACAAAATTATAAATTAGAAAATAAGGTTATCAACTAATAAGTATAGCATATTCATAATTAAATAACAAAAATATGCAAGACAGATCATTATAATAAAATCAAATCTCGATATCTCGTATTATAAAAAGGATGGGTTGTGCTCAACTCTACAATTTTCTTAGATACATGTTCTATATATATAGGGGAGGGAGGCCAATAAGTAAGGGTTTTTTTAATCTCTTTTTATGTAACTTAATTATTCATATTCTCGAGCTTGTTTTTCTTCTAAATTTTTATGATATATACTTTGGCATGTTCTTTATCGAACCATATTGGTCTTGAGGTGTGATGAATCCAAATGGATGCCATGTAAGCCACAAAGTTCCAAGTTGTCTAGTCTTAATGTCACCATAGTGTATTTTTGCTTGGGGCCAATGGGTGAACATTGATGTGACTTAAAGTAGATGGGACTTAAAATGAAATTTCCAATTTCAAATATTCATTTTATTTCAAAATGTAGAAGAAAGTTTTTTTTAGGTAATTTTAAAAACATGAAAATATTGACATTTATTTGTACATAAAGTACTTTAATGAATAACAAATGGTACCAAGTATTTCCACTTATATCTCCACTACCAATACCCAGTACAACTATAGGACTCTCTCCCCTAGAATGATTACATTACAATCAATTTTCCATATCATAAACATTATATAAAACTTATTATATACATTTTTCATATATATATAAATTATTATATACATTTTCCATGTATATATAGAATGATTACATTACAATAAATTTTTCATATCACAAACCTTATATAAAATTTTATTATCAAACTTATTTTAAATATGTTCTTATTAAAACACATATTTTGTTTTCTTTATTTCATTGATGACAAATATCCTAAATCTAACAAATATCCTAAACAAAAACTATATAAAAAAACTAAAAAAATAAACAAAAGCTATAGAAATAAACAAAGATCTTATCAAGAGTTTATGTAGCACTAACAACTAATATATCTATGTATCAAAAAAATGTACAACATCCTAACAATAATCCTTTCCTTCCTCATGAATATCAAGTGCCTATGAAATAAATGACATAGCTATGGAAGTAAGCAAAATATTTTGTAATCAATGAAGGTTATCATACAATATGGTATTTATAAATTAGAATTTTTCAATAATTGTTATAAATATATTTCATCTAGACAATACAATATGTCATTCATAAATTAGAATTTTTCAATAATTGTTATAAATAAATTTGATCTAGACAATCATCATAATTAAAAAAATATAAATACATCATAATAATAAATTAATAAACATATATGATTCAATTGAAAAGAGTCATCAAGTCACACAAATGTACACTACACAAACCAAATTAAAGAACCATAAATTATTTTTTTATTAAAAAAATCATATTTAGGTTTGTGTTTTTGTTTGTCTCAAATATACTAATTTTTATAATTCTAAATCAATAAAATAAATACTACTTAATATTATTTATTTCTTTTAATCACAAATATTTAAAATAGCTAAATTATTCCTACATAAAATAAAGAAAAATTAAATAAGAAAATTACATTGAAACAAATATTATTAACCACATAACTCACTCTCCATCCATGAATTAAACAAAACAAATAACCTATATATTAAAAAAATCTAACTAAAATTCCATAGATGGGCAAAGAAAAAACAATCTAATGAAGTCATATTGCATCATCTAAGTTAAGGTGTAAATGAAAATATTAATAATTTGTTTTTATTTATATTTTTAAACATGCCATTTATTAAAAAAGAACAACCCAACTTGGGTTATCAACCATGAGAAATAACAATATCTCAAATACCATGACAATGCTTATTCCAGTGGTGCACATAAAGGAAACAAACATCAAAGTCCCTGATAGCCTCTACACATTACTGAAAAGCTTAACGAGTTTCAATCTTTTATATTTCATATTTCTGGTTGCCACTTCCAAATAGATCTCCAGAAGAAAGTATATATTTACTAGTTGGACGAGAATATCCAATTGCTAAAGGTGTCTCTATCTTTGTTGACTATGCAATTCAGAAAAGTAACGATGACGCAGTGCTCTCTTTGCCGATATTCTGTTTTCAGGATTATATTGTAGCATTTGCTGCATGAATATCCCATAAATAAAATCAGAATCTTGTTAATTATATTTTTTAAAGTTCAAGACTAAATTAATGTTATAAAAAAACATAGCACTTACGGATAACAAGTTTAGAGCCTGTGGATCCATATTTGGCACTCTCTCAGCCAAATTGTCAGGTTTCCATTGAGGAAATTCATGCCAATATGCTAACCGCGTGACCCCTGGCCATATATTTTTATCAGGAGTTCCCAGTAGTCTGGAGTAATAAGGTCATGGCATTAAATGCTAGTTTGTACATCAAAGTTCAAAGTTTAAAGGAAATAATCAATTTAATAGCAGCTAAATGCTTTGCAACATGAGATCATGATTCAACCCATAATTTCATCTTATTCATGGATCCACCATTCCCGAAAAGGGTTTCTTAAAACCTTAAAACACATCTAACCACTAACCACCGTAAATGTCCAGCTATTTACATACTTTTTTCTTCTATACTTTATTTTTATGAAAAAAATTACACTTAATTTGAGAATAAAAAATATATTTTAAAATTTTGGGGTGGACTACCATTTATGTTTTTCCTAGATTAAAGGAGGATATGACAAGTGTACTATCCAGATTGATTTTATGGTTGTTGCAATAAACAATTATTAAAAAAAAATATATAAAAAAAAAACTGATGCATGGCTAACTCAGCTAACTAGTAACTAGTGTATGGATAACAAGTAGTGAGACACAACCCATTTAACAAAATAAAGTAACAGGTAGCTAAGGCATAGACAACAGGTGATTACAATTAAGCATGAACAAGTAACATATAACTTATTCATAACACTTAATTTGTGATTTACTGATATTCACACACCACATATTAAAATTATTCTAATTTTTTAACATCCATTTATATTCTATAAATTTAAAATTAAAATGAAGTTCAATCATTAATACATTTAAAATTAAAGATAAATCTACGACAAAACATGAAATTGGACCACGAGTCTCACTGAAATATTGCAAGAATCTGTTCTATATCATGGCAAGTTTCGAAGAGAGAATCCCTTCTGTACATCTCCGCTGCAAGCAGTATTTAACAGAAAATTAATGTCACACTAATAAAATGAAGCAATATTTAACAGAAAATTAATGTTACACTAATCAAATGAGGCTGTGTAGGAAGACACCAGATTGAATTTACAGATGGGTCTTCCATAAATACCAAAAATGCAACCAACAGCCCACATGTCAACTGAAGAAGAGTATAGTGCGTCTCCCAGCAACAATTCAGGAGCTCTGTACCATGAAGTCACCACCTGTATGACACCAGTGCATTATAATGATAATCATTTTGATTTATATAGAGTAGGCAAATATTCAGAACACTATAACATTTTAAATATTATAAATTAAATTGAACTCAAACCTAAATCAGTAAAAATTATACAAAATAAAACTTTAAGAACAATAGAATATAGCAGTAAGAAAACAAATATAAATTAATTTAAATTTAATTTTTTTATAAACTTAATCCTTTTATAAACATCTATAAGTTGAGTTTTATTTAATTTAATTTTTTTTTAGTTTTTAATAACAGATTCAAATCATATTGGTGAGATGTAGAACAGTCGTGATGGTTAAGACATCCCTAAATGGAAAGATTATCAATTCGAAACCCTGAGGATACTAAAATGCAACCATATTAATGGTTAATTTAGTTTGATTCATACAGTACAATTAATTTGAAAATGATTTGCTTATAGATTTTTAGATGAATCAGCAAACAGGAATTCAAAGCTGCCTGAGGCTTCTTTTGTTAAAACTGGGGGAGGGATGGTCCTTAAGCTGCCTGAGGTTTCTTTTGTTAAAACTGGGGTGTGGTTTTGGCACGAATTCAAGAGCCGAGTTGTTGGAGCTTTGGGGGCTATTATGTTTTGCAGCGTTGAAACATGTTAGGTGTTCACCAAACAGTGGCCATGTCTGAAGCAGTGATTAGTTCTGGCTCCTTCTATATTTTTTAGGATTTGTATGCAATGTCTTTATGAAATAGTAGTGTTGCTCCATATTTATTAGGATTTGTATGCAATGTCTTTATGAAATAGTAGTGTTGTTGGACAGTTATTTTTTGTTTACATGTAACTTCCTGGTCTAGTATGTTTCTTTTAGATGTACAAATTATTATTATAACTTTAATTCTCTTTTTAAATAGCAAGATGTTTTTTATAATTTTGTTTTTTTTAATTACATTATATAATGAAGAGCTATATAATGAAGAACCATACCGATACCGATGAGCTATCTAAATACATAATTTTAACTATGTGCAAAAAAATTTTAACTATCAACTCCATCAAGGTGCAAAAATTTTTAAGTTTGTCTCTCTCAGTATTTGATTCAGTCTAATATAGAACTGGGCTGCGAATCCAAAGCTATGCGATGATATTGCAAATAAATAGCTATGAATGATAGCATAGCAGCATCTTTTAATAACGAAACAGTCAGATATTTACTAATAGGGTGTAGCGCCTCTCAGGATCTAAATAGCCTCTTCCAAGTCCGAAATCACCAATCTTCAACAAACCAGTGCTAACGTTCATCAGCAGATTTGAAGGCTTCAGGTCCCTGCAGCATTAAAAGTTAAACCACAGGTGAATAAACCAAAGGAATGTTATGTGGGATTTCTCTAACCTGACCAACCTAAACTGACCTGTGCAGTACTCCATTGCTGTGGCAGTGAGCGAGCCCACTGAGCAGCTGAAACATGAGCTTCTGATAATGAAAAAAAAAGGCACAAACAATTATGTGTATCAGCATGATCATTTACCTAGCATTAATTCTCGATGAATGAATGGACTCTGCTCAAATGCAATTAATTCAATTTCAATGCAGCATTTAAGGGCACTTGAACCTTGATTATCAGGGTTTGGTTCATGCTATCCTCGAATTCAGCAGAGTTGATGTATTTATTGAGATCGGACTCCATATATTCATATACAATAAACAGGACAGGCCTTAGATTCTTGTCTATACCCTCTTCAACACCAATCAGCCTGCAGATCATAAAATTGCAATTAGGCGGGTTTAGTTGGGTAAGTAAAACGATAAAATGATAAGTTAAGTGGAATTGGATCTGATATTAGAATGAGGACATTCTCCATAAATTAGAAATGAGTTTATTTTGTGGATGAAAATTGATTGGCTATAAGTTAAGTGATATAAATAAGTTATCTTTTAAGTATTCTCCTATCTCTGCATCAGCTACAAGTTATTTTTTATATTTTCTTTTATAATTGTTTATTTTAAATTTGGAACTAAGTCCATAAAATTAATTTGGACAATACACTTTTCTCATCGTAAAATACAAATATCTATCAATATAATTAATGAACTAGAAAACTGATCTCCCAGACTAAGCTCCTATTATTTCTACTGGAAATTGCCAGATCTTGTCACTCTAGTTTTCGTTACCACCAAACATGAAGCAGAAATGCACGTATTAGTGGAGGTTATATCTAGACTTAGCTCTTATCTATATAAGCTACACTTGACTACTGGGAGCTGAAAGATCATCTGATGATTATAGGTATTTATATGTTAGAATTTGGGGTGGACTAGTATTTATGCTTTTCTTAGATTGCACTAGTAAGACAAGTGTCTGTTCAAATTAATTTATAGCAGTCATTCCAAATTCGATATATATATATATATATATATAATCTAGTAGTTGATGCATAGATAACTCTTACTCCATACTCTACCCAGTTTCTGGTAAAGAACCCAATCTTAAAAAGCATCTCAATTGCCCTTCCAACAGGCAGTTATCCAATTACCTAACACAACTCTGCAGGTATTATACCCCCACTTATAGGTGCTATACCCCCACTTAACTTGTGGCATATCCATGTTTACTAACAGTTAAGTGCTGTACTAATATAGATAAAAAAAGCACTAATTTTTCATGCTTAATAGGAATGGACTGTTTCAGAGGCTCTCTACATCAGAACTCTCATGTTTTGATGAAACATTTGCAGTGACGAAGGCTTTCGAACACAATGAAACCCAAAGATAGGTAAAAGAGTAGCCCAAGAGCCATTTTCATTGAAAAAAAATACAAAACTGGAGGTCCAACACCGATCAGGATAAGAAGAAAGCTCATAAGATTGTAAATATAGAATCACTGGGGCCAACCAAATTAAGAAAATTAATGGTTACCGGATAACGTGTTGGTGGGGAGGAAGCATCCTCAAGAGATCGATTTCTCTGAGAGTAGTGGAGGGTATTCCCTCTTTGAAAGGTTTCAGAGAACGGGTTTTCTTGAGAGCGAAAATCCCGCCTGTTTCCTTCGCTGTGCATTTGTAAACCTTGCCATATGCTCCTTCACCTATCTTACAGTCTTTCACATACTTGCCTACTATAATCTTCTCCATTATACTGTTGATATTGTTACCAATGAAAGTTACTTTTAGAGGATAGCAGCCACAGCATTTAGCCTTCTTATTTTTTATATATAAAAATAAAGGACAGTTGGCTCTTCGTCTCTCCTTTATATATATATAGAAGTGACAGTTTGGCGCTTCCTCTTCCCTTTCACGTCTGTCTTTCTTCTGATTATAAATGCCGAATGGGTTCCCTTTCCCGTTTTTCATTTTTCTTATTATACCTGCTGAGTCGATAGATATACTGTAAGATGTATTCTAATTGTTTAGAAGTGAAAAACCTTTTAATATTTAAATAATTGAAAATATGGTTTTTGTTCTCTTGGTTTGCATGTGGATCATATCACCATCTTCTATTTGTTTGTTTCATATGGTTGGGCTTCAGTGCTTCATTCTACCAGTTTCCCTCATCATGATCTAAGACTTTGCGCCTTAAGCATAGCCATTACAATTCTCAAATGGTTTCGGCTTATTACGAATTGTCATCATAGTTAATTTTTAGCTGACCACAAACATCCATTTGTCATGACAAGTGGTTTCAGATGACCACAAACCTCACACACAAATTATTTCAGCTGATCATGAACCATCACGATGAGGAAAATTTTACAGTGTACACACTTACTTAGGATTTTGACCAGTGGACTTTATCCACTAACTTTTTTCTTCCTTTTGCATGTGCTTAAAATTGATCAATGATGTCCATACAAAAATAAACCCATATGTTGAAATGCATGGGTACCATCTAGTGTACTCGCTAGTTCTCTAGGAATGTTTTTCACCTATATGGTGCATCAACATGTTAAACCCTTCATAGTCATACCTTGGTCCGTGACACTCTAATATTACTCCATATCGCATCCCCCCCTCATCAATGATTTATCTTTTATGTGTCACCATCATACCTATCAAAGTGGTTGATTTCACAACTTGATGCCACATCCTCTCTATGAATAAAAGAGATACATTCTACATGATTACTTGTGCTACCACACTAATCCGTGTAGGATTGATTCAACAAGGATTACAAAACACTTGGGGAATTTAGCGTTCCTATGACTAAGTTTTACATCTTGGACCAAAAAATTCTAGGGAGTCACTTACAACCGATTATGCACCCCCTACAATAAATATGAATCATTTGAACATTTAATCTCTTGTACAACAAAAATTCCAAATGCTTTACTACATGACCAACAAATTACAATTTGATTACATATTCCCAAAGTACAAATCATACAAAAACTATCATTTTAATCTCACCATTTTGCTTCACTTTTGTTTTGTCTTTTCCTCTTGAAGTTGACCTTCATCTTAAATTTCCATATTCACCTGTTATTTGTTAGAGTTGTGAATTATAATAAATGACATCACCTGGCATACTAATGTCATGAATCTCAATATTTATGTTAATAATAACCATGATGTCACCAATACCTTACCTCAACAACTAATCCAACAATACATATCACATTATATAGCAAGCTTCCTTTTTGTCTTTCACTTTTTCATCTAGATTTTTTTTACTCACACCTTCTATCTAAATCAACACGGAACCAAAAATCATTTGAGAGTTTACATAAGTAAGCTCTCTACTCTTAATGACATCTCATAGGTACATGCTCTAATGTTCAAGCATTAAACATATCAAATTAGAACAACAATATGCATAAAAATCCCATGACTCTCAATGCACCAGCTTACCAATTCTTGATTGCAAATTTCAAATTTAGGGAACATATAAACTCTCAAAAACATTGCTTCCACTCTTGATTATACTAAGAAATCATTGTTCTTGGTAAATCTCAAAATTCTTGGCTCCAATCACCTATCCCCCTTTTTTGGAGGAATAGATCCTCTAAGAGGCAAACTACCCTGTAAAAGCAATGGCTTCTCTACCACTCACCTGAGTATGGGCATTCTTCATAGCTCATCTCCTTGAAACTTTCTTATATTCCAAACTCAAGCAACAAAAGCAACAAATCATAGATCTCCCCTCTGATCTACAGATAAATAGTTTATATGGCTATACAAAGGTTACACATCAACAACGATGAATTCCTTTTTCACGATGCTTCAATAAATGGTTCTTTTCACTTCCCTTCTTTCACAACAACAAGCAATTGGGATTGACACCCTCTCCATGTGTGTCTCTACACAAATCATAGTTCAATGTGCTAGCATATTTGACCTACAATGAATCATCAATGTGTTGCATTTGCATGTGGTGATTCTTGTTGTTTGTGAGAAAATGAATTACAGAAAAAAATCATTTTTATCTATGCCATCTCCTCAACTTAAAAGAACTACAAGAGTGTCTGAAAATTTAATTAACAATCAACCAATTTATACTATAGGCATCTTGGGGATGGTTCATAAAATTTTCAAGCAATTTATTAATAAACCAAATCCCAATTTATGAACATGGCTCTCTTATTTAATATCATCAATCAGTAGTATGGTACCTTATATATCTCCAACACAGCATTCTGTATCTCCCCCTGGATTATTGGAACAAACTATGTTCAATATAAATACACAAGAAATATGACAAGTGTGAGATGCTTTTCATTAAAGGATATGTACATATAAATAAAATCAATATGACCCTTAGTTTCATATTCCAAGGTGTCTGTGGAATCCCAGTGAATTTACCTATTTAGTATCACTCATGGTATCTAGATTATGTGAATCGTAATAAAAAATACACTAATAATTAACCCTAATGGATTAATGTTTCCAACATTCCTCCCATTAATCCCAAGGGGTGTATATGATTCCAAGAAGAGATATCAAATCTAGAGAAGGATAGTTGCAAATGGTTGAAGGTCCTCTCTGAATCAAAACCTAGTAGAAGTTGGTGTCTTCCATTAAATTGATGGTTTTGGATGACCACTAACTAGTCAAATATATGAAGAGTTGGTTGCAGGATCACCACAAACTCTGGAACTTGGCACCCACTCTAGTACTGGCTTAGTGTTTCCCTCTGTAACTTGTCTCTAAATCAGGTTCTAGGTCAATGGTTCCCTCTCGAACTTGTCTTGAAATATCAGTGGTTCCCTATAGAAAATGGTTTTCTAAGGACCACCACAAACTTATGTCTAGAAGAAGCAACAAAGGTTGATGTCTACTACTAAATTGTGCTTTTAGGAAGAGTGAAAACCAAATCATGCTCAGGTGTAACATGGCTCTGGATGCAACTATGAATATGGCCAAGTGGCTTTGGCTCAAGGCTCTGGAAACTAACACAAGGTTCTCGCTATGGATATGGTTCTGGTTCAGTATTGATTTTTCCTACCCATCCATGATCTCTCTCTCTCTCTCCACCCCCAACCCTCCACTTCACCTACCTCTCTCTCCTACTCCCCCTACCCCTAACCACCCCTCTCTCACTATATCTCCTAATATTCCTCTCCCTTACCAATAACCTTCCCCCACCACTCTCTCCCTACCCCCAACCCTCCCACTCCTCATCCCCTATTTCCCCCCTCCTCTCTCTCTATCTCCACCCCTAAGCATCATTCTCTCTTTGTCTCTCCTAACTGTTAGAAAAACAAGATCGTGGAGAAATAACAATATGCAATATGCAAATATAAATCACATAAACACAATGCAAGAGAGACACTAATATAACGTGATTCACCCAAGATTAGCTACATCCACACAAAATTGCCAGTGCTTTTTATTATACCATCCAACAAAATGAAGGGATACAACTCGTAGCAAATCCACTTCAATTTCATCTTCACTCTCTCAGTCTCTCTCATACAATCATAGAGATCTTTACAATGCTACAATACATTACATAGTCGTATTACAATGTCTTCCTTTTAAAGGGGAATTACCATGGGAAAATATACTATAGCCTATCCAATACCATGGGCCTGCAAAATGCTAGCCAACAAACAACCCAAAAAAAATTATTACAGGGGCTTCGCCCCTAGACCCCGGTGGGGGGGCGATTCCCCCCCACACCCCCAACTGGGATGAATGTGCAGTCCACCTACACATCATATAAAACTAGGGTACAAACACAGTTGAAACAACAACATCTCTTAATTGGGAATATCAAGCTCCACAACCAATAATCTCCCACTTGGAGACTGATCACAACAACTCCATCAATGTTGCACTTGTTGGACTATGCTCTGAACCTTGGACCTCGAAAATTTATCATCTTCACCTTCATGCTTGAAGGCCAACTAAAACCGAGCAGGAACTCAGTTTCTCTCTAGTTACTACCTTTTTCAACATGTTTGCAGGATTTTGTCTAGTATGTGTCTTTTCCAACTTCAACAATTCATCTTCCAAAATAGACCGTATGAAATGATACTTGAGTTGTATATGTTTAGTATTAGAATGGAAGGTTAATTTATTTGCAAGATGAATTGCACTCTGGCTGTCACTGTACAACCTACTATTCTTCTGCTTCTTACCCAATTCCTCCATGAAGCTCTATAACCAAATCATCTCTTTACTATCCTCTGTAGCAGTAACATACTCCGCTTCCATTGTTGAAAGTGCAACAACCTTTTGTAGCTTCAAAATCCAACTTGCTGTCGTTCCACCTACAGTAAAAACATACCCTGTGGTGCTTCTCCTACCATATTTATCACCCACCATATCTACATCAACATATCATTGTAGAACGGTGTATAAACCTCCAAAACATAATGCATGAGTGGTAGTACCTCTCAAATACCTGAGAATCCACTGTACTTCCTTCCATTGTTATTTACTTGGATTATTCATATACTTTCTCACAACTCCCACTGCATGTGCAGTATCTGGTCTTGTGCATACCATGGCATACATTAAGCTCCCAAATCCTAATGAATAGGGAACCTTGGACATGTATTCTATCTCTTCATGTGTCTTGGGACACATCTCCTTACTTAGTTTGAAATGGCTATCCAAAGGTGTACTAACTAGTTTTGCATCCTGCATTCTAAATCTCTCCACACCTTTTGTATGTACTCACCCTGATACAATGTCAATTTGCGATTTTTCATGTCTCTTGTTATTCTCATACCAAGGATTTTCTTTGCAGCACCCAAATCCTTCATCGCAAATGAATTATCTAACTTCCTTTTGAGAACATTTATATCTTGCATGTTAGACCCTGCAACAAGAATGGCATCCACATACAATAAAAAGATAATATATCTTCCATTAGATCTAGCCTCTTGAAATAAACACAGTGGATAGAATGGCATCTACTATAACCTTGTTCTGTCATAAACATGTCAAATTTGAAATACCACCTCCTTGGATCTTTCTTGAGGCCATACAAGCTCTTCTTCAATCTGGATACCAAATTCTCCTTCCCTTTGACCTCATACCCTTGTGGCTATTTCATATAAATATCTTCCTCCAAATCCCCATGGAGAAAGGTTGTTTTTACATCTAATTGTTCAAGATGCAAGTATTCTACCACCACTAGACTTAAAATAGTTCTAATTGAATTCATTTTAACAACAGGAGAAAATATTTCATCAAAATATATACCTTTCTTTTCTGCAAACCCCTTTACAACAAGTCTGGCCTTGTACCACTTCTTTCCTCTATCTTCTTCCTTCAACATGTAAACCCATTTATTCTACAATGCTCTTTTACCTGCAGACAATTGAACCAAATCCCATATCTGATTTCTTACCAATGAGTCCATCTCCTCATTCATGTCTTGCTCCCACTTATTTCTAGTTTCCACCTGCATTGCTTCTTCATAACATTTTGGTTCACCAAAATCAGTCATTAATAAATAATGCATTAAATGAGAGTATCGTTCGGGGGATCTACTTAACCTGGTAGATATTTTAACACTTGCAGGAGTTTGAGGTACATGTTGTTGTTCTTGATTTTTTGGCACCTTTGGAACTTCATTTTCTTTGATTTCATCAAACATTGTGTACTTTTTGTTTTCCTTTTCTTGTTTCTTTCCCTGCAACTCATCTTTATACATTAACTTTTAATTGAATACCACATCTCTACTCCTAATGATTTTTTTATTTTCATAATCCCATAAGCGATAGCCAAAATCATCAACCCGGTATCCAATAAATGTACATTTCTTGGATTTAGACTCAATCTTTGTTCTATTTTCTTTACCAATATGGACAAATGCTGCACAACCAAAAGTTCTCAAAAATTAGTAGTTTACCTTTTTACCTGTCCATGTCTCCTCTAGAATACCACCATCCAAAGCACTTGAAGTCCCTCAGTTTATTAAGTAAACAACAATATCTATAGCATCCTCCCAAAATTGTAAGGGAAACCCTGCATGTAATCTCATACACCTTGCACGCTCCATGATTTATCTGTTCATCCTTTCTGACACGCCATTTTCTTGTGGTGTTCCTGGGACTGCCTTCTCTCTACAAATCCCATGGTATGAACAGTAACTTTCAAACTCCTTACCGCGGTATTCACCTCCATTATCAAATCTACGACACTTCAACCTTTTTCCTGTCTCATTCTCAACCAAAGATTTCCATTTCTTAAAAGTATAAAACACATCAAATTTATGTCTAATGCAATAAACCTAAGTTTTTTAGTTGCAGCATCAATAAATGTAACATAATAACGAGAGCCACCAAGAGATTGTACCTGAGTCGGTCCGCATACATCTGTATGCACAAACTCTAACTTTTCACACTTTTTATGTTTCCCAACCCTGAGAAATATGACTCTTTTTTTTCCATAAACACAATTTTCACAGAATTCCAAACTTACCTACTTCAGATATGGAAGCAACTTCCTTGAGTGGAGAATTTGCATCCCCTTCTCACTCATGTCGCTAATCCTATGATGCCACAATTCTATATCTGTTCCTGTGGAAGCTAAAGATATAAAATAGTTAGTATTATGAGGACATAAATGCAATGTACCTATCATGTCTCATTTTTCTATTACCATCGATCCTTTAGTGATCTTCCACCACGTTTCTCCAAATGTAAATAAACAACCACCATCTCCTAAATTCCCTTTTGAGATCAGATTTATTTTCATAGCAGGAATATGCCTCACATCTTTCAGCATCTATTCACCATTATTTAACGTTATCCATACCTTATCCATTCCAACAATTTTACATGGTTCATCATCACCCAATAAAACATGTCCAAAATCGCCTGGAACATAATCATGAAAGAATTTCCTATGGGGTGTAGCATGACATGAAGCCCCTGAATCTACTACCCAATAATCACTAGTATTATCTAATGCAAGAATCAAATCATCTTGTAACACATCGCCTGCTACAGTTGCTTCCTGCGTTGTCTCCTACTATCCATCTGCTTTCTTCTTTAGATATTTGCATTCTTTCTTCAGATGTCCTTTCTTTCCACAATTCCATCACTCTATCTTTCCTAGTCTGGACTTGGATCTTCCCTTCCTGGAATTGCTGAGATTACCTAGGATCTTTTCTATCTCCCTTTGCCTTCCCCTGCTCTCCATGGTCAATGCATTACCTGATGTCTCACTTGTTTCTTTCCTTCGCATTTCCTCGCTAAGAATAACACCAACAACATCATTAAATTTCAGAGTGTTTGAACCGGAGATAGAGTTACTTATAGCCATGACCAAGACATTCCATATTTCTGGCAATGAGCACAAGATTAGAAGATCCCTAACCTCATCATCAAATTTCACTTTTATAGATTTTAGCTTAGTTGTAATCGTATTAAATTCATTTTAATGATCGACAAGAGATCCACCTTCTGACATCTTCATATTAAATAAACACTTCTTTAGAAATACCTTGTTGAATGTTGAGGGTTTTTCATACAGATTACCCAATGCACTCATCAGACCCTTCATTGTATTTCTTTTGAGATATTGAAAGCCACCGATGAAGCCAGGCACATCCGTATTGTTCTTAGCCTTCCTATCAAGAACCTCCCATTCTTCATCCTTCATAATCGTCGGTTGTTTTTCATTTCCTCCCAATAGTAGGAATAGATCCTTCTGATACAGATAGTCCTCCATTTGGATCTTCCATAACTAGTAGTTTTGGCCGTTAAATTTCTCAACCTTAAAATTTCCTTCTTCCTCCATTGCTCCCACTCGAACCATGAACCCTTCTTTCATACGAGTTTATATGAAAAATAGACATTTGTCTCTAATAGCAATTCTTAGAAAAAGAGGATCACAGAGAAACAACAATAAACAAGATGCAAATATAAATCACATAAACACAATACAAGAGAGACACCAATATAACGTGGTTCACCAAAGATAGGATACATCCACACAGAAATTGCCAATCCTTATTATTATACCATCCAGCAAAATGAAGGGATACAACCCACATCACATCCGTTGCAATTTCCTCTTCACTCTCTCACAGTCTCTCTCACACAATCACATAGATCTTTACAATGCTACAATACATTACAGAGTTGTATTACAATGTCTTCATTTTAAAGGAGAATTACCATGGGAAAATACTATGGGCTACCCAATACCATGGACCCACAAAATGTTGGAAACCAACAACCCAAAAAAATTATTTCAGGGGCTTTTCTCTCGGACCCCTATGGTGGGGGCGATTCCCCCACACACTCCCCTCGCTGGGATGAGTGTACAATCCACTTGCATGGCATATAAAACCAGGGTACAAACATGGCTAAAACAACAACATCTCTGAATTAGGAAGATCAGCCTCCACAACCAACATTAACCCTCTTTCCCCTTTACCACTAACCAACCCCTGATCTCTCTCTCTCTCTCTCTCTCTCTCTCTCTCTCTACTTAACCCTTACTAACCCCCTCTCTCACATACAGTCTCTCTTCCCTACTCATACACCTAAACCTAACCCCAACCCCTCTCTCTTTATCAACCCCCTGTCACTCTCTCCTAATCCCCTTCACCCTACCACTAACCACCCCCCATCCTTCTCTCTCTCTCTCTCTCTCTCTCTACCACCCCTACTCCTACTCCTACCTTTAACAACCCCACCCTCCCTCTCTTACTCCCCCTACCCCTAACAAGCCCACTATATCTCTCATATTCACCTTCCGCTACTACTATCCATGCCCCCAATCTCTCTCTCTCTCTCTCTCTAACACTTAATAAACCCATCTCCCATTCTTTCTGTCTTCCCTACTCTTCCACATACCTCTAACCCCCAACCCTCTCTCTCTCTCTCTTCTGCCATCTCCGTAACACCCCTTATCTCTCTCCCGATCCCCCTCCCCTTACAACTAACCACCTCCCCTTCCTTTTCTCTCTCCCTCTTCATCTCCCCCATACTCCTCCCCCTACCCTTAACCACCCCCCTCCCTATCTACTAGTATCTCTCCTACTCCTACCACTAAACACACCCCTTATCTCTCTAAACAACTAAACCCATGATCTCTGTGTGTGTGTGTATGTGTAACACTTACTAACCCCCTCTCACACTCTTTATCTCTTCCTTACTCTTTCACATACCCCTAACCCCCAACCCTCTCTCTCTCTCTTTCTCCATCCCCCTAACACCCCCGTGTCTCTCTCTTAATCCCCATCCCCCTACAACTAACCACCTCCCATTCCTTAACCACCCCCTATCTCTCTCATGGTCTCTCTCCTACTCTTACCACTAACCACACCCCTTCTCTCACTAAACACCTAAACCCCCAATATCTCTCTCTCTACCCATAACCCCTTACCACTAACCCCCCCCCCAATCCCTCTCTCTCTCTAACCACCCCCTCTATCTATCCTACTACCACTTACCACCCCCCACTCTCTCTCTTACTCCTAACCCTAACCCCCTAACACCCCCCTTCTTCTCTCCTCCTAACCCCCTCATTTCCTCATACCCCTAACCAACCCCTCTCCCCCCTAACCCATACTAACCCCCTCTCCCACTCTCTCTCTCCCCTTATCCTCTACCTACCTCTTACCCACACCCCTCTCTTTCTTTCCCAACCCCCTAACACCCCCCTCTCTCTCCTACTCCTACCCCTAACCCCCACCTCTCTCTCTCTCTCTACCCTAACCCCCTAACACACTCCTTCTCTCCTACTAACCCCCCTCATACCCCCATACCCCTAACCACACCCTCTTCCCCTTAACCCTTACTAACCCCCTCTCCCACTCTCTCTCTCCCCTGCTCCTCTAGCTACCTCTTTCCCACACCCCTCTCTTTCTTCCCCAACCCCCTAACACCCCCCCCCCACTCATAATCCCCCTCCCACTTACAATTAACAACCACCCTTAATGTTGAGTAAGGAATTCACACACATTATTGACACACGTATGTTAGTAACACAAACATGTTTTTTTTTCATAAGAAATAAAATGCCTTTTGCATCCCAGTGTTCTGCCTCCTCACAACATGCAGGTCGTTGTTCAAATGCACAAATCCCATCAAAAATATTATTTTGTAGTTGTTATTTTTCCTTAAACTAATTGGATTCACTATTTTTACATATTTTTGTTCTATTAGAACCTTTTGGATATGCTTTTTTTCATTATAACCTTTTAGATATGGGCAACAAAAGAAATATAGCAAAAAAATTTGCATGGATGGAGTTGCCCCTTGAAAATGTCCATGAACTAAGAGAGAAGGAAAGGTTGGGTATGGAAAAACTTAGGCATCCACCTATGGATCCCCTCAAATCGAGTGGAGGCCAATCATATTACAACAATAAATCAACTTCCATCTAATATTCCATCAACAATCAATGATCCAATTGAAGAAGCAGGTATTGAAACTTTGTTAGATGTTGGGAATTCACTTGGGGATACGGGACAAGTTACTCATTTGCAACCTTCCGATGAAGACACTCCTCATGTGCAAGCTGAATTTTAATAATCAAATGTTCAACATATAGACCACACACATCTCCAATGCACTCCCAATATCAATTCTCAAGTGAATGAAATGCTATCTACTAGTAATGAGATTCATACTTCTTGTCCACCTTCCATACCTTAACTATATAGTGCACGTTGAAGAAGCACTAAATGTATTCAAGTGAATGAAAGTCCTCTAGAAGCCCTTCAAGTAAGTTACTGAAACAAATTATTGATGGGTAGTGTAGAAAAATTAGGCAAAGACTTATTTGAATAAAAAATGATGCATGCAAATGTCAACAATTGTTGGCTTTGTTAAAATCACATTGTTTATCTATTGTGAGGAGAATTTTGAGCATAAGAACAGTTAAAGGTTCATATGCTATAAATCAGAAATATTCAAGTGGCTTTTAATACAATTGGAAAGTCTATTCATTCAAAACATTGGAATGTTTCTCGTCTTTTGTTATCATAATCGATTGTAAACAAGTACACAAGGAATTTCCAATTGTTGTCATGCACATCCAATTTTTTTAAAATAAATAGATTTAAACTATTTGAAAGTACTCTATTATAAGAGATAACCTTTCCAACCCAAACCAAACATATTGTTGGGACTTCATTGGAAGGTTGTCTCATTCAAACAGGAAACTAATTGATGTTGTGAACGAACTCATACAAAAGTTTTGGCATGAAAATATCAAGCCTTCATCCAATCAAAGAGATGTGCTAAAGTTGATAGAAGGTACCAATGATCATGAGCCCCACATTAAGAACTTCCTTGACATGAAACAAATAGACCTCTATGAGAGACTCAAATTGAACAGATAGAGATGAACCTGGTCCAAAGGTCATTGGAGAAATGTAGACCTTGGTATGTTAGAATATGCACATACTGCAACATATGTTGTAAATACCAAGTAGAATTTGATAATTTCTATGAAACATATGTACAAATTCATTATGCTTTGCATACTAAAATTGTGTAGGATTTCGCATCTAGAGTACCACTAGTTTCTTTGAGGGAATTTTTCTATTGCATCAAGTGTCCAAGGCTAGATGGACAAAAATATGATGGGAAATCTTATTTGTATGGAACATGTTCTAGGTGCAGTGGATTTTCTTTATTGTGTCGATGCATTCATGAAAAAAAGGAGCACAAATTTAGGAGGATGATAGTAGATATGAAGAGCTACAAGTATGTTACATATCATCTGGACAATGGGAAAGAAAGAAAAATGATTGCATTGGTGAAGTCCCAAGTAAGAGAAGATAATATTGTCTCATATTGCATCTTCAAATATTTAATATAATAATCTTTGAAATATCACAATGAAACTATCCCTTTATCTCTATTTCACCAGGTATGAGCATGTGATTTTATGAAAGATTTTTTTGTAGAAACCAAACAATAAGTTCAACATGTGCATGTAGCACGATAACAAGATGAACAGTTTTGAATATGCAAAGACACATTTCCCACAAGTACTATATTGTCAATTGTAGATTTCACTAAGAACAACACCTTTCAGCCACATAATGAGATCTATATTTGGTATTATCATTGAGATCTAGTTAGCATATTGTTACATATACATATAGGCATGGGCCAGACATCAACAAATACATGAGGATAGTAGTGGAATAGATAAACTTCTACATAAGTGATGACATGTGTCATGACCTACATTATGTGAAACACCATCGTGAACACCACTTTCAAATTTGCATGATAACTTGAATGAGAGAGATATACATATGGATCTATATTGGATATGGTCAGATGGTTGTGCAAGACAATTCGAAAACGCCTATGTATTCCAATGGTTGAGTATTTTGTACAAAACATACAATGTGTAACATATTTGGAACTATTTTGAGATTGGGAATGGGAAATGTGAGCATGATGGGGCTAGTGCATACATCAAAAATGTACTGTGAAGGGAGGATATGAATTTTACAACAAATCATCATATTTGAGATGCAAAATCTATAGTTCATTGATGCTCTATAGTATTGTCAAGGGGTGCTTAAGAGCAGCGAAATTTAACAGGGAAAGGACATGTACTGAGGAAGTGGTCAATATAGATTGATCATGTTCATATCATCACAACACAATACAAGGAACTTGTGGCTTTCATTCAGTTCGAATCTCAAGCAATCCTTTATTCGAAGTGTGTACTCGAAAATTGACTTTCTTTTGTGGGCCTTGTAACAGGGATAAATGGGATGATTGTGAATCAACAGATTGGGTCGATGAATGGGACCATGCATCACTTTTGTTTTACCCACATGTAGTTATTGAAACAACCCAATTAGAGGAGGGGAAATCATCTATTTTAGCAGAATATGATCATATCTCGAAGCTTGTACAATAAGGTAGAGATATCTGAGATCATATCTAAGAATTTAATTTATTTTTTATTTAACTATGTTCTCAAACTCCTACACATTTTCATTTGATCATACATATTGTTATTTTAGGACACATATATGCCATTGTTTCCCAAAATTAAAATGAATGGGGAACTAATTATTGGTTGGCATGATGCATAGAAGGGAATCAAAATCTCAATCCATCTTTAATTGATGATGAAGGGAAAGATTTTCCAATTGGTTCGATGGTTGTTAAGGGTGAATATCTAATGCATGATAAAAATTCAAGAAAGGATGGTAGTTATGTATTCATTGATTATAGACTACGTGTACTGGTGTATCACTTTGCAAACCTAGTCATTGTTACAAACATACAACTGTAGACAATGTCCAGAAATAGGTTGTACAAGGAACAGTACTTCCTACATTATTTAGAATATGAGAGATTAATGGATACCATTAACAACAAAGATGTTCCAAATGGTCTACTTGAATGAAATTAGATAATTATGCATAAGGGATAGATTGACAAATGTCTATATTTATGTGAAATGCATTCACATGGGACTAAAATAGTTGCTCTTATATGTGTCCATGTTATGTGAACCTTCATCCCCTCTATTTCCCTTATATCATGAGATTTGTATGATAATGGGTATGATGGCATGATGAGATATGTTATTTAAGGGTTTTGTTTGTTGATTAATTTCTGGTGCAAATTCAAAATTTTCATGTATGCAAATTCTTAGTTTGAATGTAATGTATGAGAAAACTAATTGTTCCATCCTTTTGTAGTGCAAGGTTCTAAAAAGAATATAGAGATAGCACATGAAGGAGAGAACAAGAACCTGGTATCTTTAGACACCACCAAGACATGATCGAGAATTTGTATATCCTTAAGGGATTATATATGTATTTGTAATCGATAATATAACATGTGAATCTAATGTATATGCAATCTTTTCAAAATCTTCAAATAAAATTTTTTGGTAACAATCTTCTCAACCTCCTTACTATTTGTTGGATGTTTTTAAGGCATATAGGACCCTGCATCATTTCCAAACTTAGCATCTCTATTTACCCTTCTCTTGTAATGATATCGAATGAAGTCTCATTGTATCCAACTAAAAATATATATAGGAAAATTAAGGCTATATAATATTTACTCAATTCCAATGCTCAGTTGGGTTTTTATGCCATAATGATAAATTCACCAAGTTTTCTTCAAAGGATTAAGGAGGCGAATTGCAACTCGCAATAAATTATAACCGTAGATCGAATAGATGAACCATCGAATCCATTAAGATCGAAATTATGCAGTCTAGCTAGGTTCACCTCTCTCCTATGGGTCCATCGCCTTGTGTTCATATTGTTCAGTGATATCGGAAACTAGGGGTTTTCTCGATAAGAAACTATGAAATTTTGGCATGAGTAGGTCAACTATTGAAACTTCTTGACCGTGGGACCATGGGTAGTGTTCCCATCACTAGTACAAAATTAGAAATTAGTGACTACATGACTAAAAAATTTAGCCACCACAGTTTTTTCTAGTGATTTACTACCAAATTTAAGCAATTTTGAGTGACCCAACTATAAACGACTATATTAAATGAATAATTTAGTCATGAGTTAAAAAATATGACTAGATAATAAGAGACACAGTTAAAAATCACTAACGTAAATGCCAATTTAGTTACAGAATAAAAATGACTAGCTACAAAAATATGAATTAGTCGTTTATGTTAGTCATTTCTAATTATGTCACTCCGTCAATGGAAAATTGCAATTTTCACAATGAAGTGTTAAAATTTACTAAATTTTCACATTGACATTGTCAAAATTTAGAAAATTCTATCATTGTGGATGGATTTAGAGATCCCTTGCATTTGTCATTCGATAATGAAAAATTGCAATTTTTGGCAAGGGGGTCTAAATATATTATATATATATTCAATTTAGTTCTATTGATCCAGACATATTAGCGAGGCACCAAATTGAGTTCAAATATTTTGAGGAAGTTAATTATTTTAGCATTTATAATATAATCTTTACAAATGTTACAAATAAATGTGGCTAACATTAGATATAAGTTTAGTTATGAAATAGGATCTTAAAATTAATTGTGATTGGTTAAAATTTTGTCTTGTTTGTACATAAGGAAATATGTTAATGACCAAGATTTTGACACAATCAAATAATATATTATAGATGAACTCCATTTCTTTTATAGTATAGATAAACTCCATAATTTTTTCATCTAAAAATTTCAACAATATTTTATTCAGCAATACTTTCTTGTATTTTTTTAATAAACTTAGTCTTATAGAAATCCAATATATATTTACATAAAAACAAAATACCTAATTTGTTGAACATGAATATAAACTAACCTCTTAAATCTATTTTTTCAACAAATCCACTTTAAACCCTCATAAAAAGGATTTGACTCCCCATATGACCACTCGTAGATTGGATGCAAAACCCCATATGACCATTCCCAAATTAGATGCCACGATTGGGGTTTCATTGAAATTTTTTTCCAAATGGGTTCCATGGAAGAGAGGAATTATGTCATTACACTCCTTCCATATTCAAGGGTTTTGGCATTGAGTCACACCTAAAATGCATAGCAATGCATTGTACAACAAAGGAGCAATTATTGCAACCATTGTGTGTTAGGACTCAGAAATGTCGTATTTTCATCCACCTTTCCCTTCACTATTCCTTACATTTCATCGCCCTATTAAACCTTCATCATATCACTTGCATAAATACATTTGGGTTTCACATTATTATTTCCACTTTGTTCATTTTAGTATTAAGAGTGAATTTATGATTAAATATTATAAAATATACATGTTTTCATATATATCTCAATTATGTGTGAGCTTTGTAATGTGTAGGAATATGTGAATGATTAAATCAAAGAGACTTCTCAAATATCTCTTACACCATTCCAAAGGAGATAATTATTCAAGCCTATTCTTAAGGAGAAGATCATGGAAGATTTGGTTGGCATATCTTATCTAGGATTCATGAGAGATATGTGGAGGATTTGAAGGAACCATATCTTGTAATAATAGGGAAGTGGTTGAGAGTAGTTGAGAGAATGATGGATCTGTAATTAATGTATTCTTATCTTTTTCTTAAGGACTCTCATGTATAAAGGAGAGTGCTCCCTCTCCATTCCATTAAGTTGGAATTAGGTTAGATTAAGCTTGTAAGAGGGTTGTAATGAAGTTGGATTGGATTGGATTTTGTACTTGTTAGATTAATCTTTGATTTGAGATTCTTAATGTGATTTAAGCTTCCATTGTTATGCTTTCATGTTTTCCATTTGATTATGGATTTATAGATGTGAGCTCACTTATGTCATTGTTGTTAACTCTTCACATGTTGTATTTCTCTTACGCAATTTCAATGCTTTCCTAGTTAGTGTTTCCATGCTTTCCTAGATTAATTTGATTTCAGCAAATTAGATTAAGTTAGATTAGATCTACTTCAGTCTTGCACAAACAGTGCACGTGCTTCGTCAGTTTACGTACCCCGGATTGACAATTAAATAGTTGGGCAACTGTACTGCAACGTAATTATTACGACATATAACTCACCTAACATTTTGGCGCCGTTGTCGGGGAAGCACAAGGGATTGAGGTATTAATTTTTTTATTTTTTTTTTTATTTTTTTTTCATGCAAGTGTGATTATTCATGCTCCTAACTCTGAGGTGACATATGGGTAAGGGCATGAAGGGTGTGTTTCAATTTCTGCAATTTAGTGTTAATTTCAATTTCTGCAATTTAGCGTAAATTTCAATTTTTGCAAGCATGTTTTTGCAATTTCAATTTCTGCAACTGTGAAGAGGTTTTCATGTGTTTCAGCAAGAGTGTTTTGTTTTCAGCAAGAGTGATTTTCAGATTTTGATTTGGGTGCTGTAAGAATCCCTTTTACAATATGGTTTAACCATGAGTATCAGTTTGGAACAACTCACTCAGATCCTTGCAAAAGTTGGGATCTGCTCCTCTCACGAGGAAGAGATCTTGACAGCGGCCGAGAGCTTAATTACTCCTCCACCAACAAATGAGAATTCTTATGCATCAGAACAGGAAATTGAGGAAGATAATGAGGAGCTGCAACATGATCTGAGCGAGGCGAATTGCGCTTATGAAAGTCTTATCGAACAATGGTTTCAAGCACGCACCAGGTTAGACGCATTTAGTTTTTATTTTGTTAATTTAGTGTTTCAGCAAATTTCCCATGTTTATACATATTTCCGATTAATATTATCTACAAACTTGAAAGAGAACATATTGTTGTTACTGTTACGTGCCTGGTTACATTGGATAGTTGACTACACTTAACATAATTCTAAATTTTAATTAGCATAGAATAGGTAGATTTTCAGTTTTTTTAATTTATTTATTTTTTCAATAAGTATGCTCTCCTCCGCGCTTAGTGCGATCTGAGGATCAGAAATAGGATGGCTATAATGATTTTCAGAAAGAAGAAAGATGCTCTAATTATTTTTTTTAGATCTCCATTTGCTAACAAAAATAAATGGCCTGCAAAAACTACATGCTGAAACTGTAAATCATGCTAATCATGCTGTTACAGCTGTAGCTGAAACACCACCCAAACAGTGTCACGTCTTAAGCTTCTCGTCGGTTGGAGTCACAGCAATGCTATATTTTTGCTTTTGTTTTGTCGATGCCTGGAACTAAGCCTGCAACAAAACATGAAACATTAATTCTGCAACAAACAATTGAATAAAATTATGAGTGGAATAAAACAACAATTAAAACGTGTGAGAGAAAAGAATGTGACAGGAAACTATGAATGAGAGCATAAAGGGATAAGGGATCAAAATTTCTCTAATCATTAGGTTGTCCAAAATAAATCTCGAAATCGGTATGGATTTGTTTGGAACTAGATCTTTGATTATTTGTCTTCAACTGAATCTTGAATCCTGAAGCTACTATTTTCTGATCGTCAAAACTCTTAGTCCAGCAGGGATAGCCAACTGGAAATTATGGGCAAATCTAATCTAGCTTAAATCTCTACGACTTCAAATGCCATGCACTATCATCCAATGCGTCTTTGCAGTCGATTTAATTTGTCTATCCTTATCTTTTCACGGTAATCTGCTCCTGGGATGTTTCCTTAGAAAATTTTAGTCGATTCGTCATAATATCAGAGCAATGAATGATGGACGTTACCAAACCAAAAATCTGCAAAACAATAAAATCATTCAGAAAAAAAAAACAACGCAAATAATTACAAATCTGGTTGTTGCGAATCCCTTTCTGACTGTTTCAACTGCCTGCAATTCTTCACGCATCTGCTAAACTTGGGTTGTGAATCGTCCAACTCATAAGAAATGCAGAGACGAGGTAAGCCGATCCATTTTTAGACTCATATCCCGAAAGGAAAACTCTGACCGATATGATTGCAACAATAATAATCATTTAATTTATGTGATCAATATTCATCTCGTATCTTCCAAGTAGGATCCACTTGTACGTCCAATTGGACAAAGAGATTTTTCCGCCGGTGGTTGCAAAACTAAATCCAATTTATCCTTTGATTGGGTATCAATTTAATTTGTTCCAATCTTCTTGCCAATTCATCTCTTCCAGACTTAAACAATGATCTTAATCTACGGTACTTTTTCTAACTATCACGATATTTCGGCTTGCCCAAATTTGATTTCACGAGAAAAGATCCGTTGGCTAGAACACGATGGTTACCTAATGCAATCCTATTGCTGGCTAAGCGATGCATTCAAACAGCTTGGGGGATAAGATCTCCTTCTTTGATGATCCAGAAATAACCTTGGTATATCAGTTCCCAAAACAAAACATGGCAGGCCGCGACCAATTGCAGTCAGAGTTGATCTATGATATAGTCGGTTTGCATCCGCGAGAAAACTTGTTTAAGTGCTCGAGCCTGTGTATTTCAAGCTTCACTATTTTGGTTTCAATTCATTCTAGAGGAAGCAAGTGGTGGTGATTCTCTATAATCAACCCTAATAAATCAAACGAACGGTTCTCTGCAATTATGATAGCCAAATATACACTATAGATAAAAACAAAACTGATGTTTTTACCATTGCAGATACAGAATCTAAGTTACCATGCAGGAGAAAATCCTGTCAAAGAGATTGAATGATCGTTATTCTCACATGCATGAATTTTTTTTTCTGAATTGAACTCGGGTGATGATGGAGCCAGTGGTGATGAGAACGACGGATGTTCTGGTGGTATGCGCATAAATGTTTCCAAGGTCGATGGCACGCCAGGTCGATAATCTTGTCCACTAGCTTGCAAGTTATGAACTTATGACAATGAGAAAGTTATCATCACTTTACGTCTGGCACCAACAGTCTGTAAAAGAGAATGCTCTGCAAAAATCTTGATGCCGCCTGATGCCGCCCAGCATGTGAATAAAACAGAGAGCAGCGAACAATTTGGTAAGGAGGTTCAGAACATAGATACCCACGTGAGAACATGAAGAGCTGGAAAAGTAAAGTGGTCCAATTGAGACCCTTGGAACGTCAAGGTCGAGAGATTACCCAGCTAGGGGGACTTTGCTTTGTAAAAAGAATGACCGCTTAATTTAATTGATATGCACGCAATTGATCATGCTGGTCACAAAGGGGTGATAGCCAAACTACCGTGATTACTGAGACTAGGGGCATCTGCCAAGGTTGGATCGCAGGGAAGGCGTAGTTTCTATTAGTTGACATGTCCTGTTATTGTGCTATTGTCTGATCTATAAAGAGCATTATGGTGGCCTGCTACATTTATTTTACACGTGTTATAGTTTATGCTTTGATCGCCCTAATTGTTTACCAGTACCAAGGAGAAAATTGACAAAGCCAGGGCATCTGCACATAACACGACAGAAAAACGATAGCACACCAGAAGAAGGATCGGGTGAAGATAATGGTTAATGAGGTTAAGCACATTATCAAGATGGAGCATTACTGCTTGAAGAAACCCCAAAGCTAACCTGCAGACTAGCCGGGACCAGGGAAGAATTATGCTATTCATGTTTTTACATTGGTTTTACATTGTTGATTTACCCATGACCTTTTCCATGAACAGATCAAGCGTAATATTTTGCTAGTGGTACAAGGTGTCGAAGACACTTTTATCAGTGTTGGCGAGGTCGAGGTGTTAGCATTAAAATGCGGTTTATTTTGATTTCCCCGGGACACTTGGCTTCACATATACAGAAATCTAATGGGCTCTTCAAAATCCAGATGATGGTCCAGCTGCACCTAGAGCTTCTGACAGTACGCCTTTCAGAGCAAGAGATTTTTAAAATGGAATGCATGGAGCACGCAGTGTTGACTAAGTTAATAGAACTATGAATAAATATATCTCAATCTTGCGCTGGTCGTTGATTATATTCATAGAAATTTTTGTCTCATTTGCGATATGCTTCAGTCAAGCTTTCAAGTGCCTTCTACTCAGTTACTTAGGGGAATAATACATGTTGATACACGTCGACCGATACACATGGAGAATTACACAATGTTTGTGTCGCCACGATACAATCACACAATGAAAGTTTCAAGGAAATAGCTCTGAATACTCAACAGCCAAAGCAACGCCATGTTGATATATGAATCCATTGGGCTAAGAGGTGTACTCTTCCAAGTCTGCAGCAACACAAAACACCCATTAATGAAGGAGACGAGTATTAATGAACTATTTTTTCTGCATTTTGGTTTTGTGTGTTTTTTATGATCGGAAACAGTATTTCATTTATCCTGTTGTTCTTACAATGGCATGTGGCCGCAGGTTGAAAGAAAGAAGTACGCCTGATCTTGAAATATTTGTTGACTGATGCATCTTTCGCAGGTGTCATAACAGGAACCTCAATTTACAAGGATGAGAATTAAGCATAGACATGGGGGCATAATGGAACAACGCACAGGTTGCAGGAGATAATAAAATTTTCGTGACATATTTCTACCCTCGGCATCCATGATCGATGTGTTTTTGCAGGCAGCATGTCGCTCTATTCAGGATCGATGTTTCTGTTTCCTTCCGAGTTGTTATTTGTTGCACTAAGAATTGTATGCTCTGAATTATATCTAACGATTTACAGGGTTGATCATGCAATAAAAATAAATAAATAAATAAAAATAAAAAATAAAAAAATCGAATTAATGCAGCAATCGATGAGGATCATACTTGGCACAATTTTCAAAGCTTGAATTCCAGAAATTTAGTGATAAGTATCAACAAACTGTTACTCATGCACATGGGAAGATTTGATGAAGCTGAGACAAGTAATGCTTTGAAGATGTGACGGTATGCAGATCTGCATATCAGTTCTTTGATTTTGAGTATTTTTGACATCTTGCATCATTTTTAAATTTCTTTTTGTGTGAAGAACAAAAACAATAAAAAATCATGAAACTATCAAAGAGGAAAAGAAGAAGAAATGCACGGTTTGCTATGATTTTCATGATTTCGATAGTTATTTTTACTGCTTCACTTTGCATGGTGGAATTTGACAATAACGGCCTATCTTTTTCTGTCAAAAATGTTAAAAATTTCTATCATTCCTGAAAACAATACAAATGCATGGTTATTTACGCTTCACGCTAATTTGTTTTTCTCAAGTCACTTCAAACAGGAATCAACGAAGAAACTAGATTCGCCATGACCGCCAGGTAAAAATGCATTTCATTTTATTTTGAATTTGATTTTCTAAACACATACTTTTCATGCATTTTATATTTTTCGATGCTCTCACACAAAATTTGCAGCAGGATTAGTACTCACATTTTTCAGGTTTCGGAGACAATCACATTTCATGCCAAAATGATTTTCGAGAATCACAAAAATTTTCAAAGACACATGCTTTGGTTGAACGGCTGCGTATTAAACAGCTGTGTATTGAACAGCTATGTATTGAACAGCTACGCGTTGAACAGCTGCGCATTGAACGGCTGCGTATTGAACAGTTGCGTATTGAACAGCTGCGCGTTGAACAGCTGCGCATTGAACAGCTGCGCATTGAACAGCTGCGCATTGTATAGTTGCGCATTGAACGACTGCGTATTGAACAATTGCGTATTGAACAGCTGCGTATTGAACATGTGCGTATTGAACAGCTGCGCGTTGAACAGCTGCGCATTGAACAGCTGTGCATTGTATAGTTGCGCATTGAACAACTGCGTATGGAACAACTACGTATTGAGCAGCTGCACGTTGAACAGATGCGCGTTAAACAACCATTTGAGTGTAGCTGCACGTTGAACAGCTGCGCAAGCGCAATGGCAACAGGTAACAATGTCTTTTGTTTTTAATCTGCCGCATTAATACTTATTTTTGCATATTATATTTTTGAAACTCTGACAGTTTCATGCAGAATTGGTACTAAGTTTCTTTTCGGATTCACAGACGATCATTTTTAATGCTGCAGTGATTCAAAAAAAAAAAAATCAGAGAAAACATGATTTGTTGATAGCTTGAAAGAGCTGCTTCTCATCGCACATTTCATGACATTTGCATTTACAAAGAAACCAATTGCGTCATGATTTGTTTAACCACATTTCTCCTTCAAAGCACATTAGTCATCCATGCTGGAGTCCAATATTCCATTGCCTTATCTGTCATGAATTCACACATGCCTATTTTTCTGAATTGCATACAGTTTACCCCAATTTTCAGTTCATCTTTTTTTCTCGCCAATAAAACCATTTCGCTCCTTCTCCATAATTACATTCCCTTTCCATAAGCATTGTTGCTACTGAGATCTTTCCTACAGTCCTACCAATCTTTTTGTAAAAACTCGCGTTGACTGATGTGGGATTCCTTAAGGCCCACCTTTCAATAGTCTTGCCCCATTGACTTCAGCACCTTATCTGGGATATAGACTAGAGTCCATTTTGAGTACCTAGAGGCTTGCATGCCTTAATGGCAAGTTCTCTCGCTGACGATCATGGGAATACATCAATGTCCCTTGATCATCAGATCTTGCAAGTGGCTCGACCTCAGCACATCCATTCGCACTTTGCAAGATGTACTCAGGTACCTTGGCACTCATTGACATCAATGGTGAGTTGCCTCGCACTGGTTAACGGCATTCATCAAGGGTCAGTAATCCAGTGATTTCTCTTCATGCTCGACATCAACACATCCATTCGCATGATTATAATTGTACCATCAGGTTTGTAGCGGGTGAAGACTATACACTCTTTCCTGATTCCCTCAGCAGTTCCAGCAGCTTGAATCCATCTATGAGAGTCTGACAGTTCCACATTTTCATGATTCATCAGCACCAGTTCAGATCTCTCCACTTCACATGCTCTGATTCAGCAGTGACCATCGCTGCAGTTCTAGCCGTTTCTATTACAGCAGTCATCGTTACAGCAGTTGCTGTTCCAGCAGTTACCTCAGTTCCAGCAGTTGTTGTTTTAGCCATTCCAACACTTTTTGTTATAGTAGTGATGCTACAGCAGCAGTCACCTTTCACATGTTCCTACAACAGTGTCGTCTTTCACGTTACAGCAACGACTCCATTCACAGCTACATTTTTATGATCCTACAGCAGTGACACCTTCCATCTTCCAGCCGTCGCACTCCCATATTCTTTCTCCCAGCCGTTACAGTAGTTGCAGCTACAGTACTAGTCACGATTTTCTATTCCAGCAGCTGCAACAACTACATTCCTATTGCATAGTTCATCTACATTTTGGGTGAGTGGAGGTATGTTGTTTTCTAAGCTTTGATCATGAAATTCCTTCTATGTTGACTTGAATATTTTGGAAAATTCCCTCACCACACTTCATTTCGTTTTCCCTTCCATGACCTACACTATGTTGCATGAGGGCATGCAACTAATTCAGTTGGGGAGGGGGAACTATTGTCATAATCACCACATTTTTCCTTTATCATCATTCCATTTTCATCCCATTTACCATTCCCAAAAAAAATTCTTTTCCAACAATCCCCTGATGCACTTTACTTCATGCATTGATATACATTGGCATGATTCATACCAAATTGAGAAATGGCTTTCTTATACTCAGTGATGCTCTCTTATGCACATTGATAGCTTATGATTTCCAGTGAAGTGTGTGGTTACAATTATTATCATAACAGCAAGCGAAAATAAAATAAAATAAATAAATAAATAAATGTTGTTAACACAAGAACCAACATTCTTATACTCATGGTTGTTACACAAGAACCAACCATAGGAAAATGCCAGCTGTTACTTATGAGCTGTTACTCATGTCTCCCACATATCTTCGAAACATTCATCATTAAAAAGACATCATCAATCAAAGCCAAAGTTTAGATGCCAAAGGTTCTTCAGAAGATCCATGCATGGTTTCTTATATTCATGGTTGTTACACAAGAACCAACCATAGGAAAATGCCAGCTGTTACTCATGAGCTGTTACTCATGTCTCCCACATATCTTCGAAACATTCATCATTAAAAATACATCATCAATCAAAGCCAAAGTTTAGATGCCAAAGGTTCTTCAGAAGATCCATGCATGGTTGCATGAGGACATGCAACACCTTCAGTTGGGGAGGATGTTAGGACTCAGAAATGTCGTATTTTCATCCACCTTTCCCTTCACTATTCCTTACATTTCATCGCCCTATTAAACCTTCATCATATCACTTGCATAAATACATTTGGGTTTCACATTATTATTTTCCACTTTATTCATTTTAGTATTAAGAGTGAATTTATGATTAAATATTAGAAAATATACATGTTTTCATATATATCTCAATTATGTGTGAGCTTTGTAATGTGTAGGAATATGTGAATGATTAAATCAAAGAGACTTCTCAAATATCTCTTACACCATTCCAAAGGAGATAATTATTCAAGCCTATTCTTAAGGAGAATACCATGGAAGATTTGGTTGGCATATCTTATCTAGGATTCATGAGAGATATGTGGAGGATTTGAAGAACCATATCTTGTAATAATAGGGAAGTGGTTGAGAGTAGTTGAGAGAATGATGGATCTGTAATTAATGTATTCTTATCTTTTTCTTAAGGACTCTCATGTATAAAGGAGAGTGCTCCCTCTCCATTCCATTAAGTTGGAATTAGGTTAGATTAAGCTTGTAAGAGGGTTGTAATGAAGTTGGATTGGATTGGATTTTGTACTTGTTAGATTAATCTTTGATTTGAGATTCTTAATGTGATTTAAGCTTCCATTGTTATGATTTCATGTTTTCCATTTGATTATGGGTTTATAGATGTGAGCTCACTTATTTCATTGTTGTTAACTCCACATGTTGTATTTCTCTTACGCAATTTCAATGCTTTCCTAGTTAGTGTTTCCATGCTTTCCTAGATTAATTTGATTTCAGCAAATTAGATTAAGTTAGATTAGATCTACTTCAGTCCTGCACAAACAGTGCACGTGCTTCGTCAGTTTACGTACCCCGGATTGACAAGTAAATAGTTGGGCAACTGTACTACAATGTAATTATTATGACATATAACTCACCTAATATTGTGTAGGCTAGAATCTACTGCAACTGTAATTCCATTGACCTTTTATCAAATTTTATTCTCTGGAAATACATTATTTTTCTCTTTCTCTATAGATCTCACGGTTTCTTCTTTACTCCATTTTCTTGAATGATTTGTGTAGAAAGAGATGAAAAGGGGAATGAAAACTAAGTTTTTCCAATCCTAGATAGAGCAGTGAAAATGGGACCAAGGACTACATTTTATGCATATCCCTCTATTATGTATCTACTGTTGGAAGCTCTTGTTTTTGCATTTTTGATGCGCGAGCCCACTTTCAACTGTGCAATTTCACCCAATAGACCTTTATCAACAGCCTATGATATGATATGGTCAAGGGAATCTATCTATAGTTAGGGTTGCACTCAGCTCAACCACTGTTCATTCCAGTCGATTGTACTAGGGTTCCTATCTACAAAATTTCATCTTTTGTTCTTCCACTCAAGAAAAGGAGAGGAAGGATGCACTAATAGGCGATAAATTAGCAGTGAGGAAAGGGTGTGAGATCCACTAATTGTGAATCATATCATGGAGATGGAGATGGGATTTTACTCGTACATATTTATAGACCATGTTGGATAGAAACAGAGCATGAGTATTCCATATATTCCATTGCGTTCGACAAAACATGGATCACATTTACTTCCCTATATGATCTCCGAAGCCAAAAGTGCATTAATAGGATCATCTAATTTGGATCCAGTTAAACAGTCACGAATAACAGACACATTTGGCAAAATGGAGATCCAGAGCAACCAATACAATGGACAAGCATAGGACAATGTCCCTATAGAAAGTGCTCTCATTGATGATCTGCAACGACTCAATATGAAGCTCGTCCAGCTCTTGGACTCCATGGATGCTTATCTCAAGATTTAATATTCATTGTCCCAGAATATGCACAAGGTATGTTGATCTAGCCCATGAATTTTTATTGGTTTTTTATCATACTTACAGCAAAATAGAATAAACAAATGAGTCTCCTTCAATTGTTGACACTCACTAGAAATTAACATGGGCCCAATAAATAATTTTGTTCTTCAGTTTCAAGGAACATTAATTGGTTACCCCATTGTTTTTTCATGGAGTGTTGGAACAACATCACTGTGTGAAAAAAACTAATTTTTTGACAACTTGAGGCAATTTAAATGTGGTTTAGGATTTCCTTGATGGTTGGTGAAGGTGCGGCCCAAAACGTTTGAACATTCTAAGAACTTTATTCAGTTGAATCCCAAAATTCACGGATAAGTCAAGAACTACACAAGCGGCCTACACAATTCAGCATTTAGGGTTTATTGGTACCACACAATCTATCTACTTGTTTTTAACTCGTGGTATTGTTCAGTGAAATTTATTTCGTTTAAAATGCTAATTTGTGTTTTATGTTTGGCCTTTGTGCTTGGGTTTCTCCTCTATCATATCAAAAATCATGCTAGATAGGAGATAAAGTTGCAATCACAAGAAACAACAAAAGGAGAACATAGTATTTTGGGGAAGGACAATTGTTCTCAATTTTTTTAATGTTTTGATTGATTGGAAGACAAGTTTCACAAAGTCTCGTCACTACACACAACATGCACATAATATAATACACATTTGTTCATTTCAATGATGGTTATAGATTTGTTCTTGGAATTCCAATGGAAAACATAACTACCTCGGCAACTTCATGTGGTTATATGACTTTTCGCTTTCACATATTGCATATGTTCACCTGCCTACTTTGGCAAGTGTGCCAACACTTTTGCATGTGCAAGCTTTTCTCCTTTACGGAGTAGCTGCAATAAGCAAGCCATTTTTGTGGCACTCACAATCTTATGTTTTCACCATTTGCAAACATTATCGTTGCAATATCCTCAAAGCTCCCATTGTGAAACATACAACCTGCAAACATCCATTGTGGACTAACAACCTTCTTTGCCATACCCACAAACTTGCCTTGTGGAATAGTGAACACTTGCAAATTTTCTGGAATTTTAACTTTCAACAACATAGAAAAATTCTAAGACATAACATTGTAAATATTCAAAGTGTACTATTTACAATATTTGCAGCTAGATTAAAATGAGATAATGAATTTTTTTTTGGATTCCGCACATAAAGCTGTGAAGGATTCTATTAAGAATAATTTCTAGTCAAGTCAATCATGTCGTAAAGGATTTCCTTTGCTTGTATAGAAATATCTTTGCAATTGTTGAAACCTAATTCACCTTAGACAAGTGTAGTTAGCAGTTTATCCAAAGAAGCTCTTAGCATACCATTGGCATTTTTCCATTGGCAGTTTCCGTTTGGTATAAAACCGTTGGCATACAGGCGATTGAAAAATCTATAACTGTCCATAAATTTTTCAGATTAAGCATGATTACCAATCATTTTTTCATGCAAGACATATTGGGATGTTTGATTTCCAGTGTGACCATTCTTTAATTATTCTCATGTTTTTTTCCCTTTTATTGTATAGTCTCTAATCTAATGATAATAAAATATTTAATGAATTGTAATGCTTCTAATAAAGTTTCTTATGACTTGATATTTCTGTGATCATATCCCTCAAGTGAGATTATATGTTTGGGTAGTTGAGGAAGTGTATTAGGCGATTGAATATTGTAATCATTATTGTGAATCTTGAATATTTGAACACCAATTATTATTATTTGGATCGAAAGATGGAAAATAAATCATGGGTGGGCCAATGCACTTATAAATGACCTAAAATAACACATGTAGGCTCACACATGTGGAACACTACACTCCAAGAGTACACATGTCAAGCTCCAAGATGGCGTCGTCCACAAGCAAGGATCCAAATGCAAGAGTATTGTGGGAGGTGTGTCCAAAAATCCTCCTATAAGCCTCATATGACTCCAATGGATCTCCCAAGTCATGTGATCCATTGGATCCACTCCCCCTACATGAACATTTCCACAACCCAAGCATCCTCGTGGTAACTTCAAGACTCCATGCAAGCATCCATGCATAAAGAATTCCAAGCACTCCTCCATCAATGAGTTTTATCCAAGAAAAAAACCTCCTCCATGTGACCAACATGTGTAACATCACCAAGATATTAGGATATCTCCAATACCCTAGGGAATTATGCCAAGTAAGCACCACACTGAGGTCAAGCAATCCTATTTTGTTGTGAGTTGTAAGGCATTGTTAGCTTCAATTTTATTCCTACTTCCCTACAAAAGGAATCAAATTATGTGGATGTATACTCTCCTCCATTATCAGAGTGAAACATCTTGATATTCTTACCTATATAATTTTCAATAAAGGATTTGAATTTTGCAAACTTATTGCACACTTCACCCTTAGTCTTCATATAAATTTAGGTCGCATTAGGAATCATTAATAAAGGAAACATAATACATAAAAGCTATAAATTAAGCGGAAGAAATCAACTCACGTACATATAAATGTATCAAAACAATAATCACTCTTGATCTTTGCTCACTTATTGGAAAATCAATCTTTGGATGCTTGTTGAGTGCACAAACCTTTCACACAATTTAGGTAACCCTTGCATCGTATCTTTCAATAGAGGAAGTGATTCATAATGTAGGTGATCAAAGGGATTGTGGTAATACTTTCACAATGTGTCTCTATTATGCATGAGATAACATTTCTTCAATATTAGAAAGAACCTTGTAAATGTATCCTCTTTGCACTCCTTTATCCAAAACTTTACCATATTTTCCATTGGAATATTTGATAATGCGCTATTGATCATCAAAATCAGTGATACACTTCATATTTTTGCTAGCTAAAATAGAAAGAAGGTTCATAAAAAAAACCAATTATGAACAAAACATCATGCAACTTGAGAACATCACTTAAAAGAATCCATATAGAGATAGATCCCATTCCATTGACTATATATGTGACGTGTCACCCAACTCCACTTGTATGCCAATATCTTGTTCTTGAAATTTACTGAAGATATTCTTTTTTAAAGGAATATGTATTGATGGTCCGTTATGCATATACCTACCAATGCTAGAAGTGGTATTTATGGAAATGTATGAAACTGTAAATAAATTATTTTCAAGATTGGATGTTAAATCATCTACCCTTGCTAAAGCTTCAACACTCCCTGCAAATTGATTCTATTGCTTCTTAACATTTTCCTTCTTCTTCTCAATACATTAACTCACATAGTGCCTCTTTTTGTGGCACTTGAAGCATGTCACGCAACTAAAATTATCTTTACCGTGACTAGAAGAACATGATTCTTCATTATACCCTTCGTGGGTCCTCCTTTCTTTCCACCTTTCCCAACCTTTCCATTGATGGCAATAATTTGCACATCATCTACAAAGTCTACCAATGTTTCTTGACTTTTATTCTTAGATGAAAGTGTCCCAAACCTTCCCAAACGTTTGTATATGCTCGTGAGAATAGAGACCTTGCTAAATCTCCCTACGGTGCAAAGAAACCATTTAGTTCAATGGGCACTAACATCTCTTTAATCTTCATACCAATCAAAAAGAAGTGATATCTTAGTTCTGTGCCATAAGGTATCTCACCACTATGCTTATGTCACTCATGCATGTATTGGTGAGTTTGTTCTTCAAGAGCATATTCTAGGAATTTTGACACTCTAGTACAGAGTAGTCACTCATGCATGTATTATTGCGTTTGTTCTTCAAGAGCATCTTCTGGAAATTGTTGACACTCTAGTATAGAGTAGTCAATGCTTCATGCATTTTGTTAGCCTTTTTCCCCACAATATGAGGGATCAGGTGGTCCTCCATGGAATCCATAATTGTCATATTTTCCTTTACAATTGTTTTCTCATATCGATCCAATTGCCAGGGATTTGTCGAAATTGTAGCTAATTGACACACAGTTAATTGCATGTTGATAGATGATGTTAACTATAAATACACACAGTTAATTTCATGTTGATAGATGCAAAGTATGAAGGGGTTAAGGGATTGTTTCCAACTACTAGATATGATCCCTATAAGTTGAAAAAAAGGTAACCACAGTTTGCTATATGAATGATGTTAAAAGATTGTTGTAGCAAACGATGTTAGGGATACATAGATATAGTCCTGAAACTGCCATTTTATTTTCCATATTCTTTGCCAACCACACAATCAGGTTACTACTCCTTTTTATGGTAATATATTATATAAGGTCTTTGATTAAAACAAGGGTGACACTATCTTTGCATAGCACACAAAAACCGAGACCTTTCCAGGAAGTCCTTGAAGATTATCCCAAGTTAGAACTCCATTATGTAGAATTAGCCAAAGAAGTCTCCATATAAGATGCCATCTCTAGTTTTAAGAACATAGTGAACACTGAGAGGGGGGTGAATCAGTGTTCATCCCATATATGAAAATTCTTAAACAAAACAATTTTAATAACTTTGTCTTTCAATATCTCAACTTATCTTAGTTCAATAGTAACCATTGAACAACATTTGAGACAATAGACAGATTTTAAAGAAATACTTGTGTGTGTGTGTGTGTGTGTGTTGAACATGTACATATAGAGGTAGTGCTACAACACCACTTTGTTGCTCCAGCTGCAATTGGATGAAGAGACTACAACCTCTTTGAAGTTTCTTAGCTTCAACTAAAAAATACACTATAGGAATCAACCTGTTGAATCACTAGTTCTTCCCTTGCTCCTCCCTTCCACCCTAGACAGTTATAAGTTTGAATGGATTTTTGTTCAACCCATTTCACATATACATATTCATCATAACTTTCATGATCTTGATCAGTAGTAATTGTCTGCAATAAAACTTCCACAAACCGAGATTAATCCTTTTATTCACTGGACCCACATGATCTTTCTACCACATAGCTTCCTGAATCCGAATATAGTCTGATTGAACCAGAATCGAACCCCTTCTAGAAGCTATCAAACTATCCCAAATTCGCTCATCCTTAGTCACCTATCAAAATGCATACATCGAAATGCATAACGAAAATTGATTTACACTGCCTTGTATTGATACACATTCACCACAAATGGGGTCGACCTCCATAATTCAATAAAATTTTAATTTTATTAAAAATTAATTTTCAAATCCTAGTGGGGTCGACCTCACAAAATTTGTTTCGTTAAAATTTTAAAATTCCCACAGTAATTCTTTTTAGGCCGACCTCAGCGATATAGTCATTTAAAAAAAATTCCAAGCCAAAGGTTGATGTCTCCCAAAGATGAGGGTTTCTAACCCTTCATTATATAGTTTATAAGGAAGAGGCTTCCACATTAGGGATTCCTATGTCAACAATGGGCTACCTACCTTACCACATTAGTGCTCCCACTTTTAACCAAAACGTGGTCTTGAAACCCTTACATTTGAGAAATTAGGGTTACTCAAAAATATAAATAATAACTTTATTCTTAAGATTTTATGAACATATTTGATGACAAGATTAAGGCTTCCACAGAGCTATCAAAAACCTTCAATTTGTGTTGAGAAGGAATACACATATTTTTGAAAATCAGAATGGAGAAAAGGTGTTGTGTTCGACAATTTAGATGTTTGTTGAATTTATCCTGATATGATGAGGTAAATTTGGACCTGTTGGGGATAATTTTCCAGGACTTAGGACAGCACGAAGATGATCACTGAAATGGTGTTGAGTTTAAACTCTGATTTTGGTTGGTTTGACTGCTTATTTGAGCTTGTCATGCTGAGTTTAACCATTGAATTAGAGCATCATTGATGACAACACTGGCTGAGTTTGATCAGTGATATTAGGATGTGTTTGAGACATCAGCAACAATTGGATCAAGGTATGCATTGTTCCAGGGCTTCTTACTAGGTTCCCATACTCCATGTCATCCTAAAAGCTCAGGGAAGACCCAATAATCTTGCATAATTATCAACCAACTTTGACAGTGAGGAATTAACTCTTAATTCCTAAGATAAATTCTTAGTTTGGAGATGATCAATTCTTGTGACATCGATGCCAACACAAAATTCCTATTAAATTTATACTAATTTGACTAGCAATATCACTGAAAGAAACACAATCACAAGATAGACAGAGATTTTACCCTGGGAAACCCTCATGTGGTAGAAAACCCAGCAAAGCTTTCCTCAATAAGATGATCAACCAAATACAAGATGTAGTCCAAGACTAGAGCTCCTTCTCTACCTCTTGTACAGACCTCTCTCTCACATGTGCGCTACTTTCCGAGTGAAGGAAGTGTGTGATAAGTGAGGAGCATCCTCCTCTACTTATACTTGTTTCCCGACTGACTTTTTACCCTATGGGGCCGAACTCTCCTAAGAGGGTCTAATAACCCCTAATAAATAAACTCAGGGCCGACCCCCACATGGGAGATCTAATAACCCTAGTTACCACAATCCATCGGAGGAATAAACATCTCCGGATATACAATAGGGTCACCTCGGAGGGATGGAACATATCCGGAATAATAAAGTACAAATATAATATCCTTAGAAGTTACAATATTTCAACACTCCCCCTTAACAAGAAGGATATTATAACAACATCTGCAGGAGCAAGGAGTCATCGACTACATCATACATGATACATCTATAAATCATTGGAAGCTTTCTTTATACATCATCATCAATAACTCAAGCAGTTACTGAAACATCTTCAAGATATTCAATACTGGAACATCAACATCTTCAGTACGGAGTCTTCATATTTCTGCAGCACTCGAACAGCTACAGCATCATCATCATCGGATCCTCTGATCAATAGCATTATCTGGATCTCTTGATCACGATAAGCAGCATCGTCATCACACGATCATCAGCATCGTCATCACACGATCAACATCTGGATCATCTCGATCTACAACATCTGGATCATCTCGATCTACAGCATCTGGATCATCTGGATCATCTCGATCTACAGCATCTGGATCATCTCGATCTACAGTATCTGGATCATCTCGATCTACAACATCTGGATCATCTCGATCTACAGCATCTATATCATCTCGATCTACAGCATCTGGATCATCTCAATCTACAGCATCTGGAACATCTTGATCTACAACATCTGGATCATCTAGATCTATAGCATCTGGATCATCTTCATAGTAGCATACTCTGCAATACACACAATCCAATTATAGGATGATCAATCCCGCTCTCTTTAGGACATAGGTCCATGGATGATGCAATCCAGATCAAGTTCCAAGATGATCAATCCTTATCACTTTAAGACAAGTCTCATGTCTAAGGACGATGCAATCCCATCACGTACATTTTGAACCAAGGGTTCAAGGATGATGTAGTCCTATCATCAATTCTCAGAGACAAATGTCTACGGATCAATTCTGGGATCGAATTTTGGGGAAGATACAATCCCCACTCATCCGCTAAGGACCCATTCTCGGAGACATCTGTCTATGGATCAATTCTGGGACCGAAGTACGGGGAAGATACAATCCCCACTCATCCGCTAAGGACCCATTATCGGAGACATCTGTCTATGGATCAATTCTGGGACCGAAGTCCGGGGAAGATACAATCCCCACTCATCCGCTAGGGACCCATTCTCAGAGCCATCTGTCTACGGATCAATTCTGGGACTGAAGTCCGGGGAAGATACAATCCCCACCTGTCCACTAAGGACTTCATTCTCAGAGACGTTTGTCTACGGATCAATTCTAGGACCGAAGTCTGGGGAAGATACAATCCCCACCTGTCCACTAAGGACTTCATTCTCGGAGGCATCTATCTACGGATCAATTCTGGGACCCAAGTCCGAGGAAGATACAATCCCCTCGTCAACTTAGACCCTTTCTAAGGACCATCCACCACTCTCTTTGTCGGCATCACCAGTATAGGTATCCACATCATTGACCTCAATGTCGATGCACGCAATCTCATCATAAGTGACCACATCACTCCCCCTTTCGAGGAGGGTCCTTCTGAACTACACCAAGCTTGTCTCGGAAAAACTCAAATTTTACTCGAGACAGAGGTTTGGTCAATATATTAGCAACTTGTTCGTCAGTGCTCACATACTCAAGCTTGATAGCTCCCTTTTTCACCATATCCCGTATATATAAATATTGGATCTCTATGTGCTTTGACTTATCATGGAACATTGGATTCTCTGTCATCTTGATACAACTCTAGTTGTCACACAAGATCTCAGTGGGTTCCATCTCTAAGTCAAATAAACCAGATAATAACTTTCGAAGCCATACTGCTTCACAACTAGCAGAGCAAGTAGCTATATATTTCGCTTTAGTTGTACTGAGAGCCACACTAGACTACTTCTTGCTAAACCACGAGATCATGGCAGATCCAAGACAATAACATCCACCTGATGTACTCTTCCTGTCTGAGACACTTCCCGCCCAATCAACATCTGAGTAGCCATGCAATCTGAAGTCATGATCTCCAAGATAATATAGACCAAAATCTATCGTACCCTTTAGGTACCTCATCACATGCTTTGCAGCTATTAAGTGAACTCTTCTAGGTTCCACTAGATACTGACTTAAGGTATTTACGGCAAAGCATATGTCTAGTCTAGTATTTGTCAAATACATCAATGACCCAATAATCTGTCTGTATAGAGTCAAATCCACTAAATCTGATGAGTCATCAATCAATAACTTCAAGTTGGAGTCCATGGGAATGGCCATGGCTTTGCACTCCAACATATCAAATCTTTTCAAAATCCCCACAGCATACTTACCCTGATTTAGAAAGATTCCTTTTGGGTCTTGCCATACTTCCAAACCTAAGAAGTAGTGCATCATTTCCGAGATCTTTCATCTCAAGTTCTGAAGAGAGATTCTTCTTACATTCAATAATCTGTTTCTCATTTCTAGTCAGAAATAGATCATCTACATACAGTAATAATATGGCAGGTTCATCATCCATAACTTTGAGATAAAGATTAGGATCATCTCTACTCTTGGTAAAGCCCATGCTTGTCAAGAAACTGTCAATTCTTCCGTACCAAGCTCTGGGAGCTTGCTTCAATCCATACAAAGCCTTCTTAAGTTTGCATACATGTGTTCTTCCATTTTCAACCTCAAATCCTTGTGGTTGTTCTATGTACACTTCTTCCTCAATCACACCATTCAGGAAAGCTGTCTTAACATCCATCTGGTGTAATTTCCACTTCATCATGGATGCAAGTGCCATGATGGTTCTGATGAAAGTGTACCTTGCAACTAGTGCAAATTTTTCTTCATAGTCAATTCCCTCTTTCTGAGAGAATCCTCTGGATACAAATCTTTCCTTATATTTTTCAATGCTACAATCCAAAGCATGTTTTATCTTGAATATCCATTTGGAGGATACTACACTCTTGTCTTTTGGTTTGGGAACTATATCCCAAACATCATTCTTCATTATTGACTGGTATTCTTCTGTCATTGCTTCTACCCACTCTTTCTTTTGAACTGCCTCTTCATAGCTAGTAGGTTCTTGATCCACAAGATCACACATCAAAGCCACATAGTTGGATACTAGCTTTGTTTTCTTCCTTTCTCTAGTGGAGCCTTCAAGAGCTCCATACTTTTCAGCTCCTTGAATAATGTCTCTGGCCCATGCTGGCCTTCTTTTTCTTGATAATTTTGTAATAGGGGGTTCTTGTGGTTCTAAAATGTCATGGTCTTCTGGTGTAGCATCTTCAGAGATGGGTACAACCTCTGTGATTCTAGGAGGTGCATCTTCTTCATAGACTTCTTCATGTTGACACTTCCTAGATCTCTTGAGAGCTGCTTCTTCATCAAATGTTACATCCCTACTTATTTCCATATGATGAAAACCTGGGATGTAAATTCTAAATGCTTTGGATGATTCACAATATCCAACAAATATTCCCTTCTTACCAGAAGGATCCAACTTGGTTCTCTTTTCTTTTGGAATGTGAATATACACTGGACATCCAAATATTTTGAGATGACTTACCTCAAGCTTCTTTCCTGTGAACACTTCTTCTGGAGTCTTGAAATCAAGAGCACTGTGGGATAGTCTATTTTGCACATAGACTGATGTCCTAGCTACTTCAGCCCACATATACATAGGTAGGTCTTGATCATGTATCATTTTCTTTTACAGCTTCCATGATGGTTCTATTCTTTCTTTCCGCAACCCCATTTTGTTGGGGTTTGTAGGGAGTGGTTAGATCCCTCTTGATTCCAGTTTCCTTACAAAAGTCTTCAAAATCCTTTGAAGTATATTCTCCTCCATTATCTATTCTGAGAATCTTGATTTTTTTTTCTGAGTGATTCTCTATCGATGCCTTGAACTCTTTGAATTTTCCAAACACTTCATTCTTTCCTTTTAGGAAGTATATCCAAGTCTTCCTTGAATAGTCATCAATAAATGTGAGATAATATTCAAACCCACTCAGAGATGTGGAGGGAATTGGTCCACATACATCTGAATGCATTAACTCCAGGATGCTCTTAGTCTTTGTTTCACTCTTTGGAAATGGGTTCTTGATATTCTTCCCTTTTGCACATCCTTTGCATGTGCCATCGTGATCAACTTTTAAGTCTGGTAGTCCTATAACTACCTTGCTCACATGAGGTAGGGATTTGTAGTTAATGTGAGCAAGTATTCTATGCCATAGCTCACTTGGGCTAGTGGCTTCATGAACAAGGGCAAATTCTGAATGGCCCTTGAGTTTGTATAGAACTCCTTCCTCTTCACCAATAACAATTGCATCCTCAATTGATTTTCCTTTAGGCCACATGAGTACTTGACCATCTATGAATGCAACCCTAAATCCTTTCTTATCTAATGCTGAGATAGAAAGTAGGTTCTTCTTCAAGCCTGGTACATATAAGATTTCCTTCATCTTCAATGGGGTTCTAGAATCAAGCTTGTAGCTTGCTTCACCTATTCCCTTTATGGGATATTGATAATCATCTCCTAGATATACCTTTTGTGGAGAGGTCTTTTCTTCAAGTATTGAGGAATTTTTCTTTTGACTTGTCATGTGCTTTGAAGCACCACTATCAATGAGCCATGTATCTTCTCCAGGTGTCACAGCCCCAGAGAGTGCAAAAAATAGAACATATTCTTCTGCATCTTCTTTCTCTACTTTAGTTCTTTTCTTTTGAGGCCTTTCCTCTTCTTCTTCTTCTTCTTCTTCACTATCATCTTCTGCCATATGTGCATGATGTCTTTTGTGAACAAACTTCTTCATCTTTGTTTTTGAAGTACAATTTCTGGCAAAATGTCCTAGTTTGAGACAATTGAAACATTGAACTGTGAAGAGGTCTCTTTCTAAGTTTTATCTTCCTCTCCTTTTAAATCTATGGGGAGGTTGAGACTCCTTGTGGTCATTTTTCTTGAAGTGACCCTTTCTTCTTCTTTTGGTGTGAGTAGCCAAGGCTTGGTCATCCTCCTTGAGAAGAGCTTCTCTATTAGCTACCCTAGCTTCTTCTTGAATACAATCCTCCCATACCACGTCGAACTTCATGCTTTCTTTTATGGCACACATAGTTTGGATGAATGACTCCTAAGATCTAGTAAGACCATTTAGAGCAGTCATGACTAGTTCATCTTCATCAAGGGTATCTCCAATAGCATCTAGTTGTTCCTTGATTTGGGAAACCCTTGAGAAATAGTCTTGAATAGATTATCCTTTTTTCATCTTGGTACTTTTCAACTAAGATCTTAGGTTCATCTTCCTGTTGATGTTCTTCCCTTCAGACATTCTTCCTAGGGCATCATACATTTCCTTTGGGGTCTTTTTGGATGCCACTTGGGGAATCAAGTGGTCCTTGATAGAATCAACAATGATTCTCTTTGCCCTAATCAAATCCTTACTATACTTCTCTTTAGCTTCATCTTATCCAGGTTCTGCAATCTCATCCTTGATATATTGGACAAGATCATTCTCTTCAATAATGAGGCCAATTCTGTATTTCCATGCCCGGAAATTTTCTATACCCTCTAGCTTGTCTTCAAGCTTAGTGCTTAGAGCCATCTTCTTTAGGGATCAAAGAGATTGAAGTTTCTCAAGGGATAGAATAACACTTACCAGGAGATGTACTTGATTGAAAGTTCTGGTGTGTTCTACTTCTGGAAACTTCAACTTTTCACCTTCCGGATCTGCAACAGAATTTTTGGTTTACCGCACTTTTGGTCAAACTAGGGTTTGACTTTCCCAGAGTTCTACCCAACCAAAAAGTTCAATCTAGGGCTCAAAAGTTTGATTTTGAGACGGGATATCTAGCCATGTAATCAAAATCCAAAAATACTAACTTTTGCAAAAACCCTAATTTTCACTGGAGAGAGAGAGAGATATTTTCACCTTGTGAAAGATGTCCTATTCAGGATAGCTCTGATACCATGTTAAATTTATACTAATTTGACTAGCAAGATCACTGAAAGAAACACAATCACAAGATAGACAGAGATTTTACCCTGGGAAACCCTTATGGGGTAGAAAACCCAGCAAAGCTTTCCTCAATAAGATGATCAACCAAATACAAGATGTAGTCCAAGACTAGAGCTCCTTCTCTACCTCTTGTGCAAACCTCTCTCTCACATGTGTGCTACTTTCCGAGTGAAGGAAGTGTGTGATAAGTGAGGAGCATCCTCCTCTACTTTTACTTGTTTCCCGACTGACTTTTTACCCTATGGGGCCGACCTTTCCTAAGAGGGTCTAATAACCCCTACTAAATAAACTCAGGGCCGACCCCCATATGGGAGATCTAATAACCCTAGTTACCACAATCCATCAGAGGAATGAACATCTATGTATATACAATAGGGTCACCTCGGAGGGATGGAACATCTCCAGAATAATAAAGTACAAATATAATATCCTTAGAAGTTACAATATTTCAACAATTCCAACACAGTTTTCTTCTCCCTTATGTTGAATGGAAATTTTGTATTGCAGAGATACTTTGTATGATATTCTTGATTTATTTGGATCCCAAACTAGGATGGAAACCTGTGGCTATCATTAGTTGGATAAATTTCCCAGGTTTCTATTCATTGTTGCGATAATCCAAGAATATGCTAGAGATGCCAATTAAGGATGGAAGTAGAAGTTCACATCAATGGGTGACTTATTTATCTAAATAGGTGCTACAGGAAAATTCTTTGAATGTGGTGGAAATGGGAACGTTACAAGGTGGATTCTACAGGAAAATAACCAAATATATTTGAACAAGAACTAATAGTGGGTTAGCATAAAAATTTGTAGGCAAGAAAATGATATGTCCATCCCAAAAGTTCACACATAGGGTGAATTTATGGAATGGGTTATGATATGGTTGGTAGCATGTTGGTCCATTTAAAGAGGTAGGTAATAGTACCACTAACAATAATGGTATTCTAGTCTGAAAAAAGGAAAGAAAACAACAAAAATTGTGATCAAAACAATAACATTAAAACGACAACCTTAAAGAAATTATACCAACAATTAAATAGCTAGCATAAGTTCACATTTAGCTAACAAAATGATGTAGTTGAGCATAGTTTTTGGGTAACAGATTTCTAGAAATATGACAGTGCCATAGTGCTTTCCTCTGAGGTTGTAGAAATTTTATGATGAAATAAGGAATTGTTTTAGACCCATTCCTAGTGGTAATAGGGCACACTCCTAGAGGTATAATTGAACCCACTAACATAGCAATAGTGGTGTAGTTTCAATCAAAATTATCGAATTTATTTTATGGATGATCAATATCTAAAATATAGGAATGAAGTGTATAAATTAAAGTCATATAATGGAGTATTTATTTTTGTAAACAAGGTAATGTATCACAGGGGAAAATTCCCTAGAACTTCCTCTCATTCTTATCCCAATGTGAGGATTTAGGTACTAATTCTAGGGATATGCACACACAAAAACAACTCATCCTGAGTTTGGAAATGAAAACAGGCCCGGGCACTCTTGATCCTTAGTGAATATAATAAAAATTATTTTTTGAGTTCCTATAGTTTTACTATGGTAGAGATGATTTAACACTAGACACTTGTCCATTTATTAACAATATGTGCATGGTGAGGACTATTGTTTCTACTAATTGACTAGGGTTGACCTATTATTTTCATAATGTTACCACCAAAAATGTTTAACATTTTTTAACTTTAGAATGCCCATGTATGAACTAGGGTTATATTACTTGGCGATACATATGTTATATATATGAATGATCAGGCACCTTAATGACAACATGTCACAGTTGAATTAGGTCTGAAGTTCACCTCAGATGAAAGAATATTTGTTGGGATGATAACATAGAGAGTTGTGGTCATGTCTTGGGTTTCTATGCCACCAAACATTCAATGTTAGGGAATATTTTGTTGAAACAATCACACCTTAAGGTACAATTCACTAAATGAACAAGTATAGCTCCATTATGCACCTATAGATTAGGCACATTCTTGACAATACTTTGACATGGTTTTTGGAGTTGTGTATCAGCATGTGTCTCCTTGTTTGCACAACACTATATTCAATCATATGGAGGCTTGTTTGATGGAATCTTGTACCCTCCTAGATCAATATTAAAGATTCCTTAATACCCTACAATAGACAACAAGAAAATCAATAGAGAAGCATTTAAATATATTTTTTCATGACAGTTTATGATCAGTCCCGTAACACACTTTTAGAGCTCTTTCCATAGAATGTTTAGATGGTACAAAAAAGGTTTGTTGCAGTAATTTAAATCAACAAATATATTATCAATTGGAAACATACTTTATATGAATATATGAGGCATAACCTACAGCATTACAATGTGTTGTTGTCTAGTACATTGTTTTAGTACAATCCATCTCACAATTCTATAAAATCACCAAGGGTGGGGATCTTCTTCCATCCGATCATTAAATGTTTAAATTCCTGGAAGAATCTATTTACTTGAAGATCTTCTCTTTATGGATCAATATTAAAGCTTCCTTAAGACCCTACAATAAACAATAATAAAATCAGTAGAGAATCATTTAAATATCATTGTTCATGACAGATTATGAGCAGCCCTATAACACACTTTTAGATCTCTTTCCATAGAATGTTGAGATGGTACAAAAGAGGTTTGTTACAATAGTTTAAATAAAAAAATATATGATCAGTTGGAAACATCCCTTATATGAATATATGAGGCATGACTTACAGCACTACAATGTATTGTTGTCTAGTACATTGTTTTAGTACAATCCATCTCACAATTCTATCAAATCACCAAGGGTGGGGACCTTCTTCCATCCGATCATTAAATGTTTAAATTCCTGGAAGAATATATTTACTTGAATATTTTCTCTTTATGGATAAATGGTAATATTTCTTACTATGTCAATGCTAATTAGTTCTCTTGTTGACTATAGGACGATTCTTATCTAGAGAACTACATCAATACAATATGAGTTGTTTTTGTAAGTGACATAAAGGCTTGTCTACTAGATCAAATATTTTTCTTTTTATTTATTCAATTGGGTTGAAATATGCAGTTATATTCTATTAATAACACCAAGTGGTTAATTCTAGTTTTTAATCATCTCCATTTGCTAGGCTATCTAAATAAAAACTTTTTTAGAGTGGAGTGGTTATGAACCAAGTGTCTAGTTTTGTCTATAATTCATGTGTTCTTGTTTTGTTCAGAAAAATCGAACAGTGGAGTAGGATGGAAAGATGATCAAGCTTCAAATTGTAAGTGATATTCCTATAGTTAGCAGTGAAAATTATAATCTATGTATATCTGAGTGAAAATTACAATGAACCTTGATGCAATGCAATGGTTCAAACATCAAATTTCACCAAAACTATACTGAACTACATGTACAATAAAATTATTCACAAGGATGTGTTTAGTGCAAAAAATGAATATACATTGAAACATAATAAAGATAAATGGATGTATTACGATTAACATTTTCCTCAAGTTCCTTGAAACACCTCAACTATGACTACTTTTCTTTCGCTTGTATTAGGCTTCCTATGTTGCTTTGAATTGATCATATTACTTTTTGCGTTCATGGCATCATCATGCACTTCAGAGGATCTTTCCCAATTAGAAACATGCCTCCTGTAGTATGTTGATTGACCAAAAATTTTGGAATCTATGATTTGAAAGTGATAGATCTCCATTTTAAACAAAATCAATGATCTTCTCCAGTAGGTAAACTTGGGAAATTGGCTGGCATATTTGATATATCCCTAGATTATTTCCTTAGAATATTATGAGGGATGGCCAGTGCATGAAGATAATGCACAATTATGAGTTTAAATAAGTGTAGAAAATTGTTTTAGTAATGACCTATAAAAGTCTATTTATCCATATCATTGTCCCCATACATTAATGGGATGCTTATAGGTAGAATTAGCTCTAGGTGACAAATGATAATTATTGTTGCATTTTTTTGTCACAATGGTCAACCTTATGCAAGTGTATAAAAGGAAAATATTCTTATTGACAGGAATGAATATGATGTAATTATGAGATGCTTATAGGTAGAAGTAGCTCTGGGTGACAATTATTGGTGCAGTTGTTTATCATAATGGACAACCTTGTGCAAGTGTACAAAAAGAAAATGTTCTTCTAGACCGGAATACATATGTTGTAAATATGGAAATTAGTGTTTAAGGAATATTTTTGATGAAAACAATAAGGATACTGGGCCTTTTATTCTTTACGAGCTTGGAGAACTTTTTGTTTGTCTTCCAAGAAATATTTGTTCTTAGACAAAGGTCGTCAAATGACTAATAACATCACTCATTTTATTTGTTTTTAGAGGATGGGAGAAATGGTACAGTTATTATTGATAATAATTGATTTCTTGTCTCACTCTCAGATCTTCCTTGCATTATCAAGTCATATAAATATTATGATGATAATGTGCTCATTAAAACTGCTAACATAGGCCAGGTAAGATTTCTTCTCCTTATCTTTTTAGATGCATATCTATATTGATTAATTTTTTATGGAAAATTTGTTTTATCAAGTAATTATTGTATCTTGCTAAATAATATATGTACATTGTAGATGATCATGGTAAGAGAAAAGCATGAACAAGAACCAGAAGGGCCAATGTGAGATGATCACGGACAATGGTTTTAGAGAGAACCAAACCTAAATGTTAGTATCTTGTCTTTCAACTTTACTAGAAATTCTTATTATACTAGAAGTGGTATTACAAATTATAAGGGACGGGTCCGTTTTGTTTGTTGAAAGCAGCAAGCATATGTAAACCTTGTCACATATGGATCTTATGCCAATACTAACAAGCCAAATCCAAGTTAGATATGGATATTGTAATTTATATTATGCAAAGGAAGTTCTCTATTGAAATCGATGGTAAATGTGAAGAATTGAGATTTTAATTTTCTAAATTTAACAATTCAAAATTATTTGTAGAAGGCTAAAATGTGGATTGTTGTGGCCAACTACATTTTTTTTACATGATATTATAATGGAAGGTCAAGTGGTGGAGATGAGCTCCGGTGAAGTAATGAAATTTGTTTAAGAAATATTGCAGTAAGCATCGATTTCTTAATACTAGTTGACCACTTTGCTTTTTGTTTGAATCTTTAACAATTATTTGCATGGTGTTCGTTTTGCAACAAATGATTGGGAGAAACAAATCAGCTGACTTTTATATGGTACTTTTGGCACTGTGGTATTCAACAGATTGGAGCAATCATCTGAAACATCTCTTCTTGGAAAAGATACCGTAAGGAACGACCAATGATGCTATGCCAAAAGATGTCCAACCATGATATTCAATTTTGAATAGATGTCTTCTATTTGTTACAATAAACATTGTTATTTTTTGAGCTAATTGTGGATTCCTTTTTAGCATTTTTTTATTGTTGTTGTGTTGGGAATGGACAAGTTTCATGTAGCTCCTTATGACAAAGTTTAGGTATTGTTAGTAGTGTGTTTTGCAGCATTCTTTCATTTAGTATTAGTAGATACCTTGTCTCTTCACTTCATAGGTGTTTTGTGGCATTCTTTAATTCTGTATTAACCAATACCTTGTCTCTTCATCTTTGTAGTGTCAAATTTCTGGAGGATGGAAAATATCAACTCTCAAATCGTAGGCTCATAAAATGGATTCTACATAGGAAGAGGCAAGGAATGCAAGGAAAACATAGGACACATGTTGGGAAGAAAGATGTGCGAGAGAGTAGTTGGTGTTGGTTAAATGACAATAAGGGATCATTGGATTTTTGTGGTCATTGCTAAGGTTTCACTCAGTGATCATTGTAATATTTTGAAAAGTCACTGATGTAAATGATTTTCATGTAAAGTATGGAGAGTATTTTTCATGGACCGGTATTAGTCCATTAGTGGATATTCGGTTAGAAAATCATATATATTTTAATAATTTGACATTTCATATAATATCATTTACATGGCTGAAATTATATATGTTTGTACATGATATTATTTAGTGTTGTGTTAACTAATGCAAATTTGCATGATTCACATGTGTATTAATATAGATGAGCATGAATATTGTATGACTTTTTTTTTTTTAATTTGGTCACAATATCATACTAATTAATTTACATTGATTAATAATGAACACAAACAAAATGATTAAATGACTAAATTAGTCATTTATATTGATTAATAATGAAAGAAAATGAAATAATATAAAACTACTAATTAGTCATTTATATAATGAATATGATACCACTAAATAGAGATAAATGACTACTGAAAATGAAAAATTAGTGACTAAAAAATGACTAAAATTCGCATATAAATGACTATTAGTAGCTAATATCCAGTATCTTATAGCTCGACTAACGGAGTCGTATGTATTTTAGTCATTAATAGTTTCCTTATTTAGTCGTATATTTGGTCATTAATTGTGGAAATTAATAATTAAATGAATGACTAAATAAGGAAACTATTAATGAATTAAATAAGTATGACTAAGTTAGTTGAGCTATAAGATACTCCAAATTAGCTACTATTATTCCTCAACTCGAAAATAGTCGTTTATATGTGAATTTCAATCATTTTTTTAGTCACTAATTTTTCATTTTGTACTAGTGCATGTCAAACATGCCCAAACACACATGTAGGAGCTTATATAACTCAAATCCAGTGCTAGGTTGGGATTTTTTCCCTAGTGATAGATTCACCAAATGTCCTTGAAATGCTTAAGGAGGTGAGTTGTAAGTAACCATGAAATTATTATCATGGATTGGATTGAAAAACCATTGACTCTATTGGGATCTTGACATTGCATTCCAGTAAGGGGCACCTCTCTCTCGTGAGTCCATCACCCAATGCTTGTATTTGTTAGTGATATCATAAACTGGGGTTTTGCTCAGTAAGAGACTATGCAGTTTTGGAATGAGAATTTCAACTATTGAAAATCCTCAACCTTGGGACCATTGGTAGTTTTTCCATGTCAAACATGCCTAAAAAACCATGTACGATCTTACAAAACTCAATTCCAATGCTTAGTTGGAATTTTTTCCCTTAGTGACAGATTCACCAAGTGTCCCTGTAAAGCTTAAGGAGGTGAGTTTGCACTCACCATAAAATTATGACCATGGCTTGGATCGATGAACTGTAAACACCCTTGGGTCATTCCAATGCATTCCATATAGGGGCTCCTCTCTCTTGTGTGTCCATTTACCATTTCTTGTCTGTCAATGAAATTGAAAACTAGGGTTTTTCTTAGTAAGAGGATATACAATTTTAGCATGAGTAGGTCAAGCATTGAAAACCCTCGAACTTTGTAATTTCCCCGTGCAAATAAATCACATCAAGAAAATTCCACCAATCTACTAGTTCCCTAAGTTGGGGTGGAAACATTTAGAATTGGAAAAAGGGAGCTATAAGACCCCAAATGGAAATTATATTGACAAATATATATTAAAAGGGGATAAATAAATATTAATAATAAGAAAATAAGGTGGCACTTGGTCATGTGGGTGCATAGGTGGTGTGGGACCCACACAAGGAAAGATTCTCCATGCCACATGGCATCCTATTCTCACTCATTCAAATCCAAGGTGGAGTCTAAATTTATTGGGGGATTTTTAGAGGAATTATACTTGGCATGACTCAATGAGGTTCGAATTAGAGTGGAAGAGTAACTCCCATGGAAGAGGAAGAACCATCTTAGAGGTATTGTGACACTTGGGCTAGATTCCCTAGCTTCTATGACAACAATGATGAAGATTCTATGACACTTATGACAAGTATCAGACTTGATTGCTGGTCCATCTGACCTATATGACATGACAGGGCTAAAAATAGCCCCCAAGAGGGCGCACAAGGGAGTTATGGCAGCCATGATTTCCCCCATTCGAATTGATGGAAGAGGAAGGCTAGGAAATCTTGGACAAGTGGCACTCATGGGAATCTCTCTGTAATTCAAGTTGGGATGAAGGTCTTGGAGGGAATTCGAGCCATGGAGGCCTTGGGAGGTTAATAAAATACAATAATAAAAAAGGATACCATATTTTGATCATTTTTTGTTTGCATTGTTGGAGATCTTTGCTTGTCCATTGCACGGAGAGTGTTTACTCCCCCTACTTCTTGAGCCAATTTAGAAGGTGTGATATTCCTATCCAAGTTGGCCATTGGAGAGGCTATTCAGGCCTCTCATTGGAGTTGTATGAAGACATTTATTTGCAGGTTGAAGTTCCAGTGCTGCTCGTGACCATCTCTCGTTCAACTTGCTTCCACGTCTCTCTCCCTTTTCTCTCTATATTCTTGCTCTTAGAGGAATGGCGCATATGGTGAGATGCTGATATTTTTGGGGGATTCCAAGGGGACCCACTTATTTGTAATATGATGTATACACTCTGTATTTTATGCTCACATGAACCTAATATCGAATCTCCAAGTGAAACTATGTGTAAATGCCAAACTATGTATGAAGGGTGCCATTTTCCCACATATCTTGTTGTAAGGGTTTGAAGTTGTTTTGTACCAATTTTTTTCAGCCAATATCTGTGGTTTTAGTGATTTTTGGGAAGCCATTAATGTACTAAATAAGTCTCATATATCTTATGCAGGCCCTTGGGGCATTTATCTCAAATTTCATATCAAGTTACAGGTTTTTCTCACATTCCCCCCTATGTAATGAACATGTTTGCAAAGATTGGTTTTATGGGAGTTGAATAAGCCTTTAGGAACTGATTAATGATGCATTTATGTTCCCATTGAATTCATTTAACTAATCCATGTCTCTTTTCTTAAATTTGGAAGGGTCGTACTGTATTTGGGAATCCATTAGTGACCTCTACCCTTGGGGGTTTGAATATCGATATTAGTAGTATTTTTCCCAGTTTCTCCTTAATTCAAATGTGTGATCATTTACAGGATAGATCACACAACTAGAGTAAATCTCACTAATCTCACTCAAGAATTGCAAAGAGAAGAAGAATAATAATTGAATCAATAATCACTCATTAACACAAGAAATGACAAAAACTGTTGTAATAATACATCAGCTGTAAGCTGGCACTGTGAAAGTAAAATAATAACTTAATACAATCAAATGAATTTGAATACTCCCTAAGGTCATTCGAATTCTACTCAATGTGTGTCTTAGATTACACTAGATACATCATCCAATCAGTGGTAGTAGTCACAAATAGTCAAATATCAGTCAAATGAGTCTAACTGAGTCTAACTGGTGCATGTGGCACAAATCTAGGGAAGGAGACTCCAATGTGGCGCATGAGGAGATGTTAGTAGTCAGTAGAGCTGAACTAGTCTCTATAGGTGTCTATCTAAGTGCTTCAGTTAGTTAACTAAACAAGCAATCCTCAAATCAAGGAGTTGATCCACTAATCATGGAAATGACTAGCGTAACTCCTAAATAGGTGGAAGAGGGCGCAGTTGTACTCTAGTGATGGAAACAAGGGCGCATATGTGGCTAAGAGTGCTAGAACTTAGTATAAATAGGATCCAGGGGATGAAAAACTAGGGACTAGGTGCTGGTAGACTACCATATTGATGACTGGATGCATGCAGTATGCATGCATGCATGCAAATATAAAAAATTATGGTGAGAATATTCCAACACCCCCCCACAAGCCAAACTATGAGGAAGTAACTGAAAACTAATAGGGTCCTAGTAACTGAGACCAAAGGTCACCCCATACAACAATATAAATAAATAAAGTGAGGAAAGAGGGAAAACCCAGTGGGAAGAAATCCCCCCCTCAAGATAGACTATGGTAGGATAATAAATCATGTACATCACTCACCCCAAAAGGTAAGTGGACTTCTCCACCGAAGAAATATCTATCGACAAGAAATGGATCAGTAATGTGATAAGGATGAAACCTTCCATTCTGAAAATCAGATCTATTTCTCCTTTGATCCAGTGGATCACCAACAAGATCTCCGGCAGATCTAAGAGTAGTGGATTCCCATCTAGGAAGAGGAGGATCTATAGGTTGTAGATCTCGATCTTGGTCTTCCATTCGCTCATCTTCACTAATTGGTGCTAGATCTTCAGGTTCTTGTGGATCTGGATCTAGCATTCTCTCAAAAAGAGTTGTCTTCCTCTTGGGAAGAAGTGGATCATGCTCCAAAAACATGTGCTTGAGTTATCCAACAATGGATGCAAGAGAATATGGAGGCTTCTTGAATTTTATCTTCTGACCAGGCATGGTGAGAACAAATCCAAAAATATGAAGATCATTATGGAGCATGTGATTCAAACCAACTGAGGTAGAATCAACTCCATGAATGTGTATGTAGTTCTTTGATATCTCCTTTGAACCAACATAAGTGAGATCATAACCAAATGAACTAATACATGATGGTGGTGGCTTGGACTTCAAATCAGATCCAAGAATTGATAGATGGATTCTTATGATCTCCTTTAAACCAGCAGGGGTGAGATCAAAACCAAAATCACAAGGATATGCATGAGAGTTGAACCCAAGCGAATGATAGTGTCTTCCATCTTCGGTGAAACTCTGAAAACATGTGCCAATGACCAAATAGGAGTTCATAGGAAGCATTTGATCAAGGAGGGTGAATGCATCACCTCCAAAATCTGATTTTACCTCCAAAATACTCAGTAGGTGGCATCATCTTGCACATCAACAGGATCATGGGAAGTAGAGATTTTGAAAGTCTCTTCAACTTATAGAGTAGTAGCTGACATCTCTTGGTCAGAATTCGAATCATAATATGGATCAAATCCATCAGTTGTGTTACTTTCATGCCATAGTCTACTCTCTTCATTTGCATGAGTGTGAAGAGCAGACTGTTTGGAGAGAGGTAGAAAGTGGGAGAACTCATAGAGTCTCAACTTGTGGTTTGCAACACCTTTTGCAATGGTAGATCTTGATACCATGTCTTGTATTTCAACTTCATCTTGAACAAATTCATCATGAGATATGATTTAGGCCGAATCATGAATAGAGAGATCATTGAAGGAAATATTATTGGGTTGGTTCTCCAAATGGCTAGCATCATCCTCTTCCTTCTGCTTTCCAAATAATTTGTCCAATATTGTCCAATTATCACTTGGATTTTTAGCAGTATTAATTAGGTACTCCATATTGGAAAGCATAGCAGTACATATTGTTGTTGAGGCTCTATCACAATCATCTATCCAATCTTCTTCCTCTTCATAGGAAGCAAAAACTCTCTTAACACCAATACACATATCGAAAAGACCATATCTCTTTAGGTATGTTGGCATATTTGGTTTCCGTTCTTCATAGTTGTATGAAGAGAGAGAATGAATTCATTTCAAATACATGGAAGCTGTTGCAACTGCAGAAAACTGCTGCAACTGCAGGAAATTGTTGCAACTGCAGAAAACATCGAAACTGTTGCAACTGTAGAAAAGTTTGAAATTGCTACAACTGCAGGAAACTGCTACAACTACAGAGAACTTTGAATTCGAAACTATTGAAGATGGAATAACCTGCAAAACAAATGAAATTATTGATGGATATTTGCTGCAAATTCGAATTGAACACTGCCTTAGGACAATGAGCACATGTGACTGGATCCTTCACACCTGGATAGACCTCACTAGATTGATACAGTGAATTCAAGACAATTGCACCAAGAATTGCTGTGGAAATCTAGAGGCTTATGGTGCTCAATGAAAGACAGTTTCTCAAAGAATTGTTGCAACTATTGCTGCTACAATTCGAATAGCTGCCTCCATCTCTTATACCATTTGATAATTTACAGGATAGATCACACAGGTATAGTAAATCTCACTAATCTCACTCAATAATTGCATAGAAAAGAAGAAGAAGAATTAAATCAATAATCACTCATTAACACAAGAAATGACAAAAACTATTGTAATCATACATCAGTTGTAAGCTGGCACTGTGAAAGTAGAATAATAACTTAATACAATCAAATGAATTTGAATACTCCCTAAGGTCATTCGAATTCTCCTCAATGTGTGGCTTGGATGACATTGGAGACATCATCCAATCACTGGTAGTACTCCCAAGTAGTCAAATATCAGTCAAATGAGTCTAATTGAGTCTAACTGGTGCATGTGGCACAAATCTAGGGAAGGAGACTCCAATGTGGGTGCATGAGGAGTTGTCAGTAGTCATTAGAGCTGAACTAGTCTCTGTAGGTGTCTATATAAGTGCTTCAATCAGTTAACTAAGCAATCAGTCCTCAAATTAAGGAACTGATCCACTAATCATGGAACTGACTGATATAACTCCTAAATAGGTGGAAGAGGGCACAGTTGTACTCCAGTGATGGAAACAAGGGTACATATGTGGCTAGGGATAGAACTGAGCAGAAACAAGCTCTTGGGGATGAAAAACCTGCGAATAGGTGCTGGGAGACTACCATATTGATGACTGGATGCATGCATGCAGAATACATGCAAAGCATGCAAATATAAAAAAATTATGGTGAGAATATTCCAACAAAATGAAGGTTGTGAAATTCTTTGCATATTGTCTAAGAACCCATTAGATTCATTTGTATGTCCTAATACCATTCAAACACTCTGAGATCCAATTCAAAATCCTTAGGGGTCATTTGGAATCACTTGAGTCATCAGTAGTCCAAGGTTCAAATTTGACCAAAAATTGCAAATTTTCCAAATTATTAAAAAGGGTCACTACAGTGGTATCAGAGCATGTTCCTTGAACCTGATTTGGGTGACCATTTATTAGGTCAAGAATTCATCCCCTGCCCTTAGAAACCGAAACTGAAAGTATCTTGGTGAAGAGGAAGAAGCAGGAGAAGAGGTGCACTCTTTTGAAACTATGACTAAGGATGGAAAGGAACCTCAAAGATGGAGGAGAAAGAGGATTTTAGGAAATTCATGAAACCATTTTTTGAGGACATGAAAAGGCAGATAATGCAAGGGTTCGAGTTGATGGCTAGTCAAATTGGAAGCAAAGTGGCATTAGGAGGAAGCAGTAGTTCTCCTTTCGAGGAAAAGAATCCATTTGGTGAAATCATTTTCTCAAAGACAGGACCTCACAACCGACCCAATGAATTCTAGAGCTCAACAAGAGCTACCACACCCAATTTTCTTGATCCCAAAGAGGATCCTAACATCCAAAATGGAATGCATGAAGTTCTAGCAGAATGGAAGCAGTTGAGTGAAGATTGTAGGAGGACCTTAACATTCAATCAATTCTTTAATGTCTCAAACAAGCTCAAAATGACAGGAGGTAACAGAACTCCTTTTCAAAATAAATAATTGAATTATGCCATAGGTAAAATTCCCCTTCCCACCTTTGATGGCTCATCCCAAAGTTCTGCAAATACTTGGGTACAAAATTTAGATGTATATTTTCGGCTGAATCCAGTGGTTGAAGAGGATGCTCTAAAAATGGTTATTCTACATCTTGAGGGAGAAGAAAATGATTGGTGGTTCCATAAACTTAAAACTTGGGACATGATCAGGTCACATCATATGAAGAGTTTGTTAACAGGTTATTGGAAATATTTGAGCAAAAAGACCCCGAAATGCCTTTCAAGGAACTAGCACAGTTGAAGCAAATTGGAACCCCTGAGGAGTACATGTTGGAATTCCAAAAACTATCAGTTAAGGTGGCTGATGTATCTATGGTTAGATTGGTATTTATCTTTACTGAAGGATGGGTTGAACCTTAGAAATTTTTATTTAAATCTCACAAAACTACTTCATTGAAAGATGCTATGAACTTGGCAAGAGACCTGCAAAATGTGCTACCCAATACAAAGTATCGTCCCAAGCCCAATTTTCCTTCCAAGTTCATATTTGACAAGAAACCATGGAAAAAAGATTCATTTGGGAAGGACAAGAAAGAGGGACCAAGCAAGGAAGAACTCAGAATAAAGAAACTATGTTACACATGCTTTCAACCATGGGTACCAGGGCATAAATGTGCTAAGGGGAAAGCACAATTCATTGAAGTATTTTCTGATGATGAAGGGGACATGGAGGAAGAAGAACAAATTTCATCCCAAGAAGAGGGATACGGCACAGCAAAATAAGATCATCCATCACCCCAAAAAGGAATAATGGCAGTGCTTTCAGGAGTGCCTTGTTTTCATGCCATTCGATGCAAGGGAGTGGTACAAGGGAAGAGAGTTTCGGTATTGGTATATGGAGGAGAAACTCATAAATTTAATGATGCATCCTTGGTGGAGAGGAGAGATTTATTTACTGAATCATTCCAAGGGTTCATAATCATCATTCCAAGTAACAATTCTCTGGAATGCAACACATGGATTCCAAATATACAACTCACCATAGGAAATTACACATTTTCTAATAGCTTCTATGTGGTGGATGATGCTGATACAAATGTGGTTTTGGGAGTACAATGGTTGTACTCTATAAGAGAACATAAAGTGAACTACCAAATACCTGAAATGAAGTTCCAATATTCGGATGGAATACAAAGTTTAGTGAGAGGAATGCACACCTATCCTAACCAAGGGGTGTATTCCCATAGTATGAGGTCCATATTGACACATGGGTACATTGAATGGGATGTTGAATGTTTCATCACTTCCCCCAATCCAAACATAAATATTGGAGAACATCCAAGGGAGATAAGGAAACTACTACACAAGTATGAAAGGGTTTTTGGATACCTTCCTCCTCGAAGGCCACCTGACAGAGGAGTTGGGCATACCATTGTTTTGGAGGTGGGTACTTCACCTATACAAATACCCCCATATAGACACACAAAAAGGTTCAGAGATGAGATTGAGAAGGATATTCAAGAGCTCTTGGAATTGGTAATCATTAGACCAAGCTCAAGTCCCTATGCTTCTTTAGTTGTCTTGGTGAAGACAAAGGATGGAACCTTAGGATGTGCATTGATTTTAGAGCTTTAAACAAGAAGACCATAAATAATAGATATCCCATCCCTCAGATAGATGATCTCATGGATGATATATTTGGAGCAAATTTATTCTCCAAAATTTATCTTAGATCTGGTTACCATCAAATTCGAATGAAGGAGGAGGATGTGCAGAAAACTGTTTTCAGATTCACTATGGTCATTTTGAATTTCTCGTCATGCCTTTTGGTTTGACCAATGCTCCAACAACCTTCCAATCATGCATGAACAAAATATTTTGCAAGCAGCTCCGTAAGTTTGTTTTGGTTTTATTTAATGATATTTTTATTTACAGTAAGACATGGGAGGAACATTTGCACCATTTAGAAGTTGTATTGAAAATATTGCATGAACCATCTTTGTTTGCTAAGCTGCCCAAGTGTGAGTTTGGTTTGAAATAAATTTTGTATCATGGGCACATCATTGGGAAAGATGGGGTAAAGGTGCACTTGAAGAAAATAAAGGCTATTCTTGAATGGCCATCACCCAAGAACATCACTAAATTGAGAGGCTTTATTGGGATATGCGCTTACTATAGGAAGTTTGTGAAGGGATTTTCCAAACTAACTTCTCCCCTTGTTGATTTGACCAAGAAGGATGCTTTCAAATGGGATGAAGAGGCTGAAAAGGCTTTCCAAAGAATTAAAAAGGAATGAGTAGTTGTCCAGTACTTGCATTACCATATTTTTCTAAACCATTTGTTTTGGAATGTGATGCATCAGGGGAAGGCATAGGGGAGGTCCTAAAGCAAAATCAACACCCCATAGCTTTTGAGAGGAGAAGATTGTAGCCACATGAGAGGCTATACTCCATATATGACAAAGAAATGTTATCCATCATGCATTCCTTGGCCAAGTTTAGGCTATTGATGTATTTGTAACTTCGGAAGATATTCACTTGTATATTATATGTATTACACGTGTACTTTATTGTATCCCCAATGGAGATGTATTATTGCTCCGATTGGAAGTGTCGTCGTTTATATTTGCAAGTGTCGCAAGTTACACTGTAAGTGTCATAACTTATATTTGATGGGTTATTATACCACCTTGGTGGGGTCGTCCGTGTATGAGTCATGTGGATGGGTTATTAGGCTTCCTTAGGAAGTTGGCCCAGTTAGGGTTAAAGGCAGGTTAAGTTGTTGTATAAATAGAGAGTGTGTCTCTCTCATTTTACTCATTCACTCACTCATCCAACTCGCATAGTTGAGAGAGAGGAGTGTGCACAAGTGGAGGAGGAGTAGCTGTTGGAGACATCTATATTTTGGGGTTTGATCTTTGTGATCTTTGTATTGGTGAGCATTCTATCTTTGAGGAAGTTGCGGGGTTTTTCACCTTCTTGGTTTTCCCCGATGAAATGCTTTGTGTCCAATGTCTCTTGTGATTGTTATGTTGTGCTTGTTATTCTCTTAGTGATCCTAGAAAGTATTGAATGAAATTATCGAAAAATTAACATGTTATCAGAGAAAGACTAAGAAGAAGACACTGTGTAGCTGTGGAAGCTCGGGCTTCTTAATTTTTTGGTTTCTCTCCATAGTTCATCAAAGCCAGGAGGATAGACTGACTCTCCTAGCAAGGGCGCATCTTTCTGTCGAGAAAGAATTCAATTCTGAGCATTTTCAGTTTTTGGCCTGTCATTGTTGCGGGAAATTAGGGTTTCAGAGAAAGTTGTAATTTTTGGAATATGAGACCATGGTTGGATGCTCCTCAGAAAAATCGAAGTTTAGATACCAAGATCGAACTTTTTGGTTGGGCAGAACCTCGGGCTCCATCAAACCCTAGTTCTGGATTTTGACAAGAAAACCATAAAACCAGAAACTGCAGATCCGAAAGTTTCAAAGTCAATTTTGAGGGGTCAAATTTTGGAGATTTCAAAATTGAAGTATACCAACTTGATCAACTCAGCAAGGCACTTTCCATCCAATCAGAAGTTTGAAATTCAAAATTTGAATTTTTAGGGTTTCTCTGACAAACCCTAATCTAGCTCCAGATCCAGTTTCAGCAAATCAAGTGGTAAGACTTAAATCTTTTATTTCCATTTGAGTTTCTCATTAATATGTCTCACCACACCAAGCTTGAGGATAAGCTTGAAGGAGCTGATAACTTCCGAGCATGGAAGTATAGGATTGGGTTAATCCTAGAAGAGAATGAACTGGACACCTGCATAAGTGAAGAGGTTCCAGTTCCAGAGTGAGATAAGGCTAAGGCCTTACACAAGAAGAACTTGTTCAAGACCAAGAGAATCATTGCCAATTCTATCAAAGACCATCTCATACCCCATGTGTCTTCCCTAAAGACACCTAAGGAGATGTTTGACTCCTTGACCAAGTTGTTTGAAGGAAAGAATATAAATCGGAAGATGACACTGCGGAACTAATTGAAAGGGGTAAATATCTAGAATGGAGAGACCATCCAATCCTACTTTACTAAGGTCTCCCAAATCAGAGAAAAACTTGAAGCTGTGGATGAAGTAGTGGAAAATGGAGAAATTCTGATGACCACATTGAATGGCCGACCTAGGTCATGGGACTCCTTCATCCAAGGTATCTTTGCAATAAATAAATTGATCTCTTTCAGTAGACTGTGGGAGGAATGTTCACAATAAGAAGCTAGACTTGTGGCCCGAGAAGAAAAGATGGGAAGTGAAGACCAATCTCTCACAGCACACACCAAGAAATGTAAGTTCAAGAGGGAACAACCTCATCACAATAAATCTTCTCACTGTCATCAAAAGAAGAAATATCTCTCTCACATTAGATGCTACACATGTGATGAGAAGGGACACTATTCCTCAGAATGTCCCAGGAACAGAAAGGGCTTCAACAACAACAACAACAAGCACAACAAGAAGAGATAGCATGCTCATGCTGCTAAGGATGACGAACCTCCCAGGAAGAAGAATAAGGTAGAAAGTGAAGAGTCTTCAAGTGACGAAGAGTATGTTCTAATCTCTGCTCTCACAAGTACTGTTACACATGGGTGTAATGATTAGCTTATTGATAGTGGGGCTTCCAAACATATGACTATATTTAAAGAATCTCTTACGGATCTATCTGAACATGAGCCACCTCATAAGGTGAAACTTGGGGATGACTATAAATACCCTATAAAAGGAAGTGGTGAAGCCTCCTACAAGTTAGACTCTAGAAAGTCTTTAAAGATTAAATATGTTCTATATGTACCTGGACTCAAGAAGAATCTTCTCTCCATATCATTTTTGGATGCAAAGGGGATGAGAGTTGCATTTGTGGATGGCCAATTACTTATGTGGCCAAAAGGTAATACCATAGATGATGCAGTAGTGATTGGAGAGCAAGAGGGAGGATTGTACAAATTGAAGGGACAACCTGAACATGCCATGGTACATGAATCGATGGAGCCAAGTGAAATTTGGCATAGAAGGCTTGCACATGTGCACTATAGAGCACTACCAATTGCAAGCAAAGCAGTAGAAGGTCTTCCTGAAATCCAGTCAAAGCATGAAGGTGTTTGCAAAGGATGTGCAAAAAGAAGAGAACAAAGAAGACATTGTTTGGGTATGTTAGACATAACTAGAAAACATGATAATCCAGGATGACACAATGATGACACTAGTGCACACTTAAGCATGCATAGTGGTCCGGGATGGATATAAGTTCAAAGACAGATAATCCAGGAAGCAAAGATAAAGAGGGAACACACTCCAGTAGTTCCTGCAAGGAAGCAAAGATCAAGAGGGAGCACACTCCAGTAATTCCTGTAAGGAATCAAAGATTGAGAGAGAATCAACCCAACAACCAAACTGATAAGAATATCAAGACCTTTAGATCTGACAATGGTGGTGAATTCCCTTCAGGGGACTTCAAGAAGTTATGCAGTGATTCAGGGATTAAAAGGGAGTTGACCACTCCTTACAATCCACAACAAAATGGGGTTGCATAAAGGAAGAATAGAACAATCATGGAAGCAGCACGGGAAATGCTTCATGACCAAGATCTACTCATGCACCTATGGGCAGAAGCAGCAAGGACAGTTGTATATGTACAAAATAGAACACCACACAAGATACTTGACAACAAGACACCAGAAGAAGTTTTCTCTGGTGAGAAACCAGAAGTTAGCCATCTCAAGATATTTGGTTGTCCAGTATATACACATGTTCCAAAAGAAAAGAGAACAAAGTTAGATCCTTCAGGAAAGAAGGGTATATTTGTGGGGTACAGTGAAAACTCAAAGGCATACAGAATCTACTTTCCAGGATTCAAGAAGATTGACATTAGCAGGGATGTGACTTTTAATGAAGACTCAGTATACATCAAATCGAGGAAGTCACCTGTGGAAGACAAAGAAAAAACAAGAGTACCCAGAATACAAGACACCACCATGAATGAAGCAATTCCATAAATGGATCGTGAAATATAAGATCCACGAGAACCTGTAGATCCACCCCGTGAGAAGAACTCGCACAAGAGGAAACTAGCATGGGCTAGAGAGCTCATCCAAGATGTAGAAAGATATGGTATTCCAGAGGAGGAACACAGAAAAAGAAAAAGGACAAGGTCACACACCAGCTATGTTGCCTTACTCTGTGACATAATGAACAAAGAACCTTCCAGTTATGAAGAAGCAACAGAAAAGAAAGAATGGAAGGATGCCATGGTCGGGGAATACCAATCAATCATGAAGAATGATGTTTGGGATGTGGTCCCAAGACCAGAAGGGAAGTCTATTGTGACTTACAAGTGGACCTACAAGATCAAGCATGTTGCAGATGGTAGCATAGATAAATACAAGGCCACAAGGTTTGTGGCTTGTGGATTCTCCCAGAAAGAAGGGATAGATTATAAAGAGAATTTTGCACCTATATCCATATACACTTCCATCAGAATAGTACTTTATCTGGTTGCAGTAATGAAGTGGAAGATACATCAGATGGATGTCAAGACAACTTTCTTGAATGGTGTAGTCAAAGAGGAAGTGTATGTGGAGCAGCCACTCGGTTTTGAGACACATGACAGTGAGTCATATGTGTGCAAGTTAAAGAAAGCCTTGTATGGCTTGAAGAAAGCACCCAGGACATAGTACGGCAGGATAGACAGCTTCATGTCCAGTTTGGGCTTTACCAAGAGTAAAATGGATTCCAACCTTTACTAAAAGGTTGAGGAAGGAAATCCAATGATACTCCTATTGTATGTAGATGACCTGTTTGTGACAGGTGAGTATAGGTTGATTACCGACACAAAGAGGAATCTTGCTGCTGAGTTTGAGATGAAGGAATTGGGTATGATGCATTAATTTTTAGGTATGGAGGTGTGGAATAATGCAGATGGAATATTCCTTGGACAAGGGAAGTATGCAGTAGAGATCCTAAATCGTTTCGGGATGATGGACTGCAAGGCCATGGCCACACCTATGGCATCGAACCTGAAGCTATTGAGTGATGCTTCATTAGAGTCGGTTGATGCCACGATGGATCGTCAAATGATTCGGTCCTTGATGTACCTGAAAAACACGAGACTAGATATTTGCTTTGCTATGAACACTTTGAGCCAGTTCCTGACCGATCCTATACATGTTCACTGGACTGTTGTAAAGCATTCTCTGAGGTACCTGAAGGGAACGATTTATTATGGGCTCAAGTATGATGCGGATCAAAAGATTAACCTGGAGGGTTATGCTGATTCAGATTAGGTAGGAAGTGCTGCAGATAGGAAGAGAACTTTAGGGTATTGCTTCAGTATGGAATCAAGTGTGATCTCTTGGTTTAGCAGGAAGCAATCTTGCGTAGAACTAAGTACAGCCGAAGCAAAGTATGTCGCAGCTTGTTCGGCTAGTTGTGAGGCAGTATGTCTAAGGAAGCTACTTTCTGATTTGTTTGATCTCTAGTTGGATCCTACTTGTATCTTCTGTGAAAACCAGAGTTGTGTGAATTTGTCAGAGAACTCGGTGTTCCATGACAAGTCGAAGCACATCGAGATCAAGTATCACTATATCAGGGATATGGTGCAGAGAAGAGTAGTGAAGCTCAGGTGTGTTGCGACGGATGAGCAGATTGCAGATGTGTTGACCAAACCACTAACCAGAGTGAAGTTAGAGTACTTCAAAGAGAGGCTTGGTGTTCTTCAGATAGAATATACTTTGAGGAGGAAGTGATGGGACACATTTTCAAGAGCCATTCCAAGCATGGTGGTAGGAGGATCCTTCCCATGGCTGTGGATGTAAGTGCTATGTGATGAGCATCAGGATGATGCTCCAGATTGTTCAAGTACACAGGGTACTCCCAAAAGATCGAACACCTGGAGAAACCACTTCACACAAATAGATCACATATCAACACACCGATGTTTAGACATGGTTTAAACCCCCTAGAGGGAAACACTCCACAGCCCTAGCCAAATAGCTTCTACGGAGCAATTTATTATGTAAAGAAAGAAAGTTACAAATGAGCTTCTCATAATTGATCAACTAGACAATGACCCTCCATGCTCTTTAAATAGAGATCATGGACCAATCGGGTGTTAAGCCACGGATCAAGGTTAGGTATGATCTAAGAGAAGTTGAGTCGTTGGATCACTCTATTTCTAGAACATGTCGTGACCGTCGGATTAAATATTTACAAATGCATACTAATGCATACTAAAGAAACACACTTTTCCTAACGGATATATTACACAAGTTGATCTTAACTAACTCCTAAGTGTCTAAATATCCTAACATCCCCCTTAAGAACAACTTGGGATAGGATTGAAGGATTTACAAAAGTGACACTATTAGGAGAAGAAAGGAGGCATTAGAGCATATCCCCCCTTAATGACAAATTCCTGAACTCCTAACATAGATCAAAGTTTAGAAAACTTCGCTTCTGTAAGAGACTTGGTGAAGATGTCTGCAACTTGATCATCTATAGGACAAAAGAGCACTTCAAGAACACGATCATGAACAAGATTTCTGATGAAGTGCATATGTAGCTCAATGTGTTTGCTGCGTTGATGTAGGACTGGATCTTTGGCAAGCTTGATGGCACTTTGATTATCGCACCAAAGTGGAGTAGGCTACTGCTGCTCAAATCCAAACTCTGAAAGGATCTGTCGAAGTCATAAAGCTTCCTAACTGGCATTAACTGCTGCTCAATATTCTGCCTCTGCTGAAGAAAGAGAAAGAGCTTGTAGTTTCTTACAAGCCCAAGTGACAGGTCCAGATCCAAGACTGAAAACATAACGTGCTGTAGACTTTTGATCATCAAGATCGCCGACCCAATCCGAATCAGTGAAACCAACCAACAAAGGTTTCCCCCCTGTACTGTAATGAATCTCAAACTGAATTGTACCTCGAATATATCGAAGTATTCGTTTAGCTACTTTCCAGTGACTTTCATGAGGTGTTTGCATATAACGGGAAACACGACCAATGGCAAAGGAAAGGTTAGGACGGGAATGAGTCAAGTATAGGAGACTACCAACAAGCTGACGATACAAGGTGGCATCTAATTCAGGTGAAGTACAAGTGGCAGAAAGTTTAACTCCAAACTGGAAAGGAGAAGGGGTCGGTGTACAATATTCCATGTGAAAGCGAAGAAGAATGTCACAAGCATACTTAGACTGAGAAAGAAAGATTCCTTCTTTGGTTTGCAGGACTTGGAGACCAAGAAAATAATGCAAATGTCCTAAGTCTGACATTTCAAAATTTTGCTTAAGATTGGATTTCAAATGGGTTATAAGCTTAGGGTCACTACCAGTAAGAATAAGGTCATCAAGATATAGAACAAGTATGATGAGATGGTTTCCTACTTTCTTGGTATAGACATTGGGGTCAGAATGGCATCTGGAAAAACCAGTGTCAAGGAGAAAGCTATCAATTTTGGCATACCAAACTATAGGAGCCTACTTAAGGCCATATAAGGATTTCTTAAGGCGACAGACAAGGGTAGACTTATTCTGAACATATCCAAGAGGTTGTTCCATGTAAATTTCCCCCTGTAAATCACCATGTAAGAAGAAAGACTTGACATCCATTTGATGGACTTCCCAGTTATGTAAGGCTGCAAGGGAAAGAACAAGGTGGATGGAGTTCATTTTTGTGACAAGAGCAAAGGTTTCATTGTAGTCAATCCCTTCAACTTGGGAAAAACCTTTGGCAACTAACCTTGCCTTAAGTCTTTTAATACTTCCATCTCATGCATACTTAGTTCTATAGACCCATTTACATCTGACAAGTTTTGTTCCTTTTGGAAGAGGTACAAGATCCCAAGTATCGTTCGCCATTAAGGAAAGATATTCTTCATCCATAGCTACATCCCAATCTGGATTTCCTGAAGCTTCTGCAAAGGTTTCTGGATCATGATTCTCTGAAACTTGAGCCAAAAGAGAAGAGGCTCGCTGAAACTGAGAACGTGTTCGATGTTGATCTCTAGGATCACCAACAAGATCACCAGCTGCTTTACATGTTGTACAGACCCATCGAGGAAGCACTTGTGCTGGTGCAACTAGAGGAACATGAGCAGGCGGAGGTGGATTTTCATCCTCACTGCCATCATCAGAAAGTGGAGTTGGAAACCTGTCAAGGAAGTTGAAAGAAGAAGAAGGCACAATCGTCGAATCAGGCTCGTAGGCCAAATATGACACAATCGCCGAGTTAGGCTCGCAGGCCAAGAGATTTTCATCAAATTTAACGTCTCTTCTCATGATTACATCATGAGAATGTGGTTGAAGAAGTCTATAACCTTTTACATCTTCAGAATATCCAACAAATATGCACTTTTCACTTTTAGGCTGCAATGATTTCCGTTTTTCATCCGGAATATGAGCCCATGCTTCACTACCAAACACACGGAAGTGACTTACAACTGGTTTAATTTTACTCCATGCTTCTTCTGGTGTGATACCCTATAAATTTTTAGTGGGGGTGCGATTAACTATGTAATTTGCACAATTAATGGCTTCATCCAAAAATTGAAGACTTAGTCCCTTAGATTGGATCATACAATTAGCCATTTCTTTTAAAGTGCGATTCTTTCGTTCAGCTACACCATTTTGTTGTGGTGTATATGGAACAGTGTGTTGTTGTTGGATTCCTTGTTCAATGCATAAAGTAGTGAAATTTTTGTTAACATATTCTCCTCCATTGTCGGATCTTAACTTAATAATTTGATGACCAGATTATTTTTCAACAAGGGCCTTGTAGGCCAAGAACATGTTAAATACTTCACTCTTAAGTTTTAGGAAATAAACCGAAGTGCGTCTGGAGTAATCATCAATGAAAGTTAAGAAATACTTGAAACCAGAAAAGGAAGTAGATGGAAGAGGACCACACAAGTCACTATGCACAAGCTCCAAGGGAACTGAGGCATTCCAAGAGGCACTTTTGTCAAAACTGTCCCGATGATGTTTTCTGAGTACACAACCAGAACAAGCACCATACCTGCAAGATACCATCGGAAGACTTGTCACCATATTTTCTTTACATAGTTGTTGTAATGAGCGATAATTTAAGTGACCAAATTGCTCATGCCAAAGTTTGCTCAAGTTATCACTATGAACAACAAAAACTGAAGGAAAAGGTGATGACCCAAAGTTGTTAAATTTGTACAACCTGGTAATATCATCAACAATTCCGGTAGCTAAGACCTGTTGAGGATCTTTAAAATCCTTGGTTACAACTTGTTGAGGTGTAAACGTCACAGTTTTACCTTCACCAGAATGAGTGATTTGATAGACTGATAACAAATTGCAGAAATTCTTGGAATACATAGTACATCACTAAAATGACCATTATCTACTGGAACTGTTCTAGCTCCTACAACACTTAGAAATCTATCATCACCAACAAATATTTGTTTGGTGTTACACTCATGCATGGTAGAAAATATGGCTTGATCCTTTGTCATTTTTTAAAGAAGGAGCTGACTGAGAGGGTTTGGGACCCTTGTTTGACTTATTATTGCGAAAATTTTGTTTCTTGGGAGACTTGGGATTTTCTTTCTGTTGGGACAATAAGGCTTTCCCAGATGTATCTGCATTGTTAATTATTCCAAGATGGATGAGCTTATCTTGCTCTCTAATCAAGGAATCACAAAAGGATTCAAGACTAGGCTCTTGATAGCTAGTTGCATTCAAGGATTCTTTCATGGAGTAAAATGTAGATACAAAAACATAATATGCAGGTCCAAGTTTGGAAATAATATGATAAATGCATTGTTTGTCTTCCCTCTTAATCTTGTATTCTTCACATAAGAGTTTAAGAGTTTTGTACTTAGATAAATAATCTTGTATGCATAAAAAATCACTTGGATTTAAAGAAATCAACTCATTTTCGAGTTGTGACCTCGAATTTCATTGTGTCTACCAAACATGGATTCCAACTTGTCCCAGGCAGCATCAGGGTCATCAATTCCAAATATGTGGAATCGCAAATCAGTAGAGATTGACATCCCAATCAATCCATGACCTTCGTCACATCTATTTGCCCATTTGATTTTCTTATCATCATCAGTGGGTTCTGTTTCTTTCCCTAAGGTAATTCTGAAAAGTCCTCTACTTCGTAGAACATCCTCCATACGAGATTTCCATGAGAAATAGTTGGAACTGGTAAGTAGAATATCACAAAAGGCGGCCATATTTGTGAATTAATGGCTGTAAAATCAGAAATCAATAGTCTGGATGTGAAGAGCTCGAAAAAATAGGCGGTTTAAAAAAAAACAACACTGAAAACTGACTCCGTATGATGAAGTTATGCTTGATCAAAGAAAATGTTGAAGATGTCCCCAATAGACATGGCAGATAGAAAATGACCAACTAAAAAAAAGGACCCCCCTCTTCCCAAGATGAACCTTGACAATCACTTTACAAGAAAGTTGTTTTAAGTGAATCACTTTTGTTAAATAAGTGATTTCACTTTTACAATGATGTTACTTTAAATAGTGCAGCAATAAAATAAAACTTAAGTGACTCACTTTTTTTTTTTTATTTAATTGAGATGCACTTTTACAATAAAGTAACTTAAAAATAGAAATTGCATGCACTTTTTCTTTTAAAAGTAACTTCCTAAGACTTGAACACAAAACCTATTAAGGAATAAAGCAACTTTGAACCAAATGATCTAGATTAAAAGGTATGTAAAATATGGGAAGGAGGAAGGGTTTTTTTTTTTTTACTCTTCTCTCTCGATTTTCGTGCTTACCTATTTTCCTGCAAATCACACCACAAACCGAAACAAAAAAACTTTTTTCGCACTAATGGGTTAGATCTCGTTAGCTCTCCCAGAAAGTCTACATTTTCTCTCTGTTTCTGATTTGCCAAGATCGCACAAGGTGCACGGCAAAGAGCATACACAACCGAGAAAAATCATTTCCCTTTCTGTTTCTGATTCGCCGAGATCGCACAAGGTGCACGGCAAAGAGCATACGCAGACAGGGAAAGAAACAATCCGAAGCTAAAAAAAAATATAATAATAAAAACTGATAAAATATGAGATAATTTTTTAAAACAGAAATAAAGAAAATGTCACTGTAACATTATACCTTCAGATCTGATGAAATGCGCGTTTCTGAAGCAACCGGGTACCATTTTCGATCAAACGAAAACTATTTTCAAATGGAAACGGTGCGCCGGAGGCAATGGAACACCTCCCATGGCCCAGAAATGCACTGAAATTTTAGAACCAAGAAACCCTTTCAAGTTTCGGCAACACCAGTTCAAGATCTAGATCATAACCGGAAGCATCTCTTCATAAAAGCTCTGATACCATGTTCGGGTACACAAAGTACTCCCAAAAGACCGAACACCTAGAGAAACCATTTCACACAAACAGATCACAGATCAACACACCGATGCTTTGATGTGGTTTAAACCCTCTAGAGGGAAACACTCCATGGCCCCAGCCAAATAGCTTCTACGGAGCAATTTATTATGCAAAGAAAGAAAGTTACAAATGAGCTTTTCATAATCGATCAACTACACAATGACCCTCCATGCTCTTTAAATAGAGATCATGGACCAATCAGGTGTTAAGCCACGGATCAAGGCTATGTATGATTTAAGAGAAGTTGAGCCGTCGGATCACTCTATGTCTAGAACATATCGTGACCGTCGGATTAATATTTACAAATGCATACTAATGCATACTAAAGAAACACACTTTTCATAACGGATATATTACACAAGTTGATCTTAACTAACTCGTAAGTGTCTAAATATCCTAACACAGATAATGTTCTATATGATGATTATCAGGATGATTATGTGATGATGATATGCATCAAGATGATGCTATGATGATGATCAGGATGATCATGTGATGATGATGTGCATCAGTATGATGCACTATATGATGATGATCAATATGATCATGAGCATCAGGATGATGCTCCATGCGAATATGATCAGTGTGATCATGAGTATTAGGATGATACTCTGTGGCCATGGATAGGTTGTGCAGAAGCATGTAATCATCCTTGGAGATCTGGATAGGTTGTGTTGGGCACGTAAAACTACTGGGATTCTCTTTAGAGATCTTGCAGGTCGCAATATGCTCTTTTAAGGTTTTGCAAGATCACATGTAATCAGTCATGGAGATCCGTACAGGTTGTGCTAGTCACGTAAAAGTCCTAGGATGCTCTTTAGAGATCTTTCAGGTCACAAGACACTCTTTTAAGGTTTTGCGGAGGTCACATGTAAAAGTCCTGGGAGATCTAATAGGTTGAGCAGTCGTAATCAGTCCTGGGATGCTCTTTCGAGGTTTTGTTGACGCACGTAATCATCCCTGATAATGCCACAGGATGGACTGCTTGCAAATATGATGAAAACCTACAGGAGGCTAGGCCTACATCCAGCATGAAAAAAGGTTGGCTCTCTAGAACTTCCTATGATGAGAAGAATTGAGAGATAGCACCAATGATCGAGATGAAGAATACAGCAGCAGTGACGATGATGCTTCGTGATCCAGTGACGATGAGCTAGCTCCAGAATTGAAGGCTTGTTCCTTTATGTATTGATGACCTGTGTCAAGAGAATACCTTCCTAGTTAAGAGGGAGTGTTGATGTATTTGTAACTTCGGAAGATATTCACTTGTATATTATATGTATTACACTTGTACTTTATTGTATCCCTAACAAAGATGTATTATTCCTCCGATTGGAAGTGTCGTCATTTGTATTTGCAAGTGTCGCAAGTTACATTGTAAGTGTCGTAACTTATATTTGATGGGTTATTAGACCACCTTGGTGGGGTTGGCCCTGTATGAGTCATGTGAATGGGTTATTAGGCTTCCTTAGGAATTCGGCCCAATTAGGGTTAAAGGCAGGTTAAGTTGTTGTATAAATAGAGAGTGTCACTCGCATTTTACTCATTCGCCACTCATCCAACTCGCATATTTGAGAGAGAGGAGTGCACACAAGTGGAGGAGGAGTAGCTACTGGAGACATCTATCTTTTGGGGTTTGATCTTTGTATTGGTGCTCATTCTATCTTTGAGGAATTTGTGGAGTTTTTCACCTTCTTGGTTTTCCCTGGTGAAATGCTTTGTGTCCATTGTCTCTTGTGATTGTTATGTTGTGCTTGTTATTCTCCTAGTGATCCTAGATAATATTGAATGAAATTATCGAAAAATTAACATAGACAATATTTGGTGGGGAACAATTTTGTGGTCAAAACTGATCATAACAGTTTAAAGCATTTCCTTACACAAAAAGATCTCAATGAAAGGCAAAACAAATGGGTAAGTAAGGTCCAAGATTTTGATTTTGACATTGAATATGTAAAAGGGAAGAATAATATTGTAGCAGATGCATTGACTAGGAGACCTTATTTTTCCCTTATGGACATTTCAAAAGATTGGAAATATGTGTTAATAGTAGAGTATGCCAAAGATAGATTTTCTTGTGATTTGTTAGATGGGGTCAAAGGAGATGATAGATACAAGATATTGAATTACCTAATCTACCTTAAATACTGAATATAATTATGTCATGGTTCGAACTTAAAGCACAAGATCTTGAAGGAAGCTCATGATTCTCCTTTAGCGGACCATCCTAGTTTCTTTAAAACATACAGGAAATTAAAACAAACGTTCTCTTGGAAAAGTGTTGAAAGAATATGTTTTAAATTATGTGAATGAATGCAAGATATGTCAGCAAAAAAAAATTGAACACACCCATCATGTTGGTCTCTTACAACCATTTCCCATTCCAGAACAAAAATGGGAAAGCATCTCAATGGATTTCATCACAAGCTTTCCCAAGGATTTTGGTAAGAATTGTATTTATGTTGTGGTGGATAGACTCACCAAATTTTCTCATTTATTTTCTATTACATCATCTTTTACTGCTACACAAGTAGCTGAGCTATTCTTTAGAGATATTTTTCAGATTGCATGGGCTCCCCAAAAAAATTGTGAGTGACAGGGATAGAAAATTTATGAGTGATTTTTGGCAAGAACTCTTCAAGTTGGTGGGCACTCAATTGACTCCTAGAACAAGATATCATCCTCAAACTGATGGCCAAATAGAAAGGGTGAACCAATGGTTGGAGGGGTACTTGAGAAACTATGTTGGTGAGTAGCAAAAAGCATGGGTTAAATGGCTACATTTGGGTGAGTTTTGCTACAATACTACTTTCCATATGTCCATTGGCATGTCTCCTTTCAAATCACTTTATGGTTATGAAGCACTCAACTTTGTTGATCACATTTTTGGTGATAGTAGAGCTCAAAAAGATAAATATTGGGTTGAGAAAATTCAAGAGATTTTGAAGATTTTAAAAGACAATTTGCAAGTTGCCCAAATCAACAAAAATAGTATGTGGATCAACATAGGAAGGAAAGAACTTTTCAAGTGAATTATTCGTTTTATTTGAGGCTGCAGCCATATAAGAAAACCACCTTAAAAGGGAAAGGATCATAAAATCTTAAACCAATTTTTTATGGTCCATACAAGATAGTTCGAAAAGTTGGGGAGGTAGCTTATGAGATAGAACTTCCAGAAAGTAGAAAAATCCACAATGTATTTCATGCTTCATGCCTTAAGAAGGCTATTGGTAAGAAAATTTCTATTTCAGAAACACTCCCTCCATTAGATTATGATGGACAACTCATACTCATTACAACAACAACAAAAAAATTGAAGACAAGAGAAAGAAAATTGAGGAGCAGAACCATAAGAGAATATTTGGTACAATGGAAAGATTTTCCAAGTGAGGATGCCACATGGGAAGAGGAACAAATTTTGTAGCATCCCAATTTGGAATTGCTTGAGGGCAAGCAATATTGGGTGAGGAGGACTTTAATTTACCCATCCAAATAAATCACATGAAGGGAAAATTCCACCAATCTACTAGTTCCTTAGGTTGGGGTGGAAACATTTAGACTTGGAATAAGAGAGCTATAAGACCCCAAATGGACATTAGATTGAAAAATATATATTACAAGGGGATAAATAAATATTAATAATAATAAAATAAGGTGGCACTTGGTCATGAGGGATCATAGGTGGTGTGGTACCCACACAAGGCAAGATTCTCCATGCCACATGGCACCCTATTCTCACCCATTTGAATCCAAGGTTGAGTCTAACGTTCTTGGTGGAGTTTGAGATGAATTATACTTGGCATGAATCAATGAGGGTAGAATTAGAGTAGAAGAATAACTCCCATGGAAGAGGAAGAGGCATCTTAGAGGTATTATGACACTTGAGCTAGATTCCCTAGCTTCTATGACAACAATGATGAATATTCTATGACACTTATGACAAGGATCAGACCTGATTGCTGACATATGACCTATATGACATGTTAGGGCTAAAAATATCCTCCAATAGGGAGCACAAGGTATTTATGGCAGCCAATATTCCCCCCATCCGAATTGATGGAAGAGGAAGGCTAGGAAATGTTGGACAAGTGGCACTCATGGGAATCTATCCCTAGTTCGAGTTGGGATGAAGCTCTTGTAGGGAATTCGATCCATGGAGGCCTTGGGAGGTTAATAAAAGACAAGAATAAAGAATCATACCATCTTTTGATCATTTTTTCTTTGCATTGTTGGAGAGCTTTGCTTGTCCATTGCATGGAGAGTGTTTACTCCCCCTACTTCTTGAGACAATTTCAAAGGTGTGAGATTCATATCCAATTTGGCCATTGGAGAGGCCATTTAGACCTCTCATTGGAGTTGTTTGAAAACATTTATTTTCAGGTTGAAGTTACAGTGTTGCTCGTGACCATCTCTCCTTCAACTTGCTTCCACATCCCTCTCCCTTTTCTCTCTATATTCTTGCTTTTGGAGGAATGGCGCATATGGTGAGATGTTGATACTTTTGGGGGGGTCCAAGGGGCCCCATTTATTTTTAATATGATTTCTACACTCTTTATTGGATGCTCACATGAACCTCAGATCGAATCTCCAAGTGAAACTATGTGTAAATGCCAAACTATGTATGAAGGGTGCCATTTTCCCACATATCTTGTTGTAAGGTTTGAAGTTGTTTTGTACCAATTTTTTTCATTAAATATCTGTGGTTTTAGTGCTTTTGGGGAATTCATTAATGTACTGAAGAAGTCTCATATACCTTATGCATGCCCTTGGGGAATTTATCTCAAATTTCATAGCAAGTTACAATGTTTTTCTCACATTTCCCCCATGTAATGAACATGTTTGCAAAGCTCGGTTTTATGGGAGTTGCAGCAGCCTTTAGGGACTGATTAATGATCCATTTGGGTGCCCATTTCAAATTAATTTAACTAATACATGTCTCTTTTCTGAAATTTGGGAGGTTCATACTACATTTGGGAAGGCATTAGTGACCTCTACCCTTGGGGGTTTGAATATCGATATTACTAGTAATTTCCCCATTTTCTCATGAATTCAAATGAAGGTTGCAGAAGTATTTGGCTAGAATCTAAGCACCCATTAGCTTCATTTTTATGTCCTAATACCATTCAAACACTCTCAGGCCCAATTTGAAATCCTTAGGGGTCATTTGGAAATCACTTGAGTCATCACTAGTCCAAGGTTCAAATTTGACCAAAAATTTCAAATTTTCCAAATTATTAAAAAGGGTCACTACAAATTTGGGACCATGGTTAGTTTTCCCATGATTAACATACACAAAAACATATGCAAGATCTTACAAATTTTAATTTTGATGCTCAATTAGGTTTTTGACCTAGTGATAGATTCACGAAGAGTCCCTGAAAGTCTTAAGGAGGTGAATTACAACTCACCATAAAATTATGATTGTGGCTTGGATCAATGAGCTGTCAACATTTTTGGGCTTGTGACAATGCATTCCATCTAGGGGTACTTCTCTCCCATGGTTCCACTACCTAGTTCTCATATTATTTAGTGATATCAGAAACTAAGGTTTTGTTAAGTAAGAGACTATGCAATTTTGGCATGATGAGGTCAACTATTGAAACTCCTCGACCTTGGTACTGTGAGGTCTTATTCATTGATCCCAGAAGCCATGGTTTTACTCAGTTTCTCTTAAAATTATTACTTCAAATTTGTATTGCTCGCATGTGACTAATAAAAATATTTGAGCATATGCAAGAGTGGAGAATAGGAATTATATCTTTCCTTGGACGACTTAAAGTAACCAGGATTATGTGTATCTTTACGTAACTTTTCTTATTGAATACAAAAATATCATAGGTGAGATGTTTTGAATGGTTTTGGATAGTTATTTTAATATGTATGTTTCCCTTGCGTAGGGGGGGTGTAAGAGTGGTTGTCATCTAGAGTTATTTGTCTATCCATCAGGTTTGCATAAAAATATAACGCAGATAATGGGGGAATGGTAGGTTGGGATGATTTCTAGCCCAATGCTTGCGAGGCTCAACCTATTAGTGGCACGAGCTCCGATTTCAGTTCCCCATCCCAACCAAAACAAGTATAGAAGAAATACAACACCCAACCCGTAAAATACTAGAAGCAATAGGTCTTATATAAGCCTAGCACTAAACCTCTTTTTCCTGCTAATGTCGGCAGCATGGAACTAGAATCGAATGGAATACAAGTGGCCCCTCTTTATCCCACTGCTGCAACTTTATACTTGTCTCTTGTATTTTTAAATATTTATCATAGATAAGTGGTTTCTTAAGGTGTTTGAACTTTGTGGAAATAACATATTTTATTCAAAGACAACATATTTAGAAGCATAATAGGTGTCGAAAAGAATACATGTTCAATGACATGTTGTTTAACACAAATTATCAAGGTGCTTGTCACATATTTTGTTTCCCCTTTTTAACTAAATAAAAGTTCATATTATTTTCTATGTATTGTGCATGGAATGGGATGTGTTTGAATTTATTTGTTTTACATGAGGTATAGTAGGGAATTACTTACTTATTGGATCTTATAGTTGATTTCTATTTTTATGTGTACTTGATTGACATATATCTTAAGTAGTTACCTTTTGGTAAATATTGGTGCCAAAATACTGACACCGGATTGGCAACCATGCTAGGGATCAAACCCTTATTGGATCCTTGGTTGCATGTGTGCCCCTCTAAGAGATATATGTCAAGTATGTCATCTATGCATGTTGTAATTGGCATTAGTGCTTCTTAAACACTCCCTAGAGTTGGTTCACTTTCTTGGTGCATCATTGAAGTTAAGGCTTTTCATTGTCACTATTGTTGGTGTTTACTAGCACCAAAATGCATCATCATACTTAACACAACTTTCCTTGGCATTAGCATTACTAAAACACTTGTTTTTGTAAACTCATGATTAATAAAACTTTGATCATTACACTTCATTATACACTTTGTATAGGAATTAAATCAATCCCCCCTCCTTGGTCAATAATAATTCCCATTATGTGTCTTCATTGTGTATGGTGTGATTAAGCTTACGCATGTGAAAAAAATTCTTAAAATTTGTATAAGATAAACAATTTGGAAAGTGAGAGGTATTGTCTAACCCTAATAACTCTAAAGAGTGGAATCACTTAGAATGCAAACCCCATTTGATGCTCCTAGATCTTATCCCTCTCTTCTGGTACATTGAAATATATATCAATGGTTGTTGGTTATTTTGAGTGATAAGTATATTTTACTGACAAAGGGGTGTTTTCTGATTGTAGCAAATACAAACATTGATATGAGCATGGAACAAAAGAAGAGTCAACATCTACTATTCGAGATGAATACCATTGCAAACATCACTTCACCCAAGATTTCTATGATTTCAATGAAGTGATGTCATTATGACAACATATCTATTCAAGCAAGATCACATAATTTAAATTTACTCATTCAATGCAAAAGAACATGGCACATTCAAGCTTGTAAGTAAGTTAATCATGAAAAATATACAAGATGATTTAAATATTTTTCTTTCCACAAAACCGCATTAATAAAAAAAATTAAATCAAATTTGTTTCTTTCATCAGTTATTCATCATCTCTAGAAATCATAAACAACAATGATCAAGACATGAATCACAAGGAACTATAATATTTCTTTAACTTTGATAATAAATCTAAGTCATCAAAAGATGAGAGAAGACAATTTAGGCCAAGAAAAAAATAAAAATCATGAGACGCCAAACTATACCAAAAATATTTCTCGTTCTTCCTCTTGGTAATGATCAACACTGTAAAGTGTATTAAACAACTTGCACACCAATCTAACTTCCATTAAGCACTTATTTTCCAATTGCAACAATGAGATATCAATTTCTTGGATGATGGAAATGTTATGGAAAGAAAGGGACTCAACATACTCACTCCAAGGATCATAATACTTCGTTGTAATTTGGAGGTATGTTTTCCAGTGGAATTGTGGCATCGTTGTCTTTCCTAAATCCATGGCCATTGATCTTGTGGCCTTGGAACCACAATTGAGCGTCATCAAAGAACCTAGAGCATTCAAGTCTAGAAGTATACATTGAAGGTTTTCTGATTATTACATATGTTCATTAGAGGATGTGATATATATATTCTAAGAAGATGAGTGGTCACACTTAGGTATGACCACACTAGAACAATTATATCCAAGAAACATAAGAGGTAGCTTTGTATTGATTTGCACAAAACTCATTCAGATATTGTTTTTTGCACCCAGCCATTTTGGCATTAATATTTTAACTTGTAAATGAATTCATTCTCGATTTTACCTGACACCCTTCATTCTTTGAGCCCACAATTTCAGTTGTTGAGACTTATTTTATTGTAAACCTTTTGTGTCTTTTTCCAATCCTTAAATGGCTCAAATTTATGACTTAATAGATTTATTAAACACTCTACTACTCTCTTCTTATGACAACTCGTCCATAGTCGATAAGAAATATCTCAATGATGTTCTAATTTGTTTACTGTATTGACATAACATAATTGAATTTATTCAACTTGAATTGCATGTCCAACATGATGACATACAACAAAAGAATCAGAATTTTGAACTTGTTCTTGTTCAAAATGATCAACAACTTGCACATAATCAAATCAATGATTTCACTTCCAAATAAAATGAAGATGAATTTTGACACACACATGTTCTGCTTTCACTTTCCAAGCCCTTCATTAGACCTTGGGAAGAATTCATCCACAATAACCATAGAACCAATCTTGGATATAACAAGGAAGTGGCCTTTCACTTTCTTGATTATTCCAAGCCTATCTAGTTCCATCATGTTGGATTCCTTCAAGAAATTACATTTTATGCTCTAGATTTGCATCAAATTCAAAATGAGTTGGTCACATTGAAAATTGGTGTTTTTGTCTCCATCCTTGTAATCATTAAATGGAAAGCATACTCATCCTATAGACAAACGTATGCTTCATACTGAAGAAAACTACAAAATAGAATATTCACTATGGGTGGATTGATTCTTGGCGATGGTAATCAAGATCCAAGAAGATATATAATTCATACCAAAGAGTTTGCTCACAAGTAATGACATATCTTGCAGTTGAAATATTTTCTACTTCTCATCTTGTTCTTGAGAGAGGGAATGATTGGCAGTGAGAAATGAGCAAGAACAATGTAAGGGTTTTGGGGGGGGTTGCGGAGGAGTAGGGGGGGAGGGGGAGAGGGAGAGGAATAGAGAGAGAGAGAGAGAGAGAGAGAGAGAGAGAGAGAACGAGATGCTTAAGGGTAGTGGGAGGTGTACGGGGGAGAGGGAGAGAAAAAGGTATTATTTGTAGGGGGGATTAGGAGAGATATGGGGTGTTAGGGGTTTGGCGGAAGAGAGAGAGAGAGAAGGGGTTGGGGGTTAGGGGTATGTGGAAGAGTAGGGAAGAGAGAGAGAGAGGGAGACAGGGTTAGTAAGTTTTAGAGAGAGAGAGAGAATAGGCGAAGTTATTGGTAGTGAGAGAAGTATGTGGGATAGGGGTAGAGAGAGAGAGAGAGACAAAGTGGATTTATTGGTATTGGGAGGATTATGTAGGAGAGAGAGAGAGAGAGAGAGAGAGAGAGAGAGAGAGAAGGGGTTGGTCAATGGTAAAGGGGAAGGGAGGTTATGAGAGACAAAGAGAGGGATTCTTAGGGGTAGAGAGGGAGAGAGAGAGGAAGGGTGATATGGGTAGCAGTAGGGGGTGAGGAATGGGAGGGTTGGGGATAGGGAGAGAGAGACCGGGGGGGCGGGGGGATATTAGGAGAGGTAGTAAGAGATGGGTGGTTAGGGGTAGGGGTAGAGAGAGAGAGAGGTGGGGTATATGTGTAAGGGGGTGAGGAGTAGGGGGTTAGGGGTAGGGAGAGGAGGATAGAGATACAGAGAGAGAGAGATTAGTGGGTTATGGGTTTGAGGAGGAGGAGGGAATTTAGAGAGAGGGGGGCATAAGGGTTGAGAGAGATAGGGCGGGGTGGGGGGTAGAGAGAGAGAGAGAGAGAGAGAGAGGTGGGGAAGCGAGAGATAGATAAAGAGGGGATGGGATTAGGGGTAGGGGGAGGAGGGTAGAGAGAGAGATATATTAGGGGGTTAGTGGTTGGGGGAAGGAGAGAGGGGTTAAATAGAGAAGGAGAGAGGGGGGGTTAGAGAGGAGGAAGTTAGGTATAAAGGGAGAGAGAGATGGGGTTAGAGAGAGAGAGAGAGAGATCTTGAAGGGCTAAATGATAAGGAAAAATAAAATGTGCACATTTATTAACATATGTGCATTTATTAATGCATGTGCACTATTTTTCAAAAGAAAACACACATACATTGCTAACACATTCACGTTCTTAATTTAAAAAAAAAATGGTGCCAATGACTTCTTCCACCTAAGTGGTGGATGAGTTTTTTCCTTTGGTTTTAGTTTCAGATTGTCAAACATGTAGGTTGGGCCTACAAAAAACAAAGTCGGTTCATTTTTTCATCTCTTTGTTTTTCAACCTTGAATCTATATATGCTCTACGCGTTTGGGACTAATGAAATTATACACACTTATAAAACTATATGTGTAGATTTCAAATATATATTTTATTAAAGAAGACAACATTGTTTTATCTTTTTAATTGATTTTATTTAGCTATATATCAAATTTATATAATAAAAAAGACATATGTAATAAAATCAAATCTTTATTATATGCTCAGAAAAGTATCTTGTATTACCCACACTACAAAATATTTTCTTTTTTATATACATTTACATTACAAAAAATTTTCCAACTCACAAACATTACATAAAAATTAGTCTCAAACTTTCAAACTTTCTTCAAATATGTAGCATAGTGTTAAAATAGATTTTTGTTATTTTCCATCCTTTCATCACAAATATACTAATTCACTAATTCAGCAAGATCCTAACACTAACCCTTGTTTTAAACATAAATATCAACACCCCATAAAATATAAGCAAAAGTTATGAAAATAAAATTAAAAATTAAAAAAAAAAAAAAATCATTATCATAATTTATGTAACACAAACCACTAATGTATCTATGTAGCAAAAGAATATGTGTACAACAGCCTAACACTAATCCGTGTAGTGAACATGAATATCAACTCATTATATAATAAGCCTGAACTATAGAAATAAACAAAAGATTGTCATGAGTTTATCCCCACCAGTCGTATCCTTGACAACTTTCTCTACAATTATTATAATCAAATTCAATAATACAATTGTCATATATATATATATATATAACTAGTAAAAATGTGTAATTCAATTTAAAACAATTATCAAGCAACACAAAATGTATATTGTACAAATCAAATCAAAGGAGAGCTCAAGATCCTTTTTTACTTTCAAAAAAATCATAACTAAATATCTTTTTTCTCATTAAAAATTTTATATTTATATTTGTTCTTCTTTTCCTTTTACCTCACAAATATATTAATTATTAAAATTTCAAATAAAAAACCAGAAATATTATTTTATATCATTTTTTTAATCACAAATATTTATATATAACTAATAACCAATAAAATAATCTATATAAAATAAACAAACAAACAAATATATATATATATATATATATATATATATATAAACAAATATTATTAACATATAATCAACTTTCCATCATTTGAACAAAACACTAAACAACCTACATATTAAAACAAAATCTAATAACAACAATGCTCCATCCATGGCAAAGAATACAACGTACAGCCCTGGTGTATAATGGTCCATCCATGCAAAGAATACAACGTACAGCCCTGGTGTATAATGAAATATTAATAGAATACTTTATATCTCCATTTTATATGTTTTTATCATTAACAAACATTAAAAAAAAAATCAGAAAATTATCAAAGAATTAAATAAAAGGTATATTTTAAATTATTTTAAAAATAAATAACATTATATTACTAAATTATAAATTAAATTAAATAATAATAAATTCTTAAACAAATACAACCATCTTTAAATAATTTTCAGACATGCCTTTGATTTAAAAAGCACGACCCAGCTTATCCACCCATGTGACAATATCTCAAATACCATGATAATGCTTATTTGAATGGTGCACATAAAGGAAACCGACATCAAAATCCCCTGATAGCCTCCCCACAAATTGCATTACAAGATGTTTGAAATTAAAGAAAACCTTAACCAATTTGGATCATTTATATAAGTTCATATTTTTGGTTGCCTCGTCCAAATGGATCTCCGAAAGAAAGTATTTGCTAGAGGTCTCTCTATCTCTGTTGACTATGCAATTCAGAAAAGTAACGATGATGCATTGCTCTCCTGGCCGATATTCTGTTTTCAGGATTACATTGGAGCATTTGCTGCATGAATATACATTAAAAGAACTCAGAATCTTGTTAATTACATTAAAAGAAAAACCTTGAAAGTTAAATTAATGTTATAAAAAAACACAAGCACTTACAGATAACAAATCTAGAGCCTGTGGATCCATATTTGGCACTTTCTCAGCCAAATTAACAGGTTTCCATTGAGGAAATTCATGCCAGTATTGTAACCGCGTGACCCCTGGCCACACATTTTCGTTCGGAGTTCCCAGTAACCTGGAGAAAGAAGGACATGACATGAAATGCTAGTTTCCACATCAGAGTTTAAAGGAACAAACCAATATAATGATCTACAAAACATGAAATTCATTTTAAATTGGGCCACTAGTCAAACTGAAATATTGCATGAATCTGTTCCAGATCATAGTAAGTTCCAAAGAGAGTACGCCTTCTTTACATCTCCGCTGCAAGCAATATTTAACAGAAAATTAATGTCACACTTTTCAAATGAAACAACGTTTAACAGAAAATTAATGTCACACTAATCAAATGAGACTGTGTAGGAAAGCAATATTTAACAGAAAATTAATGTCACACTTTTCAAATGAAACAATGTTTAACAGAAAATTAATGTCACACTAATCAAATGAGACTGTGTAGGAAGACACCCAATTGAATTTATAGATGGTTCTTCCATAAATACCAAAAATGCAACAACAGCCCATATGTCAGCAGAAGCAGAGTATCGTGCGTCTCCTAGCAACAATTCAGGAGCTATATACCATGAAGTCACATCCTGGATGACACCAATGCAATAATTGTTTTGATTTGTTTTGATTATATATGGAGTAGTCAAATATTCAGAACTTTAATTTAAATTAGCATAGCTACTTAACTTGTGGTGGGTGAACACCCATATGTCATAAATCAAGTGCTATGGACAAGTTATCTATTACTTGTTCTTCATGTTTAGTTGTAATCACTTGTTATCTATGTCTCAGCTACCTGTGATCTTCTTTAGTTAAATGGATTGTCTGATCCATGCATGCATATTTTTTTTATAATTGTTTATTTGTAATTTTAGACGAGGACCATAAAATCAATCTGGAGAGTACAATTGTTCCATACTCCTTCAATTTAGAAAAAACATAGATACTAATCCACCCCAAATTCTAAGATATTAATACTTATAAATATAATAAACACCTATTAATATAAACAATAACAATAAAAACTCTTAAATCAATAAAATTGCATTCCATTTATATTTTTTCTTCTCAATATTTAACAGATAAAAATCCTTCTCAAATACCAAATAGATCAAATTATACTGGTTTATCTTCGATCATTAAGATAAGTTATACTATATTAATAATGAAGAGCTATATGATCTTGAAAATTTTAAAATAGATCACATTATACTGGTTTATCTTCGATCATTAAGATAAGTTATACTATATTAATAATGAAGAGCTATGATGTTGAAAATTTTGTGAGGAGCTATCTAATTACATAATTTTGACCATCAACTCCTCCAAGGTGAAAAACGTTGAAGTATTGCTCTCTCGGTGTTTGATAAAAGCTATGAAGGCATAGCAGCATCTTTCAATAATGAAACAGTCAGATATTTACAGTTGGGGTGTAGTCCCACTGAGTATCTACGTAGCATTTTCCAACGTAGCCTCTTCCAAGCCCAAAGTCACCAATCTTCAACAAACTATTACTAACGTTCATCAGCAGATTTGAAGGTTTCAAGTTCCTGCAGCATTAAGCGTTCAACCACAGGCGAATACACCAGAGGAATGTTCATGCGGGATTTCTTTAATCTGAACAGCGTAAACTGACCTGTGCAGTACTCCATGACTGTGACAGTGAGCAAGCCCACTGAGCAGCTGAAACATGAGCTTCTGTTCCCATAAAACAAACAAATTACAATTATGTGTATCAGCATGAGCATTTACGTAACATTAATTTTAATTTTCGCTGGATGAATGGACTTTGCTCAATTGCAAATAATTCCATGCAGCATTTAAGGGCACTTAACCTTGATTATCATGGGCTGGTTAATACTATTCCTGAATCGACCAGAGAAGATGTATTTGTTGAGATCGAACTCCATATATTCATACACAAGAAACGACACAGGCCTTCGATTCTTGTCCACACCCTCTTCCACACCAAACAGCCTGCATATCATAAAAACGCGATTAGGCCGGTTCGAGTAGGGTCAGTAAAACGATAAGTTAAGGTGGAATTGTATCTGATATCAGAATGAGCGGACGTCCCCAGGCTCTATATATCAGAAATAAGTTTTTATTTTTGTATATTTTCAGTGTGTTTTTCTTAAATTGCAGGAGGAAAAGATTAACATAGCCATATATAATTTATGGTGAGTGAAGTTACAAGTGTGTAGTTGTAATCTCATCTTGTGTATGCCTTAGTTATGATAAATAAATCAAAGATGTAACCATGATATCGTCAAGGAAGAAAGTAAAGCTTAAGTTTATTTGAATGAAATGTATGCCTAGCTGAGACATAGACTGAAACATTGAAACATAGACCAGCAGGCACAACACTTAGGCATTGATAGTGTTGACCACACCATCCCACTTGAGATTAAGCGGATGTGTTAAGAGTTGTAATCTCAATGGTACTAAGTTGGTTAGTTAGTTGAGTCAATGGTCCTAAGTTAGTTGAGTTAGTTGTTGACTAAAACATTAGTCGACCCATGGTATTCACTGGCCCATTGTATTAGCCGGTGGTTTTGAGTTTATGTGAAACTATATATATGTGATTTTAATAATGAGAAGGCAATTAATATGCTTTTTGTGTTTTAGCTCTTGTCTTGTGTCTTTGCAAACTTTATCATCACCTGCTTTAGTTAAATGAGTTCTCTTTCACTACATAGGAAAAGCATAGATGGTAGTCCACTCCAAATTCTTTCTTTTCGTGATAATGATATCCCAAACTTGAAAAACCCTGAAATTTCTCATCTTTTGATGAAACATTTGCAGCCTAAAGTTTGTAACCTGATTTTGAATCTTTTCACTGCAGTATGTTGGAGGAGAAATGAGCATGACGAAGGATTGCAAGAACAACGAAGCCCAAAAATAGGTAAAAGAGAAACCCAAGTGCCATTTCCTGGGAAAAAAAGCTAAAAGCCTAAGAAGAAGCTCATATGATTGTAAATATAGAATCACTGGGGCCAACCAAATTAAAAAAATTAATGGTTAATCCTCAAGAGGTCGATTTCTCTGAGAATAGTGGAGGGTATTCCCTCTTCACAAAGGTTCTCAGAACGGATTTTCTTGATTGAGAGCGAAAATCTCGCCTGTTTCCTTCACTGTGCATTTGTAAAGTTTGCCATATTTTCCTTTGCCTATCCTGGCGCGTTTCACATACTTGTGCACTATAATCTTCTCCATTTTACAGTTGATATTGTTTCCAGTGAAAGTTGCTCTCTAAAATTTGTAGAAAAGCAGCCAAGGCGTTTAGCTTTCTTATCTTTATATATATGAAAATAAAAGAGACGGTTGGCTCTTCGTTTTTCCTTTATATTTATAAAAGCTATTCCTCTTCGGTTTCCCGTCTCTCTTCTTATTATACATCCTCTTGCACGTTACACGGTACACTCTATTCCCCTTAACAGTTGTAATACATCCAAAGACGTAACCATGATATCGCCGAGACCCTACCTCAGCGACTGAGCCAACAAATACATATCACATTATAGAGAAAGTTCCATTTTATCTTTTCACTTTTTCATTTTGATTTGTTCATTTCACACCTATCTGAATCAACACGGCACCAAAAAGCATCGGACGGTTTACATAAGCAAGCTTTCTGCTCTTAGTGACATCTCACGGGCACATGCTCTACTATTCAATCTTTAAACGGCGCAAATCAACACAACAATATGCACAACACTCCCACGACTCTTCATGCACTAGTGTATTGGTTCTTAACTGCAGATTTCATATTTAGATAATGTCTGAACTCTCCAAAACGTTGCTTCCACTCCTGATTATACTGAGAAATCATTTTTCTTGGTAAATCTCATCATTCTTGGCTCCATTCACCTCTGCCCCTCTTTGGAGCAATAGATCCTCCAAGACACAAAATACCTTCTAAAAACAACGGATCCTCTGCCACTCGCCTTGGTAGGGGCACTCTCCGTGGCTCAACTCCTTGAAACCTTCTATAATGCCAACCTCAAGCAATAGATATAGGATTTGGTAAAAAATTATGAATACAAATGCAGTTGAATAAATACTATGAAGTGTGCACGAAGCATTCTGACAGACTGTCTTGACAGAGTTTATGGAGGCGCAGAGCAAAACTGAAAAACAGAGTATGGCACAAAAGGCAAACGCAAAACAGGGTATGCAGTCGACCATAACAGAGACAGGGGCAGGCTTTGCAATAGAGCTCTGCGGCTCTTCTACAGCGGTTGGTGGATACATTGAGTTGGAGGGAGGAATTATCTCCAACACTCCCCCTTAATTCCGACCATAAACAAATTACTAATATCTAACACATGCATACAATGCCGTCATAGGCTTTTAACAAAAAACATTGAAACATTAATGCCTGCTGGTCTAAGTCTCAGCTAGGCTTACATTAGTTCATGTCAAAACTCAAAATTATCTTACCATTCTTGTCTGCTGCATGCTGATGCAGCGGCTTCTTTTTCTTTCGCTTGCTCCAGACTTTGAATTCAGCGTTCTTCTTCACCTTCTTCTTCATTCTCACCTTCTTCTTCATGTTTTCTTCAAGCTCCTTGGGCTTGAATCTTCCATCAATGTCTGCAAGTTCTTCATACGCTTGGCCAATAGTCTCAATCTCAGATATATAAGCCTCTCCTTCTTCATTTTTAGCCTTCAGTGCTTCAGTGAGTTCAAATACATCTCTCTCTGAAGCATCAAGCCTCTCTCTCCAGCGAGCAATCTCAGCTTCAGCAGCTTGATCTGCACATTTATCTGAAAAGTGCTTGCATTCACTTGTCTTTCTATTAAGTATTGCCGTAAGTGAATGAACTTCTGCCCGCAAAGAGTGGACTTCACAAGCTATCTCCTTGAACTTACTTAACTGTGTTTGCATCATGCCCATCTCTTTGTGTAAAGTTGAAACCATGACTTTAAATTCGGTGACAATGTCTTTCCTTCCTGATTCTTGTACAACTTCTTCTAGCCTAATCTCAAGATCATTTCTTTCTGCCAGACATTCTTGCAATTTGGTCTCCATCTCAGTAATCCTGGCATCAGCATTGGCAGCTGCTCTCCGTGCAACATCAGCTGATTCAACTTTCAAGCACATTTCCTTCTCTTGCCTGTGAAGATTATCTCTTTCGGCCTGCAATAACTCTATCTTGTTCTGATATCGTTCTACCTCAACTTTTAAATGTTGAAGCTGCTCATTCAGTAAAATATAGGGTCTCGATGAAACAACATACTTCTCATCCTTTATAGTTTCCTGCACAAGTTCTAGCTGGGTTAAAACTTTCAGCTTTTCTTCGCGTGCCTCTTGTATCTCTGACAGCCTGCTTGCTGCTAACATCTTAGTAGCTTCCAATGCTGCTTCTATATCCTCTAGCTCCCTATTCTTATCCCCTGACTTGTCTTCTTCAACAGTAGCTTCAGTTTCCTTCACGGGCTTGTCAAAATCTTCACTAAAATTACAGTCTTCATTGTACTTGGGCTTTGCTAGCCACTCTTCAATAAATTTCAAATCTTCATCAAAATATCTTGTTACTTTGACTGCATGCTCTTTTTCTTCAGCTATTGTACGCTGATTCTTGCTCTCAATACCTGCACACTCACAAATATCTAAACTGTTAGGAAAAGTTTCTGCTTTCATGGGCATGCTCTTCATGAGCTCATCTTCATCTTCACATTCAGCCTTTACTAGCTGTCCTGCAACTGCTTGAGTTGCTAATTCACCATTTTCTATTGCTGCTATGGCAGCTTCATCTTCAACATCATCTTCGTTATCTTCATCCACCTGTGGCTCTGCACAGTGGGCTTCACTGTTCTCAAACTCAGCAGGCTCTGCTTGGCTGACAGAGTCCTCAACCATTTCATGCAAACATTCAACTTCTACTTCATCTGTGTTTAGGGAAAGTGCTTCTGCTAGTATAGCAGGTTCTTCAACTTCATTATCCACAACTGTGTGTGGTTCACCGAACTTCTCAACAGCTTCTATGGCTGTAGTTTCTACTGCTGCAATGGCAGTTCCATCTTCATATTCATCCACAAGTGCCTCTACACCGTGGGATTCACTAACAGCTTGGTTGTCTTCTGCTTCAACTGCAGGATTCTCAACTGCTACTTCTTCAACAGGCTGAAACACTGTTGGCTGCTTGCACATGTTACTCCCCCTTTCGCTGAACTCTTCTTCCAAGATTCTCCATGCTTCCTTGGAAGTTTTTGCTGCTGCAATCTTGTGAAAAATACTTTCATCCACAGCTTGTTGGATGAGATGCAGGGCTAATTCATGCTGCTGCAATTTTTGGTCTTCAGTCAGAGCTTCAAAAGCTTCTAAATCTAGGGGATGCATACATTCATTTTGAACTAAACACCACAAATCCTCTGCTCTAAGAAAGCTTCTCATCTTAATAGCCCAAAATTCGTAATTTTTACCTGAAAAATGTGGGGGTACTAGGAGAACACTGCTGCTCCAATTATCCTGGTTCTCCTCTTGGACTTCAACTGTGTTAATAAGCTCCTCTGCAGTGAGAACTTCTCCAAATCTATGTGCAAAATACTTTGCTTCTGCCCTAGCATTTCTTCTTCTGATTTGCTTGAGTCTGCTTTGGTAACCCATTTCTTCTCTTCTTCTATTCAGGCTGGGGGTTGCACACAATCGGTGGTCAGCAGACTTCAACAGGTTCTCTTTTTCAAAGGAGGAGCCCCTTCTCTTCACGCCGGCATGTGAGTCACACGAACCTCCACACCAGAATATCCATCCTCTACAATTTATCACCGTAGGTACAAAATAATTAAACCTATAAGTAATACTAGTCTTCAGCTTCTTACCGTGACTCTAAGGAGACTGAAGAACGGATGAACGCAAACACTGGCCACGCATCTTTCTTTGTTTCTGCAAATTCTGTGCATAGAAATTGCATTTCCTCTGTTTCCAAGACAGGCAGAGAGTCTCCTTGATCTTCAAGCCATGTCTCAATTAGACGAAGGAGGAGTTCCGGCTGCACAATATATCATCACTATTCTTCTCGTTGCTATTACTATTGGCCTCCTGCTTCGCTAACGCCGCCTCCCTTTCTACCGCTGCTCTGGTGCGCACACAATCATTATTTTCCTCGATGTTCTTGTCATTCTTGTTCTTGCCTTGTCGGACGCGGTTATTGGAGGGGCTACGACAGGGTTTGTCGGGCTTCTGATCTACAGGAGGAGCACGACCCTTGCGCACTCCGCTGCGCAGTTCTGGCATCCTTCACCCATACAATTCAAAGATCCCTCTCTAATTTCAACCATTTCAGCCAAATTCTACCACCATTTGTCCCCGGCCACGATTATCTTAAATATGGTCTGATGTCCACGGCCGATGGTCTCTGAAGACCTGAATCTCGCTCTGGTGCAGCAATTGGGATTGAATGAGAAGCCGATGAGGATGAGGCCAGCACCATTGACAGAATCTTTGACCTTCTCATACACACACTTACAGGAGTGCCTCCCTTCTGCACAGGTGCTCTGCTCCAAGAGGTCACCCACAAGATTGGTGGGAAGTTGGGTTTTGATTACGCCCTCGATCAAGACTGGATTGATTCAGTCGAACGCCCGGCTGAACAGCACAAAGAGAAGCTCGAAAACGAACTCAATGACTACAAGACAAATCTAATAAAGGAAAGTATTCGAATGGGATACAATGATTTGGGGAACTTCTACTATGCACATGGGTTGCTTGCAGAAGCCTTCAAGAATTATGTCTGAATGAGGGACTACTGCACCACACCGAAGCACATTATCCAAATGTGTTTGAATGTGATTCTGGTCAGCATTGAGATGGGGTTTCTGTGGAGCTCTGCGGCTCTTCAACAGATCGAGCCTTCCAACACACGATAGCTCCTCATTTAGTGTTTTCTGGGTTGTGCTTAACTCATGCCTCCAATCTCTTGGATTTCATAGTAGCGAGTGCTATCACTCTTCTTGGTGCGATCTCCGAATCTCTCCACTGCTGATTGTTGCCTCCGAACGGGAACCTCCTCTTTGACCGCTATAAAGACATGTCCACCAATGTGCCGTCTGCACTAGAGCACTTCCAGTCCAGGGTCTCCTCTGTTGTGATCTCTCCTTAAAAGCTAGAGCTCTGCGAACACTCGCTCTCAAACTCTTGATGCGGCTCTCCCTCTCGGCTCTGCCTTCAACTGAGGCTAGCTTTCTGAAAAGCTCTTCCAGCGACTGTGGCTGGGGTTTACTGGAGACGGCTGCTCCTACACCTTTCTCTGCAGCAGGTTGGCTTGGCTGACCAACACTGTGATCCTTCACATGGCTGGTGAAGGGGGATTCGTGACTCTGGGCTTTGATACCATGACAGAGTTTATGGAGGCGCAGAGCAAAACTGAAAAACAGAGTATGGCACAAAAGGCAAACGCAAAACAGGGTATGCAGTCGACCAAAACAGAGACAGGGGCAGGCTTTGCAATAGAGCTCTGCGGCTCTTCTACCACATTCCAGAACTCTCGATGAACACCCAAAAATACATTTAACATCCGATGCCTCTTCACCCAAGGCTCATTTACTTCTACACCCAACGCATTAAATCTTTGTACAGCGGTTGGTGGATACATTGAGTTGGAGGGAGGAATTATCTCCAACATGTCTGATGTCAGACTGTTTAACATATCTGAGACTTCTGCGGACTGACAAAACGTCTGTCAAAGTGACAGAACCAAGGCAAACTAGATGAACATTCAGCTCGTAATTACATTTTTCCAATATAAAAAAGGCGAACTAGATGAACATTCAGCTGGTAATTACATTTTTCCAATAGTAGATGCTCTCTATGTAAGTCAGCAATTGAATATGTTCGCCACTTATTGATGAACATTCAGCTGGTAATTACATTTTTCCAATAGTAGATGCTCTCTATGTAAGTCAGCAAATGCTCTCTATGTAAGTCAGCAATTGAATATGTTCGCCACTTATTGATGAACATTCAGCTGGTAATTACATTTTTCCAATAGTAGATGCTCTCTATGTAAGTCAGCAATTGAATATGTTCGCCACTTATTGATGAACATTCAGCTCGTAATTACATTTTTCCAATAGTAGATGCTCTCTATGTAAGTCAACAATTGAATATGTTCGCCACTTATTTATTGGAAGGTCCTTTGTTGATGTATGGGAAGAGATTGGGCTTTTAGTCAAGGTTTAATTTACTTAGGCTGGAGAGTGTAGAAACAACTTTGCTCTCGTGGATTACCAATCCCCTCGATAAGAAATTCAAAGCTCTTCCTCTCACCATGGGAAATCTCGCTGACCCAGAATGGCAATTTATGGCTCTTCAAAGACTTTAATAAAAAAAGGGAAGTTATAAAGCACAGATTTATAATCCTGGACGTTATTGACAAAACTGGGCCGTGGGCTTACTTTGATGGCGCAATGGCGCAACACAAGGGAAACCGCAAATAGGAGGAACAGGGGCTATCATTTATCTCAAGGACTTTGTATATCATAAGTTCAAAGCTGGTTTAAGTATATGCTCCAATAACAGAGTTGAATTACTGGCTGCTCAACTTGTCCACAAATTAGCATCAAATATGGGCATTCAAAATATTCATGTATGTCGAGATTCTTTGCTTGTTATTGAATGGATTATGAAAAATAAATAGTTCACAATATATTTCTCAGGTCTTTATATAAGGAGCCAATGGCTCTTGCAAGTACTTTCCAGGTCATAACATTACATCACATATATAGAGAAAGGAACACAGAAGTAGATCCCTCTCTAAAGAAGGGCTCCTCGATGCAACAGGAATTTGACACAGGTGTTGTCAATCTAAGAAAAGGGCTCCTCGATGCAACAGGAATTTGACACAGGTATTGTCAATCTAAGAAAACATTGACAGGTTTTGATATTGGTCCTTACTTTACTTGAGGAATGACATACAGTTTTTACAAACATTTATTTATTTCTTTTGATTAGATGTGGAGAGTGACTTTTTTTTATTGTATATGGGGACGAGGGACTGTTTTATCACATCTCCAATGACAGAACGTAACCTTTAGTTTTAGTTCTAATAGAGTTCTAATTTTATGTTTTTTTAACAAAAAGGAACAATGAGCATTTATAAATGCAGTTGTTGGAAAAAAAATTGTTAAGATAAGATATGACTGCTTGTCATTTAACAAACCATCTTGATAAGCCACTGCAAAATGTATTTTTATATAAATATATAAATCTACTTTTTTTTGAAAAAAAAAATTCAAATATAGTTTAGATGGCTACATAAAGGTTTCAGTTGGCCAAGATTCATTGGTATTTATAGCAAAAGATTACATAAGAGAAACCCTATCTAGAAATATCTTTATCTAGTTCTTTCCCCACTGACTACCCCTCACAGTGTTGTGCACTATTTCAACCAGCTCATTAATTGCTCATTCTGGAAATCTCTATCGTCATCATTGTCTAATAAACATTACATCACTTTAAACTATGTTTTAACACTCCCCCTTAATGTTTATTAGAGGTAACAAGGTGTTTCTCTATTAGTGCTATGGGTCGTTTTCACCTTGGTTTTCTTTTGGTTCTTATTTCCATATTTGTCTCCACCTTGGTCATGTCTTCATCTTCAGTCATCAACTAGGTCTTCATATTGGTCTTCATTCTTTGTCATTATTTTATTGGGCTTTCTTCATTCCTAAGATTTATCCTCGAGCTTTTTGCTCCCATCTTTTTGTACCTACACAAACACATTGTTGATGTCCATATAAAAACAAATCCATCTACCAAAATTCATGGGTTTCTAGTCATTCTATCCACCAGTTCTCTAGGAAACCTTTTCAATTGCATGGTTCATCAACATGATAAACTCCCCCATTGATCCACTCAGCAGTTGGCATTATTGTCGGATGCTAACATCGACTGCAACAAGTCATCGACTTCGACACAACTTCGAAAAACTCAGCAACTTTGACAAGTTTAGCGACCTCAACAATTCTGCGATGTCGACATGCAGGGTTGACTTGTGGCTTGTGACTGTTGCACTATGACATATTGTCTATCTATCTTCCAATCAACTGTAACGATTGAACTTCCAAAAATGTTTTAACTTCTCTTGTAACTGAACGTAACAGGAAGGCACCCAAGTATCTCAGCACTCTCTATATAAGCATGTAACATATTGTAACATACAGGAGATCATAGATATTATCTTTGAATCGACAAGTAATAGAGAATATCAATTCGTATTCCTGCAGATTGTCTGTCTGTATTTGTGTTTATCTGTGTAGTGTATTCTTGCTTTCCTTATTCTATTTCTTAAGCTTCAACCATAACAAAAACGACTCATTCAGTCAAACTGTTGTCCCCCTCGTGCACCTGGGCGCATGCAAATCAATGGTATCAGAGCTCATTCAGAGCATAAGCATCAACTTTGTTCGTGCTTAAGTTTTGCATAGACACTTCCATCGAAGTTACCTGACTTATGTCTGTTCAAACTCGCTCACAAACTCAACAATCCAAGTAGACACTACCTCCAGAGATGGCAGGAGAAACAGACGATCGACATGCAGTTGACAAGACGGCACAACTTATAGAGCAAGCACTGGCTCGACAACGGACTGAAATTTTCGCCCAGTTTAATGAGATTCTCACATTATTTGCTTAAACATCAGGAGGATTCTCGACAAGATCTCACTCCAACAAAATCAATCCGTTCAAATTGCAAATGAATATGGACATACCGAATCTAGAAAGTAAGATTGATGCGGAATCCATTGACAATTCGGTACAACAATTGGAATCCTATTACTCTGTGAATCAACTCTTGGAAGACAAAAAGATCACCATCGCATCCTTAAATATCTCAACATCTGTGCACTGCTAGTGGGAGAACATCTCAACAAAGATGGAGAAAAGCGTAGACCCCATAGAGACATGGGAGAAATTTGTCGAATACGTCCGAAAGGAGTTTTACCCGCCCAAATACATTGAGAAGCAGTATAATAAGTGGAAGCAGATAAGGCAATGGAAAGACCAGTAAGTACAAAGTTACACCGATGAGTTCTATCGACTCATAGCTATACTTAGCGTTCAAGAAGAAGAAAAATTGCTTGTTTTGAAGTACGTCAGTGGATTATCCCGGTACATCCAGCAGGAGATGGAATTTCTGACTGTCAACACGCTTGCGGATGTATTCCACTATGCCAACAAACTCGAAACCAAACAAAAGGGAAAATCACACTTCGCGACTAAACCGTCAGGATGACCACCCGACAAGAAGGCACCAACCGACTTCAACGAGTTGAAATATTCTCAGCCAACACCACCAAAGCCAGATCACGGCAAAAATCCTTTTCACAAAAGGAAACGTAGAAAACAACCCCCTACTAGGAAATGGTGTGATTACCACCACTCATCTTGGCCCATGATACGTCTGAATGCAAAGCTCAGAAGAAATTTTTGGAAAAAGTGTTGACATCCGATGTATTCGACAAGACTGTGGTAGAATCTGACCCATAAGCAACGATCCTTTTGACATCGACATCGACAACTCCAGGAGCCTCAACTATCATCGACAAGGAGGAGTGAGAGCGCCTGTTCCATACACAGATATGGGTTCAAAACAATCCATTGCATCTGATTGTGGACAATGGAATCTAGAAGAACTTTGTTGAAAATCTTGTGAAGAAACTAGGTCTTGTTACCACTCCACATCCTCATCCTTACAACATCGGTTGGATGAAGGATGGACAGGAACTACGGATCACCCGACAATGCAAACTCACCTACTTCAGAAATCATTTTGAAGATGAAGTACTCTGCGATGTGGCACCATTCTCCGTAGCGATGCATTGTTTGGGAAACCTTAATTGTGGGATCGACATGGAATTTATCAGTCACGGCCTCAGAAGGTAATTGTCAGAATATGAAATCAATGGTACAGCATACCAGAGCGATGACCTACACCATCGGTCTCACTGATATCTGCTAAAAAGACAAAGAAGCTCATCAATCATGCTCAAAAGTTTGCATTAATCATGATCAAGCCACAACATTCTAGGAAGCCTATAACAAAAAGTCGACTTACCGACCCATGCAGCTCCCGACAGAAGCAACAGATCAACAACATTCTTGACGAGTATTGGATCCTATTCCAAGAACCAGATGGAGTACCTCGGCATTGCTAGGTAAAACACTCCATTGAACTTGCTCGTGGTTCTTCTTTGCCTAATGCATCTGTTTACAGAAGATCCATTCTCGAAAATGAAGAGATTCATAGACAAATCCAAGATTTGATCGACAAAGGTCACATCTGACCCAGCTCCTCTCCTTGTGGAAGTCCAGTCATCCTTGTTCCAAAGAAAGACGGGACTTGGTGCATGTGCATCGACTACCGGGCCCTCAACAAAATTTCGGTAAATAATCGCTACCCTTTTCCATGGATAAACGAGCTCATCGAATGTCTGAAAGGTGCTAAATTATTTACTAAGCTCGACCTCAATTCGGGATATCATCAGATTCCAATCGAGCCCTCGGATGTATGGAAAACCTATTTTAATACCAAGGAAGGATTGTTTGAATGGTTACACATGCCTTTCGTCTTAACCAATGCACCTGCGACCATCATGCGATAGATGGATAACATTCTTTGACCTTTCATCGGAAAATTGTTCATTGTATATCTCGATGACATATTTATTTTCATTCGATCATGGGAAGAACATGTCGGACAGCTTCGACAACTCCTCGACACCCTCCAGCAACATCGACTTTACTTGAACATGGATAAGTGTTCCTTTGCGATGAACAACATCAAATATTTGGAGTATGTAATTGACTCTGCAGACATTCACGTCGACCCAGAGAAAGTACAAATCCTCAAAGATTGGCCCATTCCCGAAAGCATTCAAGAACTAAGAATTTTTCTTACTTTGGCGAATTTCTATCGACAATTCATACTCGGCTTCAGTCATACAGCCTATCCCTTGAATCGGTTGACAAAAGGGAAACGGTAAAATTGTCTTCAAATGGACACCGACACAACAAACAACTTTCGAACAACTTAAACACAAGCTCTGCACTGCACCAGTACTTGTGTTACTTGATTTGCATCATCCATTTGAGATTGAGATGGACGCATCGTACTATGCCTTGGGTGCAACGATCGCTCAGTCTAGTCACCCAGTCACTTTTCATTAAGAAACTTCTAACGACACCGTTAGAAGATATTCGACGTACGAAAAAGAATTGTACGCCATTGTGCAATCCCTCAAGCATTGGAGGCATTACATCCTTGGAAAGGAAATGGTCAGCCTCACTGACCATAATCCTCTGTAGTTTGCTCCAACCCAGTCGAAACTACAAACAACTCGAAAACTCAATTGGATTAATTACCTACAACAATTCCAGTTGGTGATTAAGTATCAGAAAGGTAAATCCAATGTCGTCATCGATTGTCTAAGTCGACCACCCATTACTCTCCTTCTTACAGTGATGAGTATGCAGGGTTATGACACCACCACTTGGCCTCAATTGTATGAGGAATACAATGACCTTTCATCATTCTATCGACAACTTCAGGCCGACAAGTCATCGACCTCCGACTATTTCCTGAAAGACACCTTGCTATACAAGCTTGGACAACTTTGTGTACCGACCGGTGAGCATCGACAACAACTCATTTGGGACGCGCACTATAGAAATACTGCAGGACACTTTGGAGTAGCAAACACCCTTTCTATTCTTCAGAAGTATTTCTTTTGTCCTACACTTAAAACCGACATCAACAAGTACATTCAATCATGTGTGGTTTGTGCCATTGCTAAACCGCCTAATCGATGACAGCGATTGTATACACCTTTTCGAGTTCCTAGTCAACCATGGGAATCTATTTCTATGGAATACTTGACGAGATATACTACTACCTGCAAACATTAGCACAACGCGATCTTAGTAGTAGCTGACATATTTTCTAAGATGGCCATTCTCATTCCATGCAAGAAGACCACAATAGCGTAGTAGACCACTCAGCTCTTCTTCACACATGTTTGGAAACACTTTGTTTTACTGAAAACCATTACCTCTGACCGATATTCCAGATTCGTCAGCATATTTTGGAAGACTCTCTAGCAACAACTGGACACACGACTCTAATTGTCGACAGATTTGCATCCTCAGACCGCTGGACAAATGGAAGTTGTGAATCGCTTGGTAGTACAACTACTTAGCATGTACAACCACAAGCATCGACGAACAAGGGATGAAAGTATTCCATACATATAGCACATCTACAATCGTGCTCAGCACAGCTCTACGGGAAAGATTCCATTTGAGATCTGTTACGGATTTCAACCCTTAGAGCCTATCGACTTGATCATCTCCTCGACACAGTCGAACCCCGACACCGACTACAGCCAATGGGAAGTTGATAAAGCCTTGAAGTTTCGAGATCAGATCTACGACATCCAAAAGAAAGCACGGGAAATGTTGCAACAAGAAAACATGAAAGCTAAGACCCAACACGACAAGAATCGTATCCCTCATTCATTCCAAATTGGGGATCAGGTCTGGTTACATCTTAAGAAGGAACGCTTCACCGGTCCATACAAGAAGCTCAAACCTTTGCTATATGGTCCGTACAGTATTCTTCAACAGATTGGAGAAAATGCTTTTCAGCTCGACATTCCTGCATGCCTAGGTATGCATCCAGTATTCAATGCGGATCTACTTCGACCATACCATGCACCACTGTTGGAACAGAACGAATTACCAACAACAGAACCCGAAGACATCCATCCAAATGTTCAGGAACCTCTCCCTTGAGACACCATTGTGAAACGACGAGTACGCCATACAAGGATGAACACAATTCCCTTGTTTGAGGTTGCTAAAGTCAGACATCTTCCATGCCAAGGAAAATGGTACTCTGCTACTGAACTGACCAACAAGTTTCCTCACCTGACCGAGCAAACAATGGGGACCATTGTTTCTTAAGGAAGGAGGTCTGATCCACTCATCAGTTGGCATTATTGTCGGATGCTAACATCGACTACGACAAGTCATCGACTTCAACACAACTTCGACAAGTTTCGAATTCGACACGACTTCGACAAACTCAGCAACTTCGACAAGTTCAGCGACCTCAACAGTTCCGTGACGTCAACATGCAGCGTCGACTTGCGGCTTGCGACTGTCGCACTACAACGAATTGTCTCTCTATCTTCCAGTCGACTATAATGGTTGAACTTCCGAAATCGTTCTAACTTCTCTTGTATTTGAACGTAACGGGAAGGCACCCAAGCATCTCAGCACTCTCTATATAAGCATGTAACATATTGTAACATATAGGAGATCATAGATCTTATCTTTGAATCAACAAGTAATAGAGAAGATCAGTTCGTATTCCTGCATATTGTCTGTGTGTATTTGTGTTTATCTGTGTAGTGTATTCCTGCTTTGCTTATTCTATTTCTCAATCTTTCTCCATACAAGAACCGAATCATTACGTTGAACTGGTGTCCCCCTCGTGCACCTGGGCGCATGTGGATCACCCATAATCATAACTTTGTCCCAACTTTTCAACACTTTGAGATTAACTCACACTTTCCCCTTCAATTGAAGATTCATCTTCTCTGATCCAACATCAAGCTAGCATATGTGTACACCTATGACCCCCATACCTTTAATAGTGTTTAATTCTACAACTTGATATTACAACCTCTCTACTTATGAGTAAACATCACAACATGTGATCACATGCACCTCTGCGCTACAGTACGTTTTCCTGGATAACAAGGCTTACAACAACCTTGAGAATACAACTTGCCTAGGTCTAAGATTTACAACTTTGGTGAAAACAACTTTGGGGTGTCGGTACAACTGATCATGCACCCCTTGCATCACATATGCATCATTAGTTCAGGTACAACAAGCATTCCAAATGCTTTACTAAATTCCCAGCAAATTACAAGCCCATTACATATTCCCATTTTTCATCTCAGCACCATGCATATCTTGTGCTTTTCCTATGTAGTCTTCTTGCTTTGAATTTCACCATACACTATAACTTTATCTAACCAATTTCTTGCATGCAAATTTTTATGGTTGAAAGAACATTTCCATCCAACAATACGCCTCACTAACTTAATTAAAACATCTTGATCATGATTTTACAACATTTTACTAAATTCAAATTAACTCAACTATTAATGACTTGAATCCATCCCATTCCATAACAATTCTCATGCAATAGATTTATTGTGAATTTAAGCTTGTGGTGCTGACCTGGTTTTTCACACTCCAATTTGTGATCTCTCTCACTTTTAATTTATAAACTTAAGGACGTCATCAAATATTCAAAGACACACTTCTATTACACTCACTTCATGACATGATCACCTGCTTCGATGACTTATGATGCAGCCATCATTTTTCTGTCAAACAACAACCATGCACATGGGTGCCTCCTCTATCACATGGATATGTAGGGGTATTCCTTTGCAATCTTTTCCTCTAGGAAATCGATCATAACACAGTTACCAAAACAAAACGACTCCATCTATGTGCTGGCAGCTCCAACTTCTCCAAATTGGCTATCTCCTCCTTCACGGAAGCAATATTCTCTTTATGGCTTATTCATGTTCACGTAGGCAATACTAGACAACTCCTTCACTAGCAGTTGCAATCACAGAGCTGTAGAATGCATGAACTCCAATAATCAGATGTGATGCGCTAGATTTCCAAACACACATATCTCATCTTTTTCAAATACATTGTGGGCGACTTAAAACAATACACACAGACAACACCTTCCTCCTTCATTGACTGCAATACACATAGTGGAGGTTCCATTCCAGACTAAATGACAAGCAAGACTTTCATAAAACTCTCTCGACAATAGGAGCGATTGATGGAGTAAAATCCATATCAACTAGCACTGCTGGATATGCGCCAATCTAGACAGCAAGACTCTTATGCAATAGCAAACTTCTTCTTCCAACTATAGACCCGACACACCTCTATACTCTGCAAACTTCAATACAATAACAATAATACTCCATCCTCTACTTCTATGAGGATAAACAATCAATATCTCTCTCTCATCTTCCTGGGTAATCCAGTGAGGGATTTATGCCAAGAAACCAAGTTCCGATAACATTAAAAAAAAAACATGCATTAGAAATCCTTGCTTAGATGGCCAGGATTTATTGATATTTATAGCAATAAATTACATAAAAGAAACCATGTTTAGAAATATCTTTATTCATATCTTTCTCCACCCACTACCGCCAACCCTACAATGTTGTGCACTATTTCTCAATCTGGAAATATCTGTCGCCCGTCATTGTCATACTTCAATAGAAAACACCTTTCACTTTCCTTCTTTCATAGCAGCAAGCAACCAAATATCGACCCCCTCTCCACGTGGGTCTTTGCGCAAATCATTGTTTAGTGTGAATCATTTCTATCTCTACAAGCTCCTCAACTTAAAAGAACCACAACAGCGTCTAGATATTTAATTGACAACCAACCAATTTATATTGCGGGCATCATGGGGAAGGTTCATAAACTTTCCAAGTGATTTACTAATAAACCAAATCCCACCCAATTGGCTTTTTTTTCTTTCCAATTGTTTGAATATGTTGTTACTAAGTATATGTATTTAGGTCTACTAAACAATTAGAAGTAGTAGGGTATTCTCTCTGGATTTTGGATGTCGGATAATAACTGGATACCAAAAGGTTTTGGAGAGTGGTCGAAACCCTAGCGGCCGAGCTATGGAAGAAAAGGAGGCAGGTGTCTCAACAGGAGTAGACCAGATTGTGAGTGGAGGGGATATCGGGGGTGGCAGCAAGGGTTTGTCTAGCATGGCATAGTTTGGAGTGGGTAGATACCCCTCCCATTCCCAACACAAGAAGGAAGGAGCACGGGATACAGAAAAGAACCAACCGGAAATTGAAACAGAGGGAGAGAGGAAAAATTATGTTGAGTGAAAAAAGACCCAGGGGGTTGTTTACCCAGATATGTAGAAAACCCATCTTTGCAGATCACATCAAAGAAGCTAAGGGAGCGAGTGGAACAATGGAAGGAAAAATCCATTATTGGAAAATCCATTGGTATATGTCCAAAGGAGAAGGACTTACTCAGATGAATCAAGGTGACATGGAACCCTAAAGGGAATTACGATCTATATTTGGGGGAAAAAGGTTTCTTCACCATCATATTTTTCAACCAGGAAGATAGAGATCAGGTTCTGCTGGGGGGACCATATTTTTTCTATTCATTCGAATTATTCCTTCGTCCATGGAAGGAGAGGTTCAACACTGATACTGAGGATATGAGTATAGCCCCTATCTGGATCAGGCTTTATTCTCTTCCATGCGAATATTGGCAACCATAAATTTTGGAGGCCATTGGGAATACCCTAGGAACATTTGTGAAGGTGTCAGAACAAACAAAACAACAAAGGTACACAACCTATGCCAGGATCTGTGTTTATATGAACTTATCGCAAGAACTACTGAAAGCAATCAATCTAACCTGGGAAGATGAAGACTGGGTACAAACCATCGATTATAAACAGTTACCTTTCCGATGCAGACAATGCCATGAGTATGGGCACCTGGGAAGGGATTTCCCAACCCTCCACATCAAGCCCAAATCAGGAGAACAAAGAAAAATAAAAGGATAGTGAAGGGTTCACACAAGTTCAAAATCGGAAGAAATAGGGAAGAAGAGCTAACAATCAACCCCATCCAAAGCAAAATACCGAGAAGGAAAAACAAATGGGAAACATGTTTGAAACCCTAGGTAAGATGGAGAACAATGAGGAGGAATACAACAAGGATAAAAATTGTTCTCACGTTATGGAAGGGTGAAAATATCCAATCAATCTCAAGAAAATGCAGATAGAAGAGTCGTGTGAAGTTATGGAAAAAGAGATAATGGAGGAAGCGGAGGACATGGATATAGGGGAGTTAGATTTGGACAAAATAGAGAAGGAATGTAGCAAGAAAGGACAAGGGTAGGTTTCCAGGAGGTAGTTAGAACTACTACAGCAAGCAATCCTTAAAACAAAGGCTTCACCCCACCTTGGCATTGATAGAGATCCAATGAAGGGGAGCAAATGGAAACAACCTGAGGAAGGGGAGAAATGGGGGAAAAAACAAATCAGCGGAGAATAGTAGAGGTTGGAACCAGACTGGTTGAGTCAGGCCAATATCCAATGATAAAAGTGTCATTTTCAAAATTTAATAGAATCTCTCAATGAATATAATAACTTGGAACATCTGTGGGTTCAATAACCCAAGGAAAATGAAGACTCTCATAAACAAGCTAAGAAAGGAAAAACTAGCAGTGATATTCGTACAAGAAACCAAATGCAATTCTGAAAGTATGTAGGAGATAGGAAGGAAATTATGGAGAGGTAGTAAGGTGATAGAAATTGATGCAAGGGGTGCTGCTGGCGGAGTGGATATACTCTGGAAACCAGAGGAGCTATACCTGAGCAATTTCTGAGCAACCAGGTTTTCAATATGTGCAAACTTTCAGATCTGCAACTCTGAGGTTAAAGGGGTACTCACTAACATCTATGGGCCAAGCATAATGGCTCAAAAATCGACGTTCTTGTCTTCCTTGGAGAAGGAAGCACGAGAGATCGAAAACCAGCTATGGATTTTGGGTGGAGATTTCAACATGATCACCTCTCTAGAGGAAAAGAAGGGAGGAAGAAGAATACTGGAAGCAACTAATGTTGCTTTCAAAAAATTCATAAATGAAAAGGGGTTAGTTGATATAGAAACAAGAAATGGGTGGTTCACTTGGAATAATCATAGAGGGGGGGACACCATGTAGCATCTCGATTAGACATATTTATTCTCTTTTAGGCAATGATTAGCGGGGATAAGGAAGCGACAACCATGGTCCTTCCCTCTGTAGGTTCAGATCATTGGCCAGTAAGCCAGATTTGGGATGATGGTGGACCCACAATTAGGAGACCTTTCCGATTTGAACAATTTTGGATGGAACACAAGGACTTCAAACATTTAGTAGAGCAGTGGTGGGAGGAGATGGAACCCCTAAGGGGAAAATTGATGAACCAATTTCAACAAAAAATAAAAAATTTAAAATCCAAAATACGTACTTGAAATAAGGAGGAGTTCGGGAACATATTTCAAGATAAGAAGCTTCTCAATGCTTTATTGGTAGAAGTACAACGGGAATGGATGAACTCGGGGTATACTAAAGCTCTAAAACACAAATAACGAGATAGCCTGGATCATCTTAATGCTAGAGAACCTCGGGAGGATATTTATTGGAAACAAAAATCATGGAACCAATGGTTGCAAGAGGGGGGGAGAAACACAAAACAAATTCACCATTTGGTGATCCATAATCGTCAAAAGGCAAAAATCATGAAGATAAAAAAAGAAGATGACCATTATGTGGAAACACGGGATGAAATGGACACGGAACTGGTAAATTACTTTGAGACGATCCTGAACGAAGACAGACAAGACATAGTTGAGTACATCAGGAAAATCACAAGACACATCCCTAGGCAGGTTTCAGCAAACCAAAATCAAATTTTGATGAAACAGGTTGAGATTATGGAAGTGGAGGAAGCGGTAAATCAAATGGATGATGGAAAAGAACCAGGTCCATATGGATTCACAACCAATTTCTTCCACCACTTTTGGGACCTAATCAAGGTGGAAGTGTGGAAAATTGTGGAAGACTCTCTTGTGGATAAAGGCGTTCTAAGAGGTTTCAATTCCACATTCCTCTCCCTCATCCCTAAAGAGGCCAGGGCTGATTCACTAGGTAAATTTAGACCCATTTCCCTGTGGAATGTGATTTATAATATTAATACCAAAGTCTTAGAAAACAGATTAAAACCCCTCCTTCCAAATCTGGTTTCCCCCAAACAATCGGGATTTGTAGAAGGACGACAAATCTTGGACGGAGTTATTTTGGTCCACGAGGTTATCCATTCCTTAAAAGTAACAAAAAATCCAGGTATGATACTGAAACTAGATATCTCTAAAGCTTATGACAAATTAAGTTGGCAATTCACGAGAGAAATGCTTGATGCATATGGGTTCCACTTGGATTGGGTAAATTAGATAATGAACATAAATTCAACGGCTTTCTTTTCCATCCTCCTAAATGGAGCTCCCACAATAACTTTTCGTCCAACGAGAGGTATCAGACAGGGTGATCCTCTATCCCCCTTTCTGTTCATATTAATGGTTGAAAGACTGAGCAGGGAGATCAAAGCCAAGATTGAAAATGGAAATCTCATAGGTTTAAATATTCATACAGGTACTAAAACCATTTCATACCAGTAGTTTGTCGATGACACAATGTTGATGGGACATTATTCGGTACAAGAAGCTAGGGATCTAAAGAAATGTTTGAATGTGTTCTCAAAGGCTTTAGGGATGGAAGTCAATAATGAGAAGTCTCAAGTTTTCTTCTTCAATACCCCAAGGATTTCCTAAAGGAATATTCTTTGCATTTTGGGGTTCCAAGGAAGCTCCCTTCCATCCAAATATCCCAGTCCTCCTCTGGCAAATGGAGTAGTTAGAAAAATTTCATGGGAATATCTCTTGGATAGAATGAGAAGGAAATTAGACAACTGGCATTATAAACCACTTAATCTGGCAAGTAGAGTAGTGTTAGTTAAAGCAGTGCTTCAAGCTATGCCCATTTACCTATTCTCAACCTTGGAAGCTCCGAAGATAGTCTTAAAAAAAATTAGGACGATCCAAAGGCAGTTTATGTGGGGATGCAACCAGGACAAGCATAGATGGGCATTGGTGAGTTGGTAAATGTTTGTAAACCAAAGGTTCAAGGAGTATTGGGTCTAAGAGACCCGGAGAAAAATGGTAAAGTCCTCAGTGCAAAAATATTGTGGCACTGGGTATCGCACAAAGAGGAGCCTTGGGATAAATTATGGCACAATAAGTAAGCTCGGGGGAAGAAGAAACAAGATCTCATACGGTTCAATCAACACACTCAAGGATCTCATATATGGAATTATGCCTCTACGAACAGAAGTATAATCCAAGACCACGGCTTCTGGGAAATTAGGGAAGGAAAGGATGCAAATTTTTGGAATGATTCTTGGCAGCAGATGCCAAATATTACTACCCAATTAAATCTTGCAGCGATCCTAACCAGAGCTAGGGAATTGGGATTAAGAAAGCTCCAAAAAATTTGGAGAGAAGAGATTGATAATGTTGAATTCCACGAATGGCACCCCCGGGAATGGTGGAACCAGATATTCCCAACTGAATAATTACCTAATATTTAGGTATCCCTTCAGGAAAGATGCATATGAATTGAAAGAGGACCCGATAAATTAAGATGGGGACATAAACCAAAAGAGCTCTACAATACCAGAGAGGATTATGACCTAAGCTTTGATCAAGATGGCCTATAGAACAGTGAGTCTTGTCAAGCAATATGGAACTTCAACCCTTGGCCCAAGGTAGCAACATTCATATGGTTAGTCTCATATAGAAGAATCCTTACAGGGGATAACTTGATGAAGAGAGGTGTGAATGGACCTTTTCTTTGTTATCTGTGTGAGCGGGAGGAGGAAACCATGAATCACCTTCTAGATTCATTCCCTTTTGCATCGTCTTTATGGGACATCGGAGAAGAGATATTTAGGAGGACGAGTAGAGTTAGGAGTCAACCACATCAAACGATAAAAAATTGAGAGAAAAATTCTTTTAAGAATCCTGTCATCCTCAAAATTTGGCTCATGTACCCTGGGATTCTGATGTGGGAAATATGGAAGGAAAGAAATAGTAGAATATTTGAAGGAAGGAAAAAAGTGCATCAACGGGTATGGACCCAAGTGAAAAAACATATACAGGAAACAATAAAAATCACCCAATGGAATGAGAAGGACTAGGAAATGGACGATAGCAAGAAGAGAATTTTGGCTGGTTGGGGTCTTGACTGCTCACCAAAAGGATGGAGAAATACCACAGCCAAGAAGGTGACTCCAGGTAGTCCGTCTCTATGGTATCTTCCGCCAAAAGGCCACTTCAAGCTGAATTTCGACGGCGCCTCCAAAGGTAATCCGAGCTCGGCAGGATTTGGGGGGTAATAAAAAACGAATAGGGTAACACTCTTTGGATCGATCATGGAAACCTTGTTCACGATACAAACAATGCTACAAGGCTTGAATGCCTACTTCACATCCTCAGACTGTCAATAATCAACAGATGGGAGCCACTAGTAATCGAGGGAGACTCGCACATCATCATTAAGATGGAAAAAAAACTCCAAGATAGGAAAATATTTTCCAAGGTGGTGACAGTTGGTGCATTATGTGTAGGGTGGAAAGGATGGAATACCACATTAGAGGGAAACATGCGTGGATCTTCACCCATGTCAAACGCGACGGGAATAAGTTGGCAGACTTACTTGCTAACGTAGGAGAAAGGAGCAAGGAAAGGATAGTGGAGGGACAACCGACCAATATAGGGGATAACGAATGGCATAATCAATGTACACATCTGGTGGCTCAGGGCCTTATGCATTATAGGGAGGTGACTGCGGACACGAGGCAGGAGGTGAATCACATGGATGGTGCACACACGGCGGAACCATCCAATACTTGGAACCATAATGGCCACCCTCATTCGTTCATCGTTGGTACAACCATATTTAACCCAAATATGGGTGTGCATTCAAATCCCCCATCTACAAATAATGAGGAAATTTTATAGCAAGGTCCCTCAATCGGTGGGCAGCGTACAGCGAACCAAGGAGGAAAGTAGGAAGATTTGAAAACAGTACCATGCCGACAGAGAGAAAGTACAGAGTTTTCAACATGGTTAACCGAATATGGATTGGAAAGATGGCTATATATCAGGAGAACACTTACCACCCCACCAGCATTGTGCAACTTCAAATCCTGTGTTTGGATTCTGTGAGAGAGCAATACCGGTATTGGAAACAACCTGGTTATTTGGAATCGACTCTTATGGCTCCAAGGATACAAGCGAGGTGAGGTAAGAGGAATGGAGGACGAGGTCGGAAGAAGGTTACCAGGGAACTTAAAAAAGCGGGGTAGGCAGCTCACTTCTTTAAGGATTGTATTCCTCCCATGATCCACGAATAAATTGAGTGGGTGGAACAAGACCTGTGGAACTCTATGAAAGAAATGAATATGGATAATGTAAAGGAATATGTCGAGGAATGGGTTAGCGAACCAAGTACAATGGCTAGTAGGATTTCTACCTATGACTTTCTGATCACTACCTATTGGGTCACGAAAGAGTTGTTGGCTCATGTCCTGATGGATAGGGAAAACAAAGCAAGGGGTGACGACGAACCAGTCAAGGCTTGGAAGGAGCATTATTATGATAACAGACTAATGCACAAAAAATTCGACCTCATTGCTCTGAAGTTGGGGATCCCGCTCCAACCGCCGAAAAATGAGGGACCTAAGGTTAGGCCTTCTACGGGAAGAAATCAGGGCCCATGTCTTGTTCATGGTACTATGAGTCAGCCAGTAGCAGTGGAAGATGGAAACCATAGAGGTCTGCGTTGGGGGACCGTGCTTCACTAGCATCCACCTCCTGTGTCCAAATGATCTATCGGAGCAAGCGTTTGTGGGATGGGATTTGTCTGTAGTTCGTTTTGGTCATGTTTTGTCCAGGTTTTATAGCTTATGTCTGCGGTTATTCGCTCTTGTTCATATAGTATTGTGGTTTTTAGAAATTTTGGGATAGTGAAAGTTGATATGAATAAGTCTAAATGTAATGGGATACAAATTACTGGCAGATGTTTGGTGAGGATAGTATGGGGGAATTACAAAACTATGGAAATTCTTATCAGGCAACACCGCAGAAATTTTAAGCAGGCTAGGCTATGTTTGTTTTGAATTCTTTGTACTAAAGGCTGTATTATAATATAATTTTCTTGCTTATAAAAAAAAAGTATATGTATTTAGGTTTGTGTGAATATGAATACCATCTCCACTTTCAACTCTTGATCTACAGAAATTGAACAAATAACCTATAATATATTAACCTCCACAAATACCAACTTCCCTACCACTGCAAACTACATGACTCTCTTATTTATTTTCAACAGTCAGTAGTACCATACCTTATGTATCTCTAATGTGACGTCCAGTATCTCTCCATGAATCACCACCAACACATAAGTTTCAACCAACATCTACTTGTTGTAATTCTTTAGTGGTCGTTGTCCAAAGGGAATCCCACAGCTTATTTCTCCTTGTGGTCCCTTGACTTATATCTTAGGAAAATAAAAATAAAAAGCCACTTGTCCTTAGCATATGCTCAAAAGCAATGATAGCTTCACCTTCACACTAGACATGGCTTCTTCCTTGTGGAAAACATTCTTCAAGTCCTTCACCAATACAATACATCTGAGAAGAAAAAATTGATAAGTTTGGATTCATATTAGTGAATGTAGTAGCATAGGCGAAATTAAATGTTTCGTTGTAAGTTTATAATTGAGTGGCTTATTGGCTATATTGGTATTTAAATAATAAGAATATATATATATATATATATATATTGGCTATATTGGTATTTAAATAATAAGAATATATATATATATATATTTCAGCGGAAAAATCACCTTCCTGATATTCCTAAGGAATCAAGGAAAGCTAACAACGCACAGGAAATATCAACAAACTTCCTCACATATTGTGGATGGTAGGTCGAGCATGAAACTGTCAGCCGGTAATCCAAGCCAGAAGTTGTCTCAACAGAATTGAACCCAGGTGGATGGAATGAAATCCATCTAACCCCACCAACGAACCACCGTATCCTTGACAAAATATATTTATCAACCTGCATTGTTATTTATAATTACGTCGATAGGCATGAATAATTCTGATGCATGCACATGGCACTTCATAATTTTATTTCATTAATCCAAGTGAGCTAAGCGTTTTTTCAACTTTTTGATCAAAAACAACCATAGATATGAACAAGTATAGAAGTACAATCCGTGGATATTTTTCTCAAAACCACTGGAAAATATGTATCGATAAATTGATAATGAAGGGTTGTGCACATGATAATGAAAAGCACATTGTGCTAAATTTCCACAGATGGCTAATAGCATTGCGTTCATTTACATTATCTTAAGATGATAATAGTGTTTTTTTTCGAAAAAATATATTTTAAAAACCTCAAATCTAATCCAATTATTCTCTATTAAAATTAAATTTTCAAAGTAAAATTTTGCGCAGAAGGGGCTCTCCGAAAAGATCGCCAAAGTAAAATTCACATGAAAGTTTTTGAGATGTGAATGTAACCGCTCCACATTGCTTTAGTCTGATCATTTCTAAGTTAATTATTTTAATTTCAATCATGAAAATTTGTAGGTTTCAGTTTTATTTTAAAAATTACAAATTAATTTATACTTGCTTCTCAAATTGTTTATGTGGTTTTAATACATATTTTGAAATCAATATATTGTTTAATTTAAAATTTTAATACTATGTATATTAAATAAAATAATAAAATACTGATATGGTTTGAATTAAAATGTTTAATTCTATGTATATTAAACAAACAAAATAATAGATAACTTTAATTCAACATTCTAGAAGATATTTATTGGAGACGTGGAGCGATTGGTTGGAACAGTGGACATCGCGAGCCTGGTTTTTCTTTCAGTGCTCGCCCCTAGGGTTCTCAGCCACGGTGCTCCCTGCGCTCCCTACAGTTGTGCGCACAGGCTGCAGACTGACCGCATGCCAGTATGGTTTCGCGCGGGGGGGTTCCCCCTCTGCTCTCTCCTTCTAGGCCCCCCAGATCGTACATATCTCCAAAGGATAAATATAAGGTGAACTAGGAGGATTTTGGGGAGGGATCGGGCTCCAATGATTCCTCAGAATTGAAGCGAATGCCAAGAGGATGTATCCCAAAATATGTTGAGATACCAGGCCTCCAGATCAACTCTAAAAAGCTTCGTGAATGTGTTCAATAGTGGAAGGATAAATCCCTAATAGGTAAGTTTATTGGTGTTTGGCCCAAAGAGAAAGATCTACTGATTTGGATCAAATCCACCTAGAACCCTAAAGGCCATTATGACCTGCAACTGGGTTCCAAGGGTTTCTTTACTATTATCTTTTTTAACCAAGAAGACGGGGACAAGATTCTGGAAGGGGGCCCATATTTCTTTTTCTCTTCTAGTTTGTACCTTATCCCCTTGAAGGAAAGATTCAATTCAAACACTGAATATATGAGCATTGCTCCTATTTGGATTCGACTCTACTCTCTCCCTTGTGAATACTGGAATCTGGAAATTCTGAAAGATATCAGCAATACTCTCGGTGAATTCATGAAAGCTACTAAACTCACCAAGCAGCATCGCTATACTTCTTATGCTTGGATCTGTGTCTACATGAACTTATCCTGGGAAATCCCTGAAGCCATTACCCTCACCTGGGATGATGTTGACTGGGTTCAACCACTTGAATACGAAAATTTCCCTTTCCGTTGCCATGTCCATGGTCATTTTAGTAGAAATTGTCCGCAGAATCCAGATGATCTGGGCCCTAAAGTCGCTCTGTAGGATGGATGAGATCATGGGGGTTTCACTCATGTCAAGAGTAGGAGGAGCCCTAGCTGCAACTCAAACCCTGATCAACCGGCACGTAGATCGCTTGCAACTCCTAATAGATTTCAAACCCTCGTCGTCAATGAAGAACCTTTGGATCTTCCTAAAAACAATCGGGAGAAGGACACACTCCCTATTGGCTCTATCCCTGTGGAGATCCCCAAGATCTTGACAGACCCAGTTGACCAATCTGCTAACATGGAGGAGGACCCTGTGGATGAAACGGAGGACATCGACCTCGGGGATTTAGACTTGGATGAAATAGAATGTGAATGCAACAAAAAAGGTAAAAGCTATGTCTCGCGTAGACAACTTGAACTGCTCAAAGAGGCCATCCTGAAAATTGGGGCTTCTCCCAAACTTGGGATTTCTAAGGAAACACTTAAAAATACAAAAAGGAAACAGTCGGAAGATGGGGAAAAGAGAGGAAGGAAGAGCAACAAGCAAAGGATAATAGAGATAGGTAGTAAGATGATAGAATCAGGGCAATACCCGACAATCTGGGAATCCTTTTCTGAAGTCAATCGGGTTTCCCAATTAAAGTTATCTCCTGGAATATCCGTGGGGTGAATCACCCACGCAAGATCAAGACCCTGCAGAATACGGTGAGGAAGGATAAACCCTGGATTCTTTTCCTTTAGGAAACCAAATGTGGGACTGAAACCCTAAATAAAATTGGGGGAAAAATTTAGAAAGGTTGTGAAATAATAAATATCGATGCCCAGGGTATGGCGGGCGGCTTGGACATTCTGTGGAATCCAGAATTGGTTGTGCTATCAAACTTTTGGGCTACGAAAGGAATCCTCTCGGTGAATTTCCATATAGCCCAAACTCATATCCATGGAACTATCTCAAATGTCTATGGCCCTATCATTTACCCCCAGAAGAATTCTTTCCTGGATGCCCTAGCATGGACTGCGAATTCGTTAGATGGGAAACCCTAGATCATTGGGGGGGATTTTAACCTAATCACTTCGCTTGAGGAGAAGAAAGGTGGTAGATGAAGCTTAGGAGAAGCAAGTGAAGATTTTAGTGATTTTATTTCCACTCATAATCTCATAGATATTGAAACTGCCAATGGTTGGTTCACTTGGAACAACAAACTAGGCGGAGCGCACCATGTCGCCTCCAGGCTTGATAGATTCCTGGTCTCAGAAGGAATTGTCAACTGTTGTGGGGACCTTCACTCTTCTGTACTTCCGTCTGCTGGATCTGATCATTGGCATGTTAGATTGCAATGGGAAGGTGTGGGTCCACCCTCTAAATGACCTTTTCACTTTGAACAGTTTTGGTTGGAGCACGTGGACTTTAAAACCCTCGTCTCCTAGTGGTGGCCCAACGCCCCACCAACGGAGGGTACATGCACGTACCAATTCCAACATAAATTTAAAAACCTCAAAGCCAAGCTTCGTACCTGGAATAAGGAGGAATTTGGAAATATTTTTTAGGATAAAAAATCCCTTATTGAACAAATGGAGGAAATCCAAAGGAAGGGGATGACTACCAGGTATGATGACGAGTTAAGGGAGTTGGAAACAACTACCACCCTCAAGCTCAGCGCTCGGGAGAGAAAAGAGGGAATCTATTGGAAACAAAAGTATAAACAACAATGGCTCAAGGAAGGTGAATGAAATACCAAATTCTTCAAATCGTTCTATTATCCAGAGCAAGCAAAGAAATGGAATTCTTCGCCTTAAGACCAACGCTGGATCCTACATTGAAGACAGAGCTGCCATGGAAGAAGAGCTGGTGGACTATTTTGGCACCATCATGAAAGAAGATAGGGCTAATAGAGCCACTAGTATTGTTCAGATCACCCAACATATCCCCTCCATGAACACGCATGATCAGAATACACTCTTAACAAAATCTATCTCTTTGTTGGAAGTGGATGAGGTTGTTAACCAAATGGCGGGAGGCAAGGCTCCAGGCCCGGATGGGGTCACTTCTATTTTTTTTCACTATTTTGGGGACCTGGTTAAGAATGAAGTTTGGTAGATTGTGGAAGACTCGAGAGAAAAACCCGTAGGGTCCTCAAGGCTTTCAATGCTACTTCCCTTTCCCTCATCCTAAAAATCGATGGAGTTGATTCTCCTGATAAGTTTCGACCCATCGCTCTGTGTAATGTTATCTACAAAATCATTACAAAGGTCATGGTGAATAAACTCAAGCCAATTTTCCCTAGTTTGATATCTCCGAAACAATCTGGGTTTGTGGAAGGTCGTCAAATACTTGATGGTGTCATTTTGGTGCACGAAGTGTTACACTCTCTAAAGATTACCAAAAAACTGGCATGCTGTTAAAATTAGATATTGCGAAAGCTTATGATAAATTAAGCTGGAAATTCATGAGGGAAATGCTGAAGGCTTTTGGTTTATGTTCAGAATGGACTGAATGGATTATGAACCTCACTGCGTCTTCTTTCTTCTCTATTCTTCTTAATGGGGCCCCTACTTCCACTTTTAGCCCCTCTAGAGGTATCACGCAAGGAGACCCCCTCTCCCCTTTCCTTTTCATCCTCATGGTTGAAGGATTGGGACGAACGATCAAAGCAAAAACCCAACAGGGAGTTATTAGAGGTTTATCTCTCCACCTTGGAGTAGAGGTTCAAACTCACCAACAATTTGTTGAAGACACAATGTTAATGGGACATTCTTCGATCCAGGAAGCAAGCGGTTTAAAATCCATTCTCTCTACCTTTGCTAGAGCTTCTGGTTTGGAGTTTAACTGTAAAAAGTATCAAATCTTCTTTTTTAACACCTCAAAAGTCACTCAACAAAATATTAATCGCATCCTTGGTTTCCAAGGGAGCTCCCTTCCATCCAAATACCTTGGTGCTCCACTTGCTACTAGGGTTATCAAGAAAGTTTCATGGGAAGATCTTCTGGACTGCGTTAAGTGCAACCTCTCGAGTTGGACCATGTGCCCTCTGAATCTGACAAGCAAAGTCACCCTTATCAAATCATTTATCTAGGCAATGTCGATCTATCTTTTTTCGGTTATGGCCGCGCCAAAGTCTATTCTCAAGGAACTTCGTGCTTTACAAAGAAATTTCCTCTGGGGAGGGAAGTCAGATCAAAACAAGTGGGCCTTAGTCAGCTGGGAGAATATTTTCGAACCCAAGCACATAAGGGGTCTTGGCCTTCGAGACCCCGAAAAAAATTGTAATGTCCTAGCTGCGAAGATCTGGTGGAGATGGGTCTCCTCTACAATAGACCCCTGGGATAGGATTTGGCATGTTAAATATGCTCCTTATGTCTTGCAGTAGAATCTAATTTGCTTCAATGAGGAACCTCTAGGTTCTGCTATCTGGAAAAATGCTCATCACAACAGGAGCATTGTGCAGGATCACAGTTATTGGGAAATCCGGAATGGGGAGTCTGCAAACTTTTGGGAGGATTCGTGGCAGCAACTCCTGAAATTGGCCATCCAGGATGATATGAAAGTTTGTCAGGCTAACTACAGAGCTGAAGGATTAGTTAAGGTTAACCAGTACTAGAAATTAAACCTCTGCACTAGCGAGTACAAGGAATGGCAGGACCACAATTGGTGGGCCCACAGAGGTTTTGAGGACGACTGGGTAAGAATCCAAGACCTCATTTAGGGTCATTGCATCAAGTCTCAGGAAGGTCCGGACAAGCTCCGATGGGATTATTCCACCAGTGGCAACTTCAACACTAAAGAAGCTTATGATCTCTGGACCATCACACTGGGGATTCCTAAACATGAGGCCTGGACCAAGATTTGGAAGACTAATCCTTGGCCAAAAGTAGCCACGTTCATATGGATTACCCCACACTGAAGAATTCTTACTGGGGAGAATCTCATGAAACGTGGTTTCATTGGCCCAACTCAATGTATCCTTTTCCTCCACAGTGAGGAGACTATGAATCATCTTATGGGTACTTTCCCATTTATCTCCCACTTATGGGACAAAGAAGTAGCAATTTTTCGACGCTCTGATCGCTACAGAGGTGATCCCTCTCTCACCATTAAGAGCTGGGATCCTCTAGCCTTTTCCAATCCCATTGTCAATTCTACTTGGGATTCCTTCCTTGGTTTTCTGATGTGGGAAGTTTGGAAAGAAAGAAACCGGCGAATTTTTCAAGGTAAGAGTTTTCCTCATAATAAGGTTTGGAATAAGATTGCTAATTCTATCCTTGAAACTACTGGGGCCACCCTATGGCATGATAAGGATTGGGAGTGTACTGAGATGGAGATCCCCATCCTTGTCGCATGGGGAATTATCAAAGCCACTCAGATGTATGGACAAAATATCAATAAACAACCTATTATGAAAATTCAGGACTATTGGACACCCCCCCCCTCTGGGACTTTCAAATTAAATTTTGATGGGGCGTCACAGGGGAACCCTGGTCCAGCCAATTTTGGGGGCGTAATTCGTAATTGGGACAGTGAAATAACAGAGGTTTTTCTGGGAAGTATTGGGGAAGAAACGAATAACACTGTTGAAGTCAAGGGTCCCTTAGCTAGCCTCCACTTAGCCATCAAGTTACACTTGGAACCTATTCTTATTGAAGGATAATCCCACATTATTATCCAGCTCGCATGCAATCTCTAGAATGAGGAAAATATGATCAAGGTCACTAACAGCTGGCGTCTTGCTGTTAGAATTGAAAATCTTGCCACGCTACTCAAAGAATCCCATGCCTAGTCATTCTTCCACGTTCGCAGAGATGGGAATAAAGTGGCGGATATGTTGTCTGGTATTGGTGTTGAAGACGCCCTCCATTTACGAGAAGGGAATATTGAGGCCTTTGGCGATGTTGAATGGGCCCACCGCTGCACCTTGCTGGCGAGGAATGACACACACGTAATTCCTCGTGGTAGGTAGGACACAAGGAAGGCCTTCAATATTGCACTTATGCCACCTGTTTTTCCCATAATGAGAAGCTCAAATGAATTAAATCACCTTGGGCCGGACAATGGTATTCATTACACTATCAATTCCCTCATTTATGCTCCAGTACAGACTACCTCGACTCATAATACCCAGAGTACGTGAACTACTCTGGATCATGAAGATGACATCGGCATTGTTGAGGCTCGCATCAGAGTAAGGACAAGGTGAAATCATGAGTCTTAATTCCCAAAGGACCGCCTTTACTGCTGATTATTCAAGCATCTGGAAGGATATGACAAGCTTTCTTTTTCTGTATCTTCTCTGTTCTTCGCATTCTGGTGATGGGTATCAGACAAATTCAGGGAGTTTTTATATTTGGGGTGGGATGGCTCCTCGGAAACAGCGTGAGAAGAAGGTTCGTCATGACCCTAAAAAGGGGAAGGCCCCTGTTAGGCGTTAACAACGTAAGACACTAGAGGTTGCTTGCTTCTTCCAGGACCACATCCCTATGATTATTAAGGGGGAGTTAGAAAAAGTGGAACATGATCTTTAAGTTCGTGTCAAGGCCATGACGAAAGATGATCTGTGCAATGAAGTCAGGGAATGGGTGATGGACCCTGGTACTACTGTTGGTCGACTCTCGGCTTATGACCACCTGTTGGCCACTTTTTGGGTCACCAAAGTCTTGTTAGCCTTTGTTCTCATGGAATGCAAAAACAAAGTTGTTGCTGATATGGAACCAGTCTGTGCATGGAAAGCTCATAATCAGGAATGTTCTCTCATCCATCAAAAGATCGACCACATTGTTGCGAAACTTGGTATTCCTCATGTTCTGGTCCCTGGGTCATCTACGGTTGGCTCCATTGGCCTCTCTCTGGGCATGGTTATCGTTGGTCCTTCTAGTTCTGCTCGTGCGTGCTACCCAATTCACGGCTCTGGTCCTAGAGCGGCTCCTGGAAGTTAATTTCTGGTCCGCTGATTCTGCACTATGTTTCTGTCTCGTTTCTACATGTTGTACTCTGTCTTTAGGGTTAATCGTAGAATTCTTTATTACTTAAGCTATGTTGTTGCGAATCTAGTTAGTCCACATTTTGGAGTTTGTTCCTGGTCTTATGTTAAAAGTGGTCCTCAGGAGGTCAGTTGGTAGCTATTTCTCTATTTTCTGGTCGAGGCGAAAGGCCTATTGTTTGTACGGGTGGGATTTTCGGCTGGCTGTTGGTGTCCTTCACGGCAGCCATACCTCAAATTTTGTAACAGTCTGTGGGTTTGGGGGGTTTGATGATCGTTTGGCAGCGCTTTCTTAGCAGCCTTACCAGTTTTGTGTTCGCAATGTAACTCTTTTACAGTAATACAATCTCTTGCTTATAAAAAAAACAAACAAAATAATAAAAAAAAAAAAATTAAGTAGGTAGAAATAAATGGTCAATTAAACTAATATTATAATATTATAGATTATTATAGATTATTTTATTAGACATTAAATAAAATATAAAGTTAAGATTATTTAAAGATTTTAATTAAATTTATAATATATTTAATTGGTTTATTATTAAAAAAATTAATTTAATTAATAGAGTTTTTATAAAATTTTAAGGGTTTGTATAACTTATTTTAAGGAAGATTTGTAAATATTTTTATTTAATTTGAAATTTACATTTAAATGTTTAAAAAAATTATAAAGATAAAGACGAATACAAATAATTTAAAACTATAAATCATAAATATAATTTTAATAAAAATATTAGGAAGATATAAATTTAATAAAAAAACTTAGATTTGTCTAATTTGAGATCATAGCTCTAAAAAATAATATCAACTTCAAATATTATATTGTTGAAAAAATGAAATTATTTCTTTTTTAATTGTAATTTGAGAGCATATCTCTAAAAAATAGTATCAAGTCCAAATATTATATCAATTTAACATAATCTAAACCATAGTTAAACATGGTTCACATAAGTTAATTAAATTGATAAGTAAAGTCAAGCATTGTAAACCAAAGTCAAACATTGTTCATTAAAGTCAACCATGGTAAACAAAAGTCATTATAAACCAAATTCAAGTAATTTGTTGTCAAACTTATGCAGCAATCATTTGTCACCCATTGTCAACTATAGTCAATGATGATCAAACATGTAACCTTAACTAACCATAATCAACCCTTGTTCACTAAAGTCACCATGGTTAACTAAAGCCAACCTGAGTCCCCCATGGGTAACTAAGTTCTACCATTGTCAAACAATAGACATCCATGTTTAACTATGGTCAAACATTATCAACCATAATTTGTCACCCATGTCAAATATTGTCAATGATGGTTAAACATAGTTAACCTTAGCTAACCAATGTTAAACATAGTCAACCATGTTCACTACTGTCAACCATGGATAACTAAAGTAACCATGGATAATCAAAGTCAACCAAAGACAAACATGGTTCATTAAAGTCAACTATGGTCAAACAATAGTAAATCATGGTTAATTATGGTCAAACTTAGTTAACCATAGTAAATATAGTCAATAACCATGGTTAACTAAAGTCAAACATGGTTCACTAAAGTCAAGCACGGTTAACTATTGTTAAACTGAAAACAATCATGGCTAACCAAAGTCAAACATGGGTTACTAAAGTCAATCATGGTTAACCAAAGTCAAACATAGTTTGCTAAAGTCAGCCATGGTCAAAATATTAGTCAACCACGACTTAACCTTAGCTAACCAATGTTAATCATGGTCAACTTTGGTTTATTAAAGTCAACCATGGATAACCCAAGTCAAACATGGTCAACCATTGGTATCTCAATTCGACCATGGTTAACCAAAATCAACCATGGTTCATTAAAATCAATGTTGGATAACTAAATTCAAGCATGGTTAAATAATAATTAACCAGGGTAAACTATGACCACATGGTTCACTAAAATCAATCATGGTTAATTATGGTCAAACTTAGTCAACCAAGGTAAATATAGTAAACCATGGTAAATGAATTCAATTATTGTTAACTATAGTCAAACATGGTTCACTATAGTCAACATTGGTTAACTATGGTCAAATTAAAGTAAACATGGTTAAGTATAGTTAAACATGATTAACTAAAGTCAACCTTAGTTAACTATGGTCAAACCAAAGTCAACCATGGCTAACCAAAGTCAAACATGCTTAAATTTAGTTAACCATGTTCAAACAATAGTCATCCTCGATTACCTTGGTACCATGGTAAGCGTAGTCAACCTTCATGAACCATGTTCAAACCATTGTTAATTATGGTTAATAAAGTCAGACATGGTACACTAAATTCAACCAAGTCAACCATGGTTAAATATGGTGAAAAATATTCAACCGTGGTTAGCCAAAGTCAATCATGCTCATCGAAGTCAACCATGGTAAACATAGTAAACCATGGTAAATAAAGTCAACCGTTGTTAAGTTAAACATGCTTCACCAATGTCAACCTTGGTTAACTATGGTCAACCTAGAGACAGACATGGTTAACCAAATCCAAACATGGCTCTCTAAATTCAACCATAGTCAAATAATAGTCAACCATGACTTACCCTTAACTAACCAATGTCAACAACTTATTAAACTTTGTTTTACTAAAGTCAACCATGGTTAACAAAAGTCAAACATTGTTAAGTTTTGTCAACCATTTTTAAACACAATGAACCATTGTCAACCATGGCTAACCAAAGTCAAACATGGTTAACTAAAGTTAACAATGTTCAAACAATAGTCAACCATGATTACCTAGGGTTAAAGATAGTCGACCATGTTAAACATAGTCAAACTTCATCAACCATGGTCAAAACATAGTCAACTATGGTCACAAACAATGTTGATCTTGGTGACCATCAAATGACACCCATTGTTAACTATTTTCAATGATGTTCAAACATACTTAACCTCACCTAACCAATGTCAACGATAGTCAACTATGGTTCACTAAAGTCAACCATGGTTTAACTATAACTAGGCTAAAGTCAACCATGGTTAACCAAATTCAAACATGGTTCGCAAAAATCAACCACGGTCAAATAATAGTCAACCATGTCTTAACCTTAGCTAACCAATGTCAACAATAGTCAATTATGGCTCACTAAATTCAATTATAGTCAACTATGGTTCATTAAATTCAACAATGTTTAACCAAAGTCAACCATGGCTAACTAAAGTTGAACATGATTAACTAAAGTTAACCATGTCCAAACAATACCCATCCATGATTACAGATGGTACCATGGTAAACATAGTCAACCTTCATCAACCATGGTCAAACTATAGTCAACTATGTCAAACATGATTAACAAAGTCAAACATGGTCCACTAAAGTCAACCATGGTCAAACAATAGTCAACCATTGTTAAATATGATGAAACATATTCAACTATGGTTAACCAAATTCAATCATGCTCATCAAAGTCAACCATGCTCAAACAATAATAAACCATTGTAAAATATGGTAAAACTTATTTAACCATCATTTGATGCACATCATCAACCATAGTGGTTAACCAAAGTCAAACATGTTTCACTAAAATCAACCATGGTCAAATAATAGTAAACCATGACTTAATCTTAGTTAACCAATATCAACCATAGTCAACTATGGTTCACTAAAGTCAACTATAGTTAACCATAGTCAACTATGGTTCATTAAAGTCAATCATGTTTAACTAAAGTCAACTATGACTAACCATGTTCAAACAATAGCCATCCATGATTACCTATGGTACCATGGTAAACATAGTCAACCTTCATCAACGATGGTCAAACCATAGTCAACTATGTCAAACATGGTTAACAAAGTCAGACATCCATGGTCAAACATTAGTCAACCATGGTTAAATATGGTGAAACATGTTCAACCATGGTTAACCAAAGACAATCATGCTCATCGAAGTCAACCATGGTCAAACCATAATAAAGTATTGTAAAACTTATTTAACCATCATTTGATGTGTTAAATTTTGAGCATTAATTCACAATACTCTAGGATCTTCACTGAGAGAATAACATATACAATATATCAATGCATAACAATCACAATAAGCATGACAAGCATCACAAGAATCAAAAGCATGAGAGACAAGAGACACAGAGTTTCTGTGGGGAAAACCCTAAGGTGAAAAACCCCACAACTTCCTCAGAGATAGAGAGAGCAATGGCTCAACCAAAGTACAACCAAAATACACTTGAGATAGTCTCCTAGAAGCAGATGATCCTCCTCCTCACTAGTGCGCCACTTTCTGAGTGAGAGAGATATGACTTTCCGAATGATCTAAATAGAGATCTCCTGATCTCTATTTATACTAACCTGTTTGCCCAGTGACCTTATGGGGCCGACTTGTCTAGCTAGGTACATCCACAATATAATATATATTTCAGGGCCGACCCCACACATGGTGGTCTAATAACCCATCGGCAAGTACACACACTTGCGACACTTGTCAATCTACATGACGACACTTCCTTATAGAGGAATAACACATCTCTAATAAGGGTACAATAAATATATATGAAATACATAGATGAAATACATTCCGAAGTTACATATACATCAAAATGATGCCCACCATCACCCATCATACATGGTCAACCTTAGTTAAACATAATAAATCATTCTTCACTAAAGTCTTCCATGGTTAAACAAAGTCAATCATTGTCATCCACGGTTAGTTATGGTCAAACATTATCAACATTCAACACCCATCAACAATGGTCAAACATAGTTAATCTTAGCTAACCAATGTCAACCATAGTCAACTATGGTTCTCTAAAGTCAATGATGGTTAAGAAAAGTCAACCATGGTTAACCAAAGTTAAACATAGTTAACTAAAGTCAACCAAGGGTTAACCAAAGTCAAATATGGTTAACTAAAATCAACCAAGGACAAACAATATTCAACCATGGTTACATATGGTTAAACATAGTTAATTATGATAACAATAGTCAACCTTGATAAACCATAGTCAACTATTGTTATCCAAGGTTCAACTATCTCAAACATAACAAACAATAGTCAATCAATGTTATTAAAGAGTATTAAAAATTTGACATTACCTTTATCCACCATATATATGTGTATTATTTATTATGACTTTTTATTTTAAATATTAAAATAACTTGAATAAATTTTATACTATGAATGCTTTAATATATATTAATAAGTGATATCTAATAATATATTGTTTTCATCTATGCTCCAACTAGTAACTAGAAACAACCACATGAATAATAATGTGTCTGGTAAACGTGGATAGATATATATTTACCACATTAATAATGTTATCTAATGTAGAATGTGCCAACACCTATCAATATTTACCGGACACATTATTATTATTCTTCTCTGTGACTTATATTTTCCTTCGTTATCATAACTTCGCACTTTATTTTTAAGTTTTAGAAAGTTTGAACATTTTCATCACTTTCCAAAAATATAAACCTATATATTTCAATTTTAGTGATCAATGAAAGTCATTACTTATCTTGTCCCTTATTTTAAATATTAAACCTTATTTTAAATATTAAAATAACTTGAATAAATTTTATACTATGAATACTTTAGTATATATTAATAAGTGATATCTAATAATATATTGTTTTCATCTATGCTCCAACTAGTAACTAGAAACAACCACATTAATAATAATGTGTCTGGTAAACGTGGATAGATATATATTTACCACATTAATAATGTTATCTAATGTAGAATGTGCCAACACCTATCAATGTTTACCGGACACATTATCATTATTCTTCTCTGTGACTTATATTTTCCTTAGTTATCATAACTTCGCACTTTATTTTTAAGTTTTAGAAAATCTGAACATTTTCATCACTTTCCAAAAATATAAACCTATATATTTCAATTTTAGTGATCAATGAAAGTCATTACTTATCTTCTCCCTTCTATTCATTATGTCTTTCAAGACCACACAAACCTATGTACTAGTCGCATTAATAGCTTTTCATACCATTTTTGGGGTTTTCTTGCCTGTGATATTGTCATAATAAAACGCTAAAACTCTCAAATTGTGTTTGATTTTTACGCCATAGGTGTTTCACCACGGAGAAGCATGAGCTCCACGTCAGCTAGATTCCTGGCTCATTGAGCAAATGGAATCCTGCCACGTGAATGTGAATGCTTATGCATCTCCTGCTGCCGCGAGCTCCCTACATGAATGTGAATGCTTATGCATCTCCTGTCGCTGTGAGCTCCCTCCTGTCGTCGCAGCCTACCTCCTCCTCCCGCCACCGACCTCCTCCACCTCTTCTCTTCGAGAGCTCCTACGGTGCTCTCTCCCACGACCTCGACACCTCCCTCCACCTCCCCTCGGCCTCATGCACCATCCTCGGCCTGCAGCCTCCTCCTTCCTCCCGCCTGCTGCCTCCTCCCTCCTCCCCTGCTCTCTCCCACCGCCTGCTGCGCTCTCACCACCCTCCTGCTCATGCCTACACCCGCTTCCGCCCTCGTCCATGCCTTGTTGTGCCTACACCATAGCTGAAAAAACCATTTTTTTTGCTCTTTACCTGGACGAGATATCAGCTATAAAACCCTAAGATACCGGTTATAAAACCCTAGATCTAACTCAAAGAAACCGGACTCAAGCGCTGGTGAATTTTGTGACGGCTTTGGTACCCTCGTGCTTGGCGAGCTCCCCTCGAAGAACGAGTCTTCCCACGGTCAAATTTATTGTAAGCAGAAAATTTGATAGTGTAGCATATGAACCCTCTGAGTCCCAGATCCACCAGAAATCAACATGAACCCAGATAAAAAACAAGAAACACCAAAAATCAGCGTGAACCCAGATCAACTAAATATTGCTTTGGAAAAACTCTTCTTGAGTGGAGTTTGTGGAGGAACGTATCTACTCAGTTTAGGAACCTCGTTAGGGAAGCCAACCAATTCAATTATGGCGTAGGTTTCATCAAGCCTACAGAGGCTATGGATCCATGCCTTTTTTTATGAAAATTTTGATGACTATATGAGTGCCATTGCTTCATGGCTATTCAGTATTTGAATTCATCACCTTTACACTTCAAACATAACCTTCAATTGCTTTTTCAATTCAGACATCCATATTGAACCTGATTTTTTGTTAGAAGCACAAAAGACTAGCACGTTGATCAAGAGTCATCATAATTTGATTTGTTTGAATGAGTTCACTCTCATACCTTTATTTTCTCATGAGCATAGGATATCCATTATATCTTTATATATATTTAAAATCAAAATAAAAACCCAACAACATACTAACAAAACCACACACACATATATATATTCTCAACATAAAAAGTGGGATGAATGAAACAAAATATATTATAACAAAAATCAATATTTAATAGTTAACAATTAACAATGTGGTAGCATAACACCGCAACATTATGGGAACATATATGTCACAACAAATTAATATAAGACGATATGTAACCATCTATATTTATGCATTCACGATATGAAACAACATATAACGAGACACACAATAATACTAAAACACATCATCGCATCGGGCAGGTAAACGCTTAAAGATCACACGAAATGATACAAAATAATACGATGTGTAACAAGATAATAACAATAAAACATTATGACATTATGACAGTCAAGTTATGACAAAATATATATATATATATATATATATATATATATATGAAAAAACACGTACTGACATGTACTAACAATCCAACATTTGACATAAATTCTTGGTAAATACACCACCTGACATACAAAGCGAGCTCCCCTGGAAGAACGAGTGTTTGGCGATCTCCCGGGAAGTAATAGTTGGCTTCTTGTTGTAGCGGGCGAGTCTCGATGCCTCGTTCGCCAATTTCTCAAAGATATCGTTGATGAAACTGCTCATAATTCCCAAGGCCTTGCTGGAAATACCGATGATGGACCTGCTTGAGAACCTTGAAGATGTAGATCTTTGGAAATTCATGTGGACAAACTAAATGCTAAACGGCAAAACAAAGATACAGTAAGATTCAAAATTTGGACTCGTAGAATTGCCACTCATCCAAAACCCTGCAACGTGGATCGAGCAACGCATCCATGAGGAAATCGGCATGGATTGAGAGGTTTTTTTTTTGTTTTAACTGGATAATAATTGCAGGTCAGACTCCATTTAATATAAGTTAGTATATTATAAAGACCATAATAGTAGAATAATATCAGTGATACCTGGTGATAAGCAGAGATTATTATTTGGTTTAACTCCCTAACAAACCTACATAGATTGTAAGAGATTATTATCGGAAATATATCAGTTAACTCCGTTTTTTTTATACTCGATGAAGGAGTAGTTCAATATTAAGTTGAGTTGCAAGTGCAACACTCATACAAGCAGAAAAAGGGGAAGGATGGAACAGAAGAAAGGTTTTAGCTCCTCGCAGAAGCCGACCTCCTCGCCCTCCCTTCTACATTCGGTCATCCAGCTACCTCCCTTCGGCATTCGACCTCCATCCATAGCAATGAGATGGTCCAACGAAAAAGGAATGAGTGTCCGCGCGCGTGGGGTGGTGGAGACCTACTCATATGGGATCCAACCTTCAGCCCGAGGCTCCAGGGGGTCTGCCACTTGGTTGCATGCGTGGTAACGGGTGGGGAGCATGCAGGAGTGGCATGCATGCAGCCCGGGCTCACGTGGGCTTCGTGTGGTTAGCTAGGCGGGGAGAAAGGAGAATGGGGGACTCGGGAGGTGGAAAAGAGGTGAGGCCGCGTGTAGGAGCCGGTTGGACTGGCATGGAGGAAGAGAGATAGCATGGAGTGAGGGAGGCCACGTGTAGAGAAAGCATGAGTCGATAGACCGTCGTTGAAGAGTGGCTTCATGCCGCGTGGACGGGAGTTGGGAGGCCTGGAGTAGGGAAAGAGAGGCCGGCTCGTGGTGGAAGCAAGGTGGATAGGCTAGGTTTAGGTTAGGATAGGTTAATGTGATGAAAAGGTAAGTTTATTTATTTATTTAAATTTTAAACTTAAAACCACAAGAAAAGGTGACTAAACAATAAAAGTAGAAGGAGAAAGTACGAAGTGAAGACAAAGAACGAGCAAAAGGAGTAAAATAAGTGTAAAAATGAAGGATAGCATACAAGAATAAGGACACTATAGTAGGTGTAAAATATTAATAGGAGAAGAGAAAGTGTGGAAAAGTAAAAATAAATAAATAATAGGTAAAAATAAAAAGTAAATAGGCAACTCACTGCATGTTTGAGTCTCGATAGTCCTTTTTAAATTGAACTAGAACAACAAAATAAGTTTGTTATTTAATGAAATAATTAATTTATCTACCTATATGTCCAAACTATTTTGCGTGCACATCATTGTCCTTCTTATTGTCTTACCAGAAGGCATGAGAATGAAGAAGATGACTTAAAATTATGGACTTCACATTGGTAAGGAGTCATAAGAAGATCACAACAATCCAATGCGTCAAATCTCATATGAGAGTGCCAATTAAAGATTTATATGGTAAATTTAATATAAGACTTACTTATAGTTGTCTCTTAATGAATCTTCGAGGATATAATGTCTGCGAAGGAATATCTCAACTTTATGACAACGAACCAAGCATTTTGTTTCTAGAAGTTGTGTAGTATATGACTATTCTCCCCTTACCCTTCTTTCAACTCATGTTCATGCCTATTCAGCATCTGGGCTCTGATTTCACTTTCAATCTCAGCTACCCAATGCAAAAATGAATGATTTTTCACCATCCTTTACTATTGTCATGGATTCCATAGCCAATGTTTGCTCGTCTATTTAAAAACCAACCCTAGGCTACTGCAAATTTTTATAAGGATCTCTAGGCTCCAGAACTAGTTTTGGTTAATCTTTTGGTTTGTCAACAATGTGAGCAAATAAACTTTATGTTTTTGGAATTTCACAGTTGGATATTTTCAGTAATTAGTTCACAAAAAAGCATATCTTGATACTCTACTTGAGCTTTTATATGAATATGGTTGATTCGATGATGGTGAGCTATTACAAAATCACTTAATAATAATGGTACATAGAGGACTGGACATGAACAAATGTCATTTTTCATTAATAGTAGGGTAATTAGACGCGGAAGCTTAATAATACATGGCGATTTTTGCTATTTTTTTTAATTTTAATATTATCTCTATTCTCTCGAATGATTAAAGAAAGACTTATAGCAAGATACTTACATGGAAATCTAAAGATGCTCAACTTATTTTTGTGCAAGTTCTTTATGAAAATGTATGATATAGTCAAGTTTGAGAGTGCACAGTAATCTCTTAATTTAAAGGGACAATCCGACCACATGCAAAGTGCAAAGCTAAAAAGGCTTACATAATGGCACCACATTTATTATACTTTCACATGACGACAATAAAAATGTTGATCATATCTATTTTCGAATCTCTAAATGCATGTAAGTGGAATCGTATCATGGTAAAACTATAATTTGCTATAACACTAGATAGATTAAACATCCTCAGGATACACTTACAGAATATTGGATTAAAATATCTATGGGTGGTTGTGGTTTTGTGTGCAGATATAATCTGTATGTGCAACTAAACTTCGCCGATTCAAACACTCTTCTTCATCCACATTCTTCACACCTCTTCTTCGTTATCAATTAACTGTAATACCTACCATTGATGAAGACAAAGTCAAGGCGAGAATACTTCAAACAGAAAAATTGAACCACCATTTTATTTTCAAAGATATAGAAAGTTAGAAACTCTTACAGATCAGCTAATAGTCAATTCATCTTCTGTATACGACTCTGAGGATCGCATAGAATTTCCCTTACTGCCTGCACACGTATAAAAGATACAATATTGGATGTTAACAGGCCTTGCCTCATAGATTTATTAGAATTTTTACTATGTCCCAGCCTAAATATTTCGATTGAAAATGAAGTTATAACATAATCCGCATCCCAAATTTGCATATAATTGAGCCTTACCTCTTTCAAGTGGATGGATTGCAATTCCAGTTGCCAAGATCAAGATGGAAAAAGTCATGAAAAGCCACACTTTTGCAGGTCGTTTCGTTGAATTTCCACAATACATTTCACCATTTCTTCATAACACCATAATAACAAACTGTTCTTGCTGATTAGAGGATGAAGAAATGTGTATTATCACACAATTTCTACCTATTGTTCCGATCTCAATTTCTCAAGGTACCCCGTAAACGACACTTCTATCCAAACTGACTTTTGAGAACATCAATATCCCAACTTTTGAGAATTAGTCATTTGGAGTTGATTTCCAAACTACTACCGTTTGTCGGGATCTTGTGTTGATTCAGTGATTACACATGCAATTATATAGAATCTAAGAATTAATAAAGAAATACAGGATGTCGAAAACTTTAGCACCAACAAGTACTTCTTTTATAGTCTAGAAGCGTAACAGGAATCCAATAAGAATTTCAATGTGGATGGTCCATCCATTACTTGTCAATTTGAAGAATAGAGTCGTAGGCATTATTTGACCAAAGCCGCCACTTAAAAAATGGAAAGTGCTTTCCAAATTGCAAAACTTATAGTCACAGTTGCACTTATGAAGCTTCTCTCAGCGGCTATGTTATTTTTGACATCGGCAAGTACATCATCTGAGCTTGCCGTGCTTTTTTACTTCTTACCAAAACTTTGTTCCATTTTGTTTTATTCTTCTTTTTAAAACAATGAATGGGGATCTTATCAAGAAGTAGTTATTCTATTCTTATTTTTAAATCTTCAATGAATACATATCTTATCAAAAAGTAGTTAAGTAGATGATCTTATCAGAACTAATATGAATGATGATCTTATCAAGAGTGGTAGGTGTAGAATAGCTGTGACTAAAGAGTAACTTTTAGCGTTGTGTAGTCCATCCATTTTATCAACTCGTTAATTTGGAGTTAATTGGATAATTATCTAATCTTTAAATCTGAATCAATGACATGAGTGATTAGAAGTCCACCAAAATTATTTGACTACTTTAGTATTGAGTGAAATTCATTATGAGGTAGAACAAAACTTTGAAGGAACTCGATTATGCATAGAGTGTATAGATCTCAACTTTGACCTAGATTGTCCTTACATACACAGGGGGCGGCGTGACCCTTGAAGTTGGACAGAGTAATGATAGGTGTCAATTCATACTACTACATTTTATTGTTATTGTTATATTAGTTCTGAAAAGATCGATTGCCCTGTGCCAATATGCTAACCAGCCATAGTGGTTTGAAAGTACTATAGTATTTTACAAAGCTAACATCTTGGTCAATTGGATTGGTTCACAATCCATATTAACATTCCACTCTTCACTATTATGGAATGCCCAGTAATATACGCTACTGTTATGTGTTTCTCTTGCACCTTTTAATTTATAATATACTTGGAAGAAAAAGTATTATCCTTGAAATAGGCATGGATTAAAGGGCACGAGAGATATTATTCACAACTTTTATCTTATTACTTGATAATAAAAAAATTAAATAAATGAAAAATGTGTGCAAATAGATAAACATTCAAATTTAGTTTTTTTTAATGCAAAGGTTTAGACATCGAAAATTATATGGATATATTATTTTTTACCATTATCATTATTTTTGTTAATGTTGAGTAATAATTCAAGTGATTGCTAAGTATATGAAATAAAACATTAGTAACACTTTGTCTCACTTGTAGTTTATGTAAGTATTAATGTGTAATGAAATTTCAAAAAAATTGTAAAATATACCAAATTAATTAGTTAAAGATAAACAATATATCAAAATATTTGAAAAGAGACTTTTACTTGTTGGTTCACTTCAATATATTTTGTGTCACTTTTGTGTAAATATAACATATATGTATGATGTGAATGAGAAAGTTTTCCTTGTTTGTACATAACATATGTCTAATAGTGGGTAGTGGGTGCTCTGTCTCAACATTTCTCCTCAAATGAATTCTTGACTACAAAATGCAACAATTGATCCATCTTTACTCAACCTTTTCAAACAGCACCACTATCAACACCTCTCTGCAAGGTGTGCTCTCCAAATAACATATGTGATTCACAACAAGTTGCTCTACCAATTGGACAATTCATTTACTCTCCAATATAATGTACACTCTAATTGGCAGGGAATTAGTAGCATGCAGCTTTCTCCCTTGTTTTAATAAGTACATGTATATATATATATATATTAGCAATTGTTTAAATGTTTTGGTTAGGATAGGGTTAATCCACATATATATATATAGATAGATAGATATTAGTTTGCCTTTTACGTCAATATTTTAATATATAAAATATGCAATATTAAAGTTTATATATAAATTTACCATATTATAAATTGTTGCATATAGTTTAAGTTTTAAATAGTTATATATAAACTTTGAAAATATAAATTTAAAATATATTTATTATAAATGTAAAAATTTTGAATTATGTACTTTCTTAAAATTTATAATAAGTTAAGGGCATAAGAGATGAATGTGTTGTCACGCATTACAATGATACTTGATACTTGTTTGTTCATCGTCCATGGGTTGTAGCTTGGGTGGTTGGGAGGAATGATTGTTACCCTCCCCACCCAAGTTCAATTCTTGTAAGTGACATGATGCTCTTGTTGAGCACCTTAGCAGGTATTGGCATTTCTCCACTTGGAAAAAAAGTTCTATTTCATGGATTTTGGAAATTATATTGGGTTATAAGTAATAATAGTATTTATAAAAGATGAAAACTTGATCATGGTAGAAAACTCGGCTTGGTGTAAACTTTTGATGCAAATGATCAAGCATAAATTGTTGGACTTGCCAAATTTAAAGTTTGGAGTGAAGTGAGACTGACCAAATTAACATAAAGCTTTGAGGCTTGGAAAAATTTATGCGAGATAGACAGAAATGTTGAAGATTTTGGCGAGGCAATCTCATATAAAAAAAAAGGAGCAGTAATGTATTTTTTGACTTTTGGAGAGATGAGAATATATGCAAAGGCTATTCAATCTAATGGAGATATAACCAGAGCATGGATGAACATCAGAGTTAATGTAGCATCAAAATTTCGGGCGTCAGGATCCCTATAACAGATCTATTACAGACTATAAGGCTTTTGCTGTCGAAACTTCATGCAGTGGTGCTTTTACAAATTCAAGATCTTTCCCAACATATACCAAATTGAGATTGAAGCTATCATAAGGCTAGGAAAATCTTCTTCTTTTTTTTAACAGTAACAGAGTAGGAGATTGTATTTATAAAAGCTGTGCACAGCTATTCATTACATGCTTTCAAAAAGATTTTTAACAGAGCAGGAGATGTCTGGACATACTATAACTATATATTCTAACCGCAATACATTGCAAGTTCTAAGCTTTGTTTTCCTGTAACTATCCAGCATAGAGCTGGAATAAACCTTTACAAACTGTCTGCTAAGGATTATACAAAAATACATTGATCAAAAGAAGCAAAATTTTTGAAACCTGAACTAAACAGAATACTAGACATAATTCTTCCTCCGGGCAGAAGCAGCATCCACCATAACCTGGTTGATTTCCTGGTTGACCGTGGGGGTTTCATTCACCCAACTCCCCTGAGTTGCTCCTGTAAAAACAGCCATATCTTCCTGCAGTTTGTCTACTTTCCCCATTAATTCGAACAAATTCCTCTCCAGGTCGTCTATCCTGGAATCCTGACAGGAGAGCTGAGAACATACATGTGAAATGTCCGTCGCCATCTCTGCATTTTGCTTGACACTGGAGCATATGGCATCATAGGTATTTCGAACTGCAAATTTAATATCCACCAACGTTCTGCTCAGAGCCGCTATGGCCGCCATCACAGACTGCATAATTTCCAAGTTATACACTGGCAACAGCAAATGACGAGGAGGAGGGAAGTCAAGCTCTCCAAGGGAGAGGCGACTCAGAACATCAGGTAAGTGGGGAGGACGAGCCATCGCAAAGGGAGGAAAAGAGGGAGAGGGTGAGGAAGTAAATAGGGGCGCGTGGGAGCTGACAACACGGAAGGGAGCAAGGTGACAGGTGTAAGGGCGATCTAGGAGGCGTGTGGCGGAGGTTACGGAGAAGGGGGAGGAAACATTACCAATATTTGAGCTAGGGAGAGGGTCCCTGATTACCGTGAGCCTAACCATAAACCCAACCACGTGAATGTTAATCCTAGGCATTAAAACTTAAGGAATGAAATGGTATCCCAAAGTTCCATTGAGATCCTTGACGCGTCCGGTTTTGATCAAAATTGCTTTGTTAGCCGCTATATCAGCAAGCCTATTATTCTCTCGACGAATGTGGAAAAAAGAAGCCTTAGAGAGGATAGTATTGGTTTTAATTCGTTGCATGTATCTGTCAGCTTTTGAGCCTGGTGAGGCATACCCTCTTCGCATAATTTGAATGACATGTCTGGAGTCTCCATAGATTCTGAGACTGTCGATGCTGAAGTTGGAGGCCATATCTAAGGAGAAAATGAGGGCTAACCATTCTGCCTCATTATTTGTTTTGCTACCAAGGCCCCAAGAGAAAGCTGCAATCTTATTTCCTCCGGGATCAAAGAGTATCCCACCCGCACCTGCCGCCCCGAAGGCTAGGAAAATCTTAAGCAATTCCAATGGAACCTTTAAAAATTTTGACATGGTAGATTTAGTACTAACACCACGGAGGCGTCACTCAATAAAACGCTATCATAGCATGTTCGTTCATGGCATATGAAACAATACCCCTAATTTCACTAAATATTGGAAAATACCTTCCAAAATCGTTTTTTAAACCCCCTTCCAATATGCCTTACCAATTTAAAAAAAACCCTATTTTGACTAGATATTGTATGTATCAATTTTTTCATTAACATTTTTTATACCCATTTATATTTCTACCTAGTATATTGATATGATACCCCTCTTATGACCCTACATGCATTCTACAATGCACCTTGCTTCTTTCGATGCTTATTGTGGATGCACATTACTTCACCCACAATGCAATTACTCAACCACATATCATTATGATTTGCAACATCTAATGGTCTAATGAAGACATAGGAGATCACTTCTTGTATGTCACTAGAGCCAATGCACATAGTACAACATTTAGATTGCATGTTGCAGTTCCCCAATCACTGACTAAGCCTGTTGTGGGCTAGGTATCCAAGCCCCCAGGGCCTGTAACAAGCTCTAGGAGGCTGACTAAACCTCCCAAGGCCTGAAATAGGCACGAGTGGTTGGGTATTCAAGCCCCAAAGGCCCATCGAGGGCCTATAATAGGTCCTGGAGGCTTAGAGCCTCCCAAGGCTATTGGTAACAACTGGCTGAGTGTTATTGGTACCAATTGGTTGTCAATGACCACTGTCTCTCGACTATGATCGACTGGAAACCCACTTCACCATGAAACCCATGGCCTCAAGCATGCCTCAAGACGTGATTTCCCTGCATACTAGTAAGCCCGAACCTTGCCTGAACCCGATTTCTCATCCGAACGTGATCCCGTCATCTCCATTTGGCGGATATTTTTCAACCCACCCATATAAAAAAGACCCCAAAGTATTTTTGTATTGTTACATTAAATAAAAAAAACCTTTGCCCCTTAATATATAAGCAATATAATTTTTAGGTTTTTATGTATATTTAATACCGCAATATGAATGAACGTGATATTATATTGCCTTCTAGTGAATCCCCCGTGACTAACACCTCCTACATCGTTTATGCAAACAAGACATGAAAGATCAGAATTGCAAAAGGAAACATGCAAGATGAATTCAGATAATGTGTTAGAAATATTGCATGAACCTTCATTGTCATTAATTTCCAAGATTGATGGTTTCTTACTACTACAAGATGGACATCATGGGAAATAGTTTCTTCGTTGGTAGCCCAAAAGAAGTCTCCCAACGCTATTAATGTGTCAATGTCAAGGACTTCAAGTGGCCTTTAACAATTTGGCTTTGATATTGGAGGGTCAACATCCATTGCACAAGGCATGGTCTCGTCTTCAATATGTTTCACTTGTCTTCTATTGAACTCAAGTGATATGGTTGGGATACCACATAGTTTATGTGGGATGGATTTTGCGGATTCGTTGCATCCAATTTGTCAGGGTTCCTCAGATATAATATTGAATAGCCTTGTGAAGGTAGGTGAATGAATTCGCTAAATACAAATACCCTTTTATATATTTAATAGTGGTACATGTAATAGGGAAGGAAGTGTTCAATTGGCCTTCGAGTTTCATCACAATCATGAGATGTTCCTTTACTGCAAACCTGTTATTTAGGATTTAACATGCCACGATGGTAGATCCGGTCTTGAGGTATTGAGTTTTGATATTTGACAAGAAATCAATCAATTCAAAGGTAGAAACTACTAATGTGCAAGCATAAAACTCAATTCATGTGTGTTTGTTCTATGAACCCCCTCGTCTTCCTCTTGTTGTTCGGAAAATGATGAAGTCATCCTTTAATTGTACTACTACTTACTCTATATAGAGTTCCTATGAAAAAATCCCATAAGCTTTGTTAAAAAGTGCAACTAAGAATTTCAGAAATTACACCTTCAATTTCAAGGAAACAATGATGAGAGTCTTGAACTCCAGTGCAGAGTAAGATAATTCTATTAATATCCAACCAATGACCAAATATTTAGGTGTATGGGATTGTGTGGTACCGTGATATCAATATTGTGTGATGCTACTACTGTATCTTTGCATTTTATTTTTTCTTTATTCAAGAATCCATGAAAAATGATTTTATTTAAAGTGTTTCAAAATCAAATCAAATTTATAAGTTGCATTGTTTTGAGATTTTCTAAATGAAGTTGATACAATCAAAATTTGTATTTGTATTAATGGTTTATAGAGGTGCCTTATAAATATCACTCATAAATAAGCATAAAACTTAAATGCCAAGAAGTATTATATCTCTCAATTTATTGAGGCGCTAAACTTTTTGATGGTGCAAAACATGTAATCAAGTACATGTTATTTATATCGATTTACACTTGATAGATCGAGAATTAAAATTGATTAACAAGTTTTGCACCATGAAGGATTTGATCCTTCTAGATTCTTAACAAAATGTGGATTAAGATGGATATAAAAGTATTTAATATTTTTCAATGCTTAAGATATAGTATTGTATCAACTTATTTTTAAATTCATAAATTAAGACACGGGGAATGACCTGTGCATTTCTATTTTCCCTTATTTCTAGATGGATTCAAAGAATATTATGGAAGATGGTCTTTGTTTGATGTAAAAACATTTAATTTTTCTCAATGCTTAAGAGATAGCATTGCACCAACTTATTTCTAAATCCATAAGTGAAGACATGAGAGTTAACCGATCTTTGCATTTTTATTTTGTCTTATTTCTAAATAGAATAAATAAAAATGGTGGAATATGTTCTTTGTTTTTTAAAACAAAAGAACATTTTCTTGTAACTTTATATTAAAATTAATTGTTTTTCTAAAGTTAATTTATTTGAAGAGAATAAAATAAATGAGGTTCTTTATTTTGAGAATTCTAAAATAAAATTGAAAAAGATTACTACAACTTAAATTTGGATTTGAATGAATTGTTTTTAAAGATGCATTTTACAATTAAATATAAAAAAAGAAATGTCACTAATGAATAAGTGTAATGTTAATTTTTTTTTGCATTCACATTATTATAATAATAATAACTAGTGTAGATTTATGTTAACTCAACATTCATTAAGTGTTGAAAATTATTTGATCTCTTCAAGATAAAGATTAAATCTTTATAGTTGTGAATTGTTTTATGGTTTTTGCACCATAAAAAACACCTTCATGGATTTGATCATTCTCATTGCTTGATAAATAGAGGATTAATATAGATTCATACATCACATATTCTAGGTTAAAATGGATGTAAATTGATTATAATGAATTCCTATAATTATTTTTTAATAAAAATAAAATAAAATACAAAAGATTAAAACTGAGAGTTTGTTGCAACAACGCATGGCATGAAAGCAAACTTTTGTTCACAAGTAGTTTGTGCAGTTTAGGAGCTATTATAATCATTGTTTTCATTGATATTATTGCAGAAATATTTTTTCAAATTGCTTATATATTCCAGATATAGTAGTAATCTATAGTGTTGAGATTACTACTACAGAGATTGTGAGAAAAGCAATTGTAGTTGGATCACTGTGTTGATGAACTTAACATTATTTTTTGTTATGGATTGAGTGCCTATGTCTTTGTAATCTGAGATTGTTACAAACTTTGCTCTTTTCCTACCAATATCCTTCGCTGCCTGTGCCTATATTTTTGTTCCTTTTAACTTTCCTCTTTTCCTACCGACGTTCATTTTTGCCCCTCAAGGGAAAAATGCTAGTATATATTATATTCAACATGTGTAACAACTATTAATTTTAGAAATCCAAATGTTCGTAATTGAGGTCTCGCTTCTTATCAACTATTAATGTTATTAACATACTTCTTTTCATAGATAACTTTAGTTTGATTGGTGAGAAGGATTCTACCCTTTGTGATCGAGATGGATTCTGCGATGGGCGGTTCGATGAGGCGGTGCAGTGGTGGCCTGGGGGTTGCAGGTAGCGGTGGGCGCTCACAATAACTGGGGGACAATCAGCTGCTTCCTCTTTTGGTCGGGCGATTGTCGGTAACTCACTGTTTCTGTTTTACTGGGTGTTTTGTTGTCGACTTTGTGGTTTTTTATCACATTTGGCGACTACGTCTGGAACCCTGAGGTGGGGGTTTTTGGGTGTGTTTTGTTGTCAACTTTGTGGCGCCTTTCCCGTTTTGGGGGCTTCGACTGGAACCCTGAGGTGGGGTTGTTCGATGTTTGGTCCCCGGACCACACACGGGCGGTAAATTTCTGTTTTTAACAAATCTGGGGTTTTGGGCGACCTGAGTTTTGGGTTTCCCGATTTCCTGCGCCATCATTATCAAGGGTCCGGCCACACTTTTGCGACTTCATTTGCCGGTCTCTGCCGTGGTTTTGACCTGGTTATGTGAGACGGGGGCTTCGAATCTCTGGGGCATCTATCTCCTTTCGTTTTCCGTTGTGGGTTCTGCTGGTTTTAGGTATCATCTCTTACCCATTTTTCGGCCTCCTCTGTCGGTTTTGTCGTGGTTCCGGTGCCGTTGGTTACTTGCTGGTGTTTGGGTCCAGTCTCTACTGTGCCAGTCTTTTGCCAGGGCTGACCTGGGTGTGTGGGTTTTTCGAAGCTTCTGGATATCATTTCCCACGGGGTTTGTGAAACCATCGTATTCTACCTCGAGCTTCTATCAACCTATCTGGGGTTTTGGTTCTATTCGGTCTATGCGGCACGGGGTTCCGGTTCTTTTGGCAATTGGTATCGGTGGTGGCGTGATCTAGTTACATCTGTTAGATGGGGGAACAGGTGGCGGCTTCCCATGACTTGGTGGATAACCCCATGACTGGTTCAGACTACCTGATTGAGGAAGCGAGCTTATTTAAGCTAGATTCATATTTTCAGGAAATGCTACTTGGAAAACGCCCACAGGCCTCGGGAGGCCGACAAAGGGCACCACGTGTCAAACTCCTGCCGAAAAAAGGCCACCTGCCTTTGCTGGGGATTCCTGGGGTGTCGTCGGGCTCGGACCCTTCGGTTGACAGTGCTCGGGCCTGCCCGTCCCGTGTGTAGGAGAAGAAGCCGTGACATGTCTCTCGTGCCGCTCATCGGCTAAGTGAAAAATTATGCTGCCGTCGAGGGGAAGCTTGGCTTACTATGGGTCGGGACCTAAGTCTTGAGGAACTTGTTGATTTCAATGTAACTGTGTTGGTGGGGACATTCTCCTATTATGCAATGGATCGAAAGGACATTGTGGGATGGGTAACGAAAAAATGGAAACCCATTGTGGGTTACACTCCACAGGTTTTTGCTTTGGCTCGGGGTTGGTACGGTTTCAAATTCGAGCAGGAGATTCATAGTACGACCATCTTAAACCGGTTGTGGCTCCATGGTGCTGGCAGCCTCATGCTTCAGAAATGGCATACAGATTTTAATCTGGATTCGGCTACTGTTCGTCTTCGACACTTATGGGTGCTCATTCTTGGCTTGCCGCTTTCCCTTTGGAACCGTGGGGCGTTTGAAGCTATTGGTAATAGCCTGGGCCATTTTCTACATGTGGAGGATGAACACCTCACGAGGTTTGACCGGCGTATGGGGCGGCTCTTGGTGGAGGTTGACATCTCTTTGGGGCTCATTGATATACTCCATATCAACTGGAGGGGCCGACGGCTGGACTTGGTTATTGACTACTGGGGCATCCCTTTTCGCTGTTCAAATTGCAAACAAGTGGGTCATCTCTGGAGGCAATGCACTCAACGCTTCTCTTCTGGTCGACCGGTGGGGGCAGACCCGTTTTGGTCTTCGGACGATGGCAGCGACAAGGATGTGGATACTACCGGTGGTCTTTATGGCTTCTCCAACAGGGTTTCTTATCAGGATAACTCAGCTGCGGGACTATTGGGTAAGTTGGAATCCAATGACCCTTCTCTTTATCATTCTTTGAATGAGTTGGACATATAGTTCATTAATGTATTGGAGCTTAATAATGGAAATAATGGTAACTATCTCAGTCGTGTGTATCCAAAGCCGTCTAACTCCTCTGAATTTGAGAGTGAGCCAATTGTCTTGTCTGACGATGCGTCCCCTCCGGCCGATATTCCACTTCCTGTTTCTACCACCTCCCCTGGAACCTCATCCGTCATCCCCATTTCACCTGTTACGTCGGATGGTAAGCACATCCCTACTGTCATACTTTCTTCGGATTGTGAGGCACTTTTACCGGATACCGCTACTGTTGGGGTTGGTTCGTTGTGTGAAAATGATTTGGACCCACCGTCTATCCACATGCCTTTACAACCACTGCCACCCCATGTATCGGTGACCCAGGATCGAATTTTGCTCATTCCTTCCTATTCTAAGATGGTAAAAAAGTCTCCCCTCCCGGTCTATTTACAAAATCGGGTTCTGGTAGATTGTGGTCCAAGCAATATGAGTGAGGCCGGGTGCTCGGACCCTGTGGCACTAGACTCGGGTATCTCGGTTTTAATTAATCCCTCATCGGCCGACACAGTGGACATGCTGGGTGATCACTGCATTGTGAAGGGGGCACGACAGGGTGGATTGGCAACTGATTTCTCTCCTTTAAAAACGAGGAGTGCTAGGAAAAATAAAAAGGTCAAAACATTGGGGGTTACTGACAATAACAACCCAAATACACCCTTATCTCCTGATACCAGGGCTCTTAGAGGAATCAAAGCCCTTGCCCGGGGTCGAAAAATTATTTTTATCTCTTTAAACATCCGGGGTGTGGGGGGTATGCCCAAACAACTGGCCCTCAAAAGAGTCCTACAAATTGTAAATCCTGATCTGGTCCTTTTACAAGAAATGATGGTCTATGGTGAGAAGGCTCGTACTTTTTTCAACAAAATAAAGCCGGGTTGGTGTATGTCTTCTATTGATGCAGTTGGCCTTTCTAGCGGCTTACTAGCTGCTTGGACCCGGGAGTTCTTAAGCTAATTCCGTATAATATTTCGCTGGGCATATTGTTGTCTAGCAATTTTAGAGGTTCGAAAAAAGTTATAAATATTGTAAACTGCTATGGCCCTTACTGCAACAGGGAATCTTTTTGGAATTTGGCATGTTCGAAACATTTATTGGCAATGGAAAATTTGATACTTGCAGGTGACTTAAATTTTTCTTGGGGGGCTGAGGAAATATGGGGACATGCGGCCAGAAGAGACCCTCTTGGGTCCTACTTCAAGAATCTTTTTGCCACATTCTCCCTTATTGATGTGGAACCACGACCTTTGGCTCCCACATGGACAAATGGTCGTCGGGATGAGAATCTGATATCTAAGCGCATCGACCGTAACTTGATTTCTGAGTCACTCTTAAGCTCTTTTAAAACATACAGGACATGGATACAGCAGGCCCATATCAGTGATCATTCTCCCATTATATTACAATTTGAATCTGAAGTGAAACACCATGTATATCCATTTAAATTCAATTATGTATGGTTAAATGACTCGGACTATGATGTGGGCGTTTGCTCTCATTGGGCAAATGTTGATGTCACGGGGGAGCGGTCGGCAATGGACAAACTTGCTGCTAAGTTATACTCCTTAAAAGACTTTACTATTAGATGGGAGTGATCCAAAAAAGCTAAGCTGTCTACAGAACTAAATGCCCTAGAATTGGAAATTGCGGTTCTCAGGGATCAATCTTTGAGGGTGGGGATTTCTCAGTCTAGACGTGACCGGCTTGCTATTATGGAGGAAAGGAAACTAAAAATCCTCATCATTCAGGAAGAATCCTGGCAGTTGAAGAGCCGGGAAATTTGGCTAAAAGTTGGAGACCTAAATACTAAGTTCTTTCATCGCTATGTTGATTCTCGTAGGATTCAAAATAACATTTGGGATCTAAATGATCATGAGGGGAGAAGGATTCGTGGGGATGAGAATTTGATGGCTGAGGCATCTCGGCACTTTCTTGAGTATTTTACTGATCCTTTAAGTACTTCTCTACCTGA